>CM029015.1:152479249-152806749 GCA_016801055.1 Panax notoginseng | reverse complement strand
AACTTTTTTCCCGCCAATGAATTAGCAACGAAATGTTGCAATGACTTGTGAATTTCGTTACAAAAAGTGAAAGCCTGACACAATCTGCAACGAAGGACAACTTTCGTTGCTAGACATATACTTTTAGCAACGACTTATAAAGTTGTTGCCCGAAAAATCGTTGCTAAAGGCCCATTTTTTTTATAGTGTTTTAAGCTTTCTAAGAATTTAGATCTCATTAGAATGATCATCATCATTATTCTAAAAGCATTGCTTAAAACTATGGGTTTATCACATATTATAAAGCAGCATCATGTAGATAATTAATAGCCTTTAATAAATTAATTCTTTTTATTAATAAATGAATAAGATTGTTACAAAGTATATGCTTTATCGTCAAACATGATTGGCTTATGTGCATACTACTTTCACCTACACCTGATCCACTCGCACCGCCTGCTCCGGTGGGTGGGTGACGCCGAGCTCTCGTAGCAGGGACTAAAGAGTAGGTTGGGACCCATGGAATGCCGATAACTCTACCTTTCTTCAGTCCCCTTGTAGCCAGACCTCCATCTCCTCATCCCGTACGTAGATGCATCTACGTCACCATCACCTCTCTGGTTGCTCCGGGTGCCACAACAAGGTCCTCAAACCGTAGATGAAAAAAATACATAAATATATGAAAAGCACAATATGTTAAAAGAATACAAACGAATTTCATGAATTAATATACAAACTAAATAAAAGAATTAAATTACTTATAGCAATGCACTCTGCCTCAGGTGAGATATAACCACCTTCACCTTTTTTTCTAGTGGGCGAGCCACCAAAACTCTAAGCGGGAAGGTGGGTGCTTAAGACTAAACTCGAGTCTCACCCTATAGAGGCCGTACGATTGAGACCCCGTGCAGTGTGGGAGACGACTTTGCTGCCGGGAAGTTGTACGCTTTGTCGACATCTTCTGGAAAGCAGCGCCCTCCCAAATGTTGCACATCTGGTCCTATACCGCAGCACCAATAAATTTAGTCAGACATCTTTAAGTGTATGTCCAACAACAATAATCAACTGACGTGTGTAGTCATCCACATTCTCCCACCTCATCCACAGGCTTGAGAATCGGTTACGGACGATCCCAAGCAATATGTTCCTTCACATCGCGTCAAGGATACTACAATGAAAATTAATACATTTGAAAATTACAAAGAATATATAAGAGCAAGATGTTATGTAAAAAATTGTTAAATGCTACACACATATTATGAAATTACTTGTTAGTCCCGACGCGGCATATAAGCGGCGCCTGGGGGATTCCCTAGCAAGCCACGTGCTAGTCCCCGCGGAGGCCTACGCCGATCACCTATATAATGAAATATATCAATATCTATATAAACGAATATCATGTCAATGTTATATAAAATTAAAAACAATAAGATGTATAACAACTTAACATATAATTATACCTGATGATCCGACCTAATCATCACCCCCACTACTTCCATGGCCCCCACGACCTGTACTACCAGCACGCCCACCACGATCGTTGTGTGGTGTACGGACCATATGTAAATATACTGTAAAGAAATAAACAGAATATTATAAGACATTCGTAATCATAATAATTTTGTGCCTTAATTAATAGAATAATATAAGTTACACCATAATGATTGCACTACTACAAACTATTACATATGGATACAACTTAAAAAAACATAAATAGTAACCTAAAACCACGAGCACCTTAATTAGTAGAATAATATAAGTTTCAGATAATGATTGCACTACTATAAATGATTACATTTGAATACAACTAAAAGGACATTCAGATAATGATTGCACTACTATAAATGATTACATTTGAATACAACTAAAAGGACATAAAGAGTAAATACTCCTAATCATTTATATCATCAAAGCCATCAATATCAAGATCATTATCTTCGAGCAGTAGCTCTTCAATATCGTTGTCATCACTATCTTCGTCATCCTCAATGATTTCTTTATTTATATTTTCCTCCTCAACAACGTCTTCATATTCAACAGCGACAAAAAAATCCTCGTCTTCACTAGAATCAATAATAATTGTCACATCAGTAGGTGTAACACTAGTAAACTCGACTTGTAAAGGTTCATTAACTGGAAGGGAAGCAGTGCCTTGAAAACCACGAGTGCCACCTCATATACTCGGTGGTATGTGTTGACATGAATAACCACTAAAACCTCGGTGCAATGGAAAATTCACGTAAGATCTTTCTCGGCACGTAAGTAATACCATGTATCTGAATCATTCGCGATAATCTGAGAACTCTTTCGTGACAACAAAGAAGTCGTTTGAGTCAAAAAGTTTTTTTCTCTTTATCAGCTTCGGTTTAGTAGATAAAAACAAATTGGGGACATTAGTTGTAATTTTAAATTTATTATATTGAAAGTTGAAGAAAAAATGGGAATTAAAAAAAATATTACTTATTTCAATTTCTTTTCCGTCCAAATTAGACCAATTTTAGATGGAAAACTTTGGCACTAAAAGTGGCCAAGTTTTCTATCCATATCTTTTCTTTTATGTTTATTAAAAAACTCAGAAACATAGGAATTGGAAATAAAATTTAAATTTTCCATCCATTTTTTTCTTTTCTGTCAATTTAAAAACTCAGAAACAAAGTGTTACACACTGCTTTAAGTCAAATGTTGTGATGAGTGATATGATAAAATTATGTACTGCAAGTGCACAGTGTCGAATTGAAGAACTGACAACTACAAGTCGAACCCACATACTAAATTAACTTTAATGTATCCTTAATATCTATTTTAGGTGAATTAGAAATAAAGATTGAGAATTGATTAACTAGAATATGAAAACTAATAATGAGGAAGAAATCTATGAATCCAAATCTATTAAATAATAAACATAACATATAATTCAATCTCATTTATTTTTATAACCCAACTATGATTTTGATCTATCTTCTCTTTAATTTAGTAATTTTACAATTAACGTGGGCAAGCATAGGCTATGAAAATTTAAGGATTAACTATAACTCATCAAAACTTCTTCGAGCAAGCATGGATTATTAAAAGCTCATATTTTAACAATAATCTATCAAAACCTCTTAATTAATTTAAAATCATATAAGAACTATAAAATGAAGGTATTTCAATAACGAAACATGAAGGTAAAATAAATTAAACATAAAAACATAAATAAAAAAAGAGATGAACAATATTATCATAAGTAATATTTTAATTTCATCTTCATCCTAGATATAAAATATTAATAAACCATGAAAATAAATAAACTAACTAAAATAAAGAAGATAAGAAGATTAAAAATAAATAAGAAAAATCCCTTTAATTAAGGATCATCCAACCAACGTACAATGAAGAATTAATTTAATATACTCCTACTCCTAACCTAAACTAATACAATTCCTAATACCCCTTCTCTCTAAAATAAGAGACCTATTTATATGGAAAAAAAATTGTGCCCTAATTTAGATTTATTAAACTTAGACTCTTTTGTTCCCTTTCCATGTAGGTTTTAACTTCCTAATGGCAATCAACTTCTCAAAGAGATCTTCTAGATAGATTTTCCTTTCTCTTGCTGGATTTGACTTGCACATCAAGATTGTTTCACCTCTTTTCTTTTTGTTGTAGAATTCTTCTTGGATATTTCCTGACATGAATAAGAGAATTAAATATCGTTTGATCACCAATATTTTGACTTTATTGCAACAAAATATTAAATCCTACAAAACAAAATAAAACATATTAATTAAATAAATTAATATAATTAAAAAAATTAGGGATAATAAAATGTATGGATTATTTGTCTATCAAATACCCCCATACCTAGTTTTTGCTCGCCTTCGAGTAAAATAAAGAAAAGATAAAGAAAAGAAAACTAGAGCTACCCCATTTTTGTAGAAAACACGATTACACTTAGTATGTGCAACAAGCCTTTAAACCCAATGGTTATCCTAAGTGGACGAGTTGTGTCTTGTGAGGGTTTGCAGTAAATATACCCACAAAATTCAAAAATATTTTTGGGTTCAACAAATTATGAAATTGAAAGAAACCTTCTAAATATTCATGGGCATTATACGTAAGCAAGATTAAATTTAAAATCACACTTTCACCTTATCAAAAATACTCAATCTTCATTTTATACACCATCTTTCATTAAATTAATTCCATGTGATGCATGTATGTGTATATGATGTAACTCTTAGTAGGAATTTTACCATGAAAATCAAGCAAACTCATTTTTTTTTCTTCTTTCTTTTTTTTCTTGACTTGTGCAATGTCTCATTCTCTTAGGCTTTTCAAAGTTACTCATGTTGCGAGTGTTGAACCAATGACTCCCAAACCAGTTGACTTTATGGAACTAGGTGTAAAGACATCCCTAAGGGCTTACTAACTCGAGTAACAAAGACCACAAAATTAGACTAGTCAAACTGCTTATATCCATTGCACTTTTCAGCATGAATATCGATGCTTCCTGAGGCTTAGATACCTAGTTATTTTGTTCAATAGACATTGAAGCAGTTATTTATTTCTTTTTCTTTTTCAACTTTTTTTTCTTTTTTTTCCTTTCCTTTTTTTTAAATTACTCGAATCATAGTTTATACCCCACAACTAAGAATTAGTGTAAACGTGAAGTGCAAAAATGCTTATGAAATCAATTTTATTCCAGATGGTATTTCAAACTAAGATTCCGTATTTAATCAAAGGTTTAAGAGTTTCAAATCTTTTAATCTTATTGATGAATTTTTACTTCACAAACACTTATTAGAGTTAATTTAACTCATAAAAAGTCAAACAAAATTTTTATTTTTATTTCATTTTTAACTATATTTTCTTAAAAAAAGAAAAAATCTAATACAATAATACAAACAAATTCCCCTCATATCTAAATCATGCATTGTCCTCAATGTATAAAAATGAAAAATAGAGAACAAAGAAATGAAAGAATTGTACCTTGTATACGGTGCGTTTGTTCTGCAAGAAAATGTGGTAAGACAGAAACCAAATGTACATACATACGAATTTCATATATCCTAAAAAGTATGTGACTAAAAATAAATGATACAAATGGGTTAGTGAGTGAGAACTTTTTATTATTTTCAGGAGGTCTAGGAAATTAAAAATACTCAAACTTTTCATCAGAATTGTATTTAAAATCGATCGCAGGAAAGCATTCACTAAAATGTTCAAAAGATGGAAGAATTGGTTAAAATACATGTTCTAGTTTAGGTGACTTATGTGTAGTGGATCTCAACAGCCCATTGACCTTAACTAAATATTCAGATTCATTTCAATTTTTGTCAAGGTGATTTAAGAAAAAATTAGTTGGATCTTTTTCAATCAAGAGTCTATTTTCAATTATTTCTTGGGTCACGGACAACTCTTGGATCATATTTACTCTAATGGGATGGTCCAAAAAATCACTAGGTGGTTTTTTAGGAAAGTCTTTCAGGGTATGGAGCTTTAGGCTTATACACTTTTTCAACCGACTCTTTAAATGTGACATAATCAATTTAAGGCATAGACTCATAAGTTTTAGACACCTCAAATTCACTTGACTCAAACTGTGTTGAATTGAATACAAAATTTTTATTTTCCTCATCATTCCACAACCATCAAGATTTTCAAAATTATCCTCAGAGTTACTAGAAAATTTACCCACCTCTTGTTTATTTATTATGGTGGTTAATCGACTCATTTGAATTTCTAGTCGAGATATAGCTTGATTCGTGCTAAATTAATTTTCCATTAAAACTTCCACAATTTTCTCTAAGGTACTAAGTCTTTCCTCTTCTTCATTTGATAATTCTTGTGGATATTGAGGTTCTGGATCTGAATATGGATATGGATATGAACTTAAATAAAAAATTTCATAAGTTGGAAAAAAATGATTTACTTGATTTACATTAAAATTTTCATAGGGTTCTTGATTCCAAGTAAAAGTATTATTCCAACTATAATAAGAATCCATCTTTCCACAAGTCACAAAACAAATATGCAACTAACCACGAAAGTCATAAAAAAAATAAGAATCATAATTCTACGGTTAACCTAAATAAAATCTAGACAGCTCCTAATTGTTCCAAGTTACACCTTAAGGTCCACAAAATTTGAAATTAATCACACCACTACCTAGGTAAGTGTAAGAAAGGTGAGAGTCTCTCCGTGGATATGGTGAATAATTGAATAACCACGCGTTCTTTAGGCGTTTACCTTTTGAACCACTTTCCTAGATACCAGTAGTTTAATTAATTTAAAATTTAGCCTCCTCTTAAAGTTTCTTGTCCTAATTGAGCTCGAGATTCCTAGGGGCCAACGTCTACTTGATTTTATTAGGGCAATATTATGCAAAATGTAAGTTGGGATGTTTGTGGTCCAAAGAAGGGTGATGAAATCCCCACCTTATCTTGTTACAAGTTGTGCCCTTAACGTTTGATTAAATATGAAAATGCACAAATAAAATAATAAAAAAACTATAAACAAATAAAATGTCCTAAAACTATGTGAATTACGAAAAAAATGAGAAATTTTGACGTACCTCAATCCTCCCGGCAATCACCACAATTTATATTTAACAAAAAAAATCTAAATAGGATGTGATCTCCGTGAGTGAATGCATAAATGTGACAATTAGTATTCTAACTAACAATAAAAACTAAAAATAGAAAAAAGAAAACTAAGCTACTATTTTTTTGAGTTAATATACAAAATACCAGGAAAAATGCAACAATAATCTTGTCTTTCTGCACCATTGATCCACTTCGATAATCCTGAAAAATGAAAAAGTACAAAAAAATAATATTAGAAATTAAAAAAAGTAATTCGAATAAATAAAAATTAAGGAATATAAAATTAAGCTTAGTTCCCGGCAACGGCGCCAAAAACTTGATGTGATAAAATTATGTACTGCAAGTGCACAGTGTTGAATTGAAGAACTGACAAGTACAGCTCGAACCCACATAGACTAAATTAATTTTAATGTATCCTTAATATTTATTTTAGGCGAATTAGAATTAAAGATTGAGAATTGATTAACTATAATATGAAAACGAATAATGAGTAAGAAATCTAGGAATCCAAATCCATTAAATAATAAAAATAATATATATAATTCAATCTTTTCTATTTTTATAACTCAACTATGATTTTGATCTCCTTTCCCTTTAATTTAGCAATTTTAAAATTAACGTGGGCAAGTATAGACTATGAAAATTTAAGGATTAACTATAACACATCAAAACTTCTTCAAGCAAGCATAGATTATAAAAAAACTCATATTTTAACAATAATTTATCAAAACCTCTTAATTAATTTAAAATCACATAAGAACTATAAAACGAATGTATTTCAATAACGAAACATGATGTCGAAATCAATTAAACATAAAAATATAAATAATAGAAGAGATGAAAAATATTATTATAAATAATTGTTTAATTTCATCTTCATCCTAGATATAAAAAATTAACTAGACATGAAAATAAATAAACTAACTAAAATAAAGAAGAGAAGAAGATTAAAAATAAATAAGAAAACACTCTTTAATTAAGGATTATCCAACCAACGTATAATGAAGAATTAATTTAATATATTCCTACCCCTAACATAAACTAATAAAAAACCTAATACCCTTTCTCTCTAAAAACAAGAGACATATTTATAGGAAAAATAAATTTGTGTCCTAATTTAGATTCATTGAACTTCGACTCTTTTGTTCCCTTTACATGTAGGTTTGAACTTCCTAGTGACAATCAACTTCTCAAAGAGATCTTCTAGATTTTCCTTTCTCTTGTTAGATTTGACTTGCACAGCAAGATTGTTCCACCTCTTTCCTCTTTGTTGTAGAATTCTTCTTGGATATTTCCTGACATGAATATCGTTTGATCACCAAAATTTTAACTTTATTTCAACAAAATATTAAATTCTACAAAACAAAATAAAACATATTGTAAGACCCCGAATTTTATGAAATAAAAGTATTCAATTTTTCTATTTAGTAAATGGTTAAATTGATAAAAGTTTAAAGTTATGGGTGAAATGTGCAAAATTTTTAAAATAAGCAAGTTGTTATAAAATATTCATTGTTGTCGGAAAATATTCGTTTGGTCGTGGAATATTCTTACTGTCGGGGAATATTCATACGACGGCGCAGCCTTTTGTGGGCCCCATAACAGAAAGCGATTGGATGAAGAAAACGACAAGAGTAAGTTATTTATAAATAACGACGTAGTTGTTACCGTTAACACTGTTGGAATACCCGGTGGTTAAAACACAATAATATGCGTTGTTGCACAGTAGCACACGGTATTGCACCAATTATTGATTTTTACGTAAGAAGGCATTACTCAATAATTGTTACTGTAATTACTGTTCAGTATTTTATTTTATTGATTCAATAATTGCTGCGTTGATATTTTATATTACTGTTGTTTTAATAATTGTCACTACACAATATTTTCTATTATCGGAGCAATAATTCATATTATCTGAATAATATTATTAGAGAACATTATTGGCAATGTCTAAAAAAAGTTTTGTCTAAGGAGAGGTTTGGTCATCTAATTGCGCGTCAGTAAGGAAGAGATCCTTATTGGAAAGCCCCCTCTTTCCTGGGAGCTGCCTGGCTGTCAGTAATGTGATTCTGTAATATTATTTGTGAATAATTAATTATTGATTTATATGATGAGGAAAATATTGATTTTATGTGGATATAGATGGAGAAAAATTTTAATGTGACAATTGTTAAAAATTAATATTTTATTTTTTCTGATAAAATAATTCATTTAAATATATTATTTTAATAATATATTAATGGTGATATTTTTACAATGAATGTGGGATATATAAATAAATGAGGAGGAAGAGTATTTTTGTTGGATTAAATGTTTAACACATGTTTTGTGTGTTGGTGGACACAATTCTTGACCGAAAATTTATTAGAGACTGTAAAATCATCCGTTTGTGGATTTCGGTCAATTTCTGTTTGGAATTTGGAAAAACTTTCTTCTTCAAAGTTGTAGAGAATTGAATTTTTTATAAGAGGTCGAGAGATTCGAATTTTCTGATAAAAGGGCTATTTATTATGAATTATTGAAGTTCTGAAGTTCCGAAATAATTGATTTTTGGAAGTTTTATTTATTTTTATTAACAAAAACGTTGTTTACACTTTGGTGGGCCCCACTTGCACATGTTGATGGCTGAATCTAGATTTTCAAAGGTGGGCTAAGGAAAATTTATAATTATATTATTATTTTATTAAATTTTCTGTTTTGGTGTTCTAAGCAATTTCCTATAAATAGGGTGCTTAGGTTAGAATTGAAAATCACACCAGAAACTGAAGTTTTCTCTCTATTTCTCTCTCTATATTATCGAGTGTATTCTTGTGAGTATTTTGATATCTTGAGTGTTACTATACGGTGTAAGTTCGTTAAGCTTATTCCAGTCAGGAGTACTGCTCTTTTGAGGTAAGGGATAATAAGGGATGTTATTTTTTTTAAAATGATATTATTTCTTTCAATATCATTATACCGGAATATTCGTAAGATTTTTCTTGTGAAATTCTTATCTTTTCATGTCGGGGTTACTATTCATGAGTTACTATTCACGAGTTACTATTCATGAGTTACTATTCACGTGTTACTATTCACAGGTACTATTCACTACAAAATTGGTTTTTT
Source organism: Panax notoginseng (assembly GCA_016801055.1). Lineage (NCBI taxonomy): Eukaryota > Viridiplantae > Streptophyta > Magnoliopsida > Apiales > Araliaceae > Panax > Panax notoginseng. The sequence goes on along the minus strand of CM029015.1, from coordinate 152,797,075 downwards.
TTTCTAACCAAATTATAGTTAATTTATGAATATTACTCTGGAGGTTAAAACTATGTATTGATTATATTGATTTTATTATCATATATAACATTTTTATAACCCTGATGTTGAAATTCTCTTTCACTGGAGTGTAAAGATGGGTAGATTATTGGTATGATCATGACTAGGGTTCTCTTTGGCCAGTAGTGAAAATTTGAATTGTGACTGGTATGATCATGACCATTGAATTTATAATTGAATATCTTTAGCTTAAGTGCAAAGGTGAATTGATCAACATGGTTATAATTATGGTTTATATAAATTCTGAAATGATTATGTATTTCTTTGAGATATGAATATCTTTGGCCTGTAGTGCAAAGATGACTTGTTGTTGAATATCTTTGGCCTGTAGTGCAAAGATGAACTGTTGATGAATATCTTTGGCGTGCAAAGATGAATTTATTAGTATGATTATGAACAGGAACTGTGATTTGGTATAACCATGATCTTTGATGTTTCAGGTAAAGACAGGTGATAAAAATTATCCTCGTCCTGAATGCGAAAAGGAATTTAGAACCATAATTATGATTATGAGTTATTCACATGATTGTGGACAGGAACTGTTGATTGATATTACAGGGTTAAAACATTGTTGGTGGACTTTTAATGTGGAGAAGATAATAGACTTTATGGTCTATTTGACTCTTCTAATGGATTGCTCGTTCCGCTGCGACTATGGTTGAAAAGTTTTATCATCTACCATATGTTCTAAATCTCTGATTTATTACTGATGAATGCTATTGATAATTTAATTATCTTTAGACATAATATTCTTTACTGAGCTAGTTGTGCTCACCCTTTTGCTTCACAATTCCTTTCAGGTAATAAGAGTGTAGCTGGGTCGAGCGGGGGTAACAGGAGAATAGAACGGTGGACATCATTTAGTAGTTATATTTGGTGAATCATCTAGGGTGAGGCGAACCCAACGTTGGAAGGGTGTTTTGCCACTATCATACAAGATGTCTAATGATATACAATCTCGTGTCATCATAAGACAGGGATGTGCTCATCCACTTGCTGAGTATATTTACGAGCACTACCTATATAATCTTGGTGTTTGTTTGAAGTATAATTCTCAATTAGAGACAGTGGAGATAATGATAAGTCAAGAGAAGACTCACCATTGGGAAGAATATGATAGTACTCTTCTCGTTTTTCTTTGGGGTATATTGGGTCAACCAAGGATAATTCTGTGGCCATATGATATCTATCACAACCTAGAAGCATGGCCTCCCATGTACAAGGGTTTTCTTGAGCACTTCCCAAAGATTCTAATTTCTAAAACAGTTTTTGACTATACCTTTATGTAAGGTGTCATTGTGACGTGCTATCCAAGGTTGGGACATGAGTCACAGTTGGTATATATTTGTATCCAAACTCACAGTATATGTGTTGTTGTATTTTGCACGACAATTGTTGTAATAAAGTTGTAGTTGTTATCTGTACCATGTATTTGGCGACACAAAATGGGTTGGATGGAATGGACCTATTTTGGGGGCGTCACATATATAAATTAAACAAACTAATATAATTAAAAGGAAAAAATTAAAGATAATAAAATGTATGAATTATATGTGTATCGATGAGCGACATGGACATTACCTAATTTTATTTGTGATTGAAAAATTGTTTGATCCAAGAGATCCAACTGATAAATTGATTGATTTTACGGTGAAGAAAAGAAAATTAAAGTTAATAAATATAAAGTTACTTATACACATGCCATGAAACTCTTTCAGAAGAGAGGGAGCAAAAATATTTAAGGTGGATAGCGAGGATCATATCAATACAATTGAAACATATCCTTAACTTTTGTTTGTACTTGTTAATTTGGTGAGTTGCAAAATTGGTCGTGTAATCCTATTCTTAAATTCACAAATTTTCAGTTTGAAAAGAGATGAGTCTTGATAGTGAAGATGATACTTTCTGTTATGGCAGACAGTGGTGGAACCAGAAGGTTTTCCTAGGGGGGTCAAAATACATCAGTAAAAAAATTTTATTTATTGACGTTTGAAGTGTTTCTTTCGGTTGTACGACTAAGAGGAGACAACTGTATCATGCGAGTCTGTATAGTTTGAAAACGTCTCCAAATTTGCTCGTTTTCAATTGTTGGAAAAATATAATAATTCAATGTGTTTGTAAAAATTGTGGGAATATAGAAATGAGCATATTTGATTGAATCTCTTCACAAAGATTTCTTGATTACATATTAACTAAAGGTTAATTTGGAGTTTTTCCGGATAAGAATGCGTTTAAAAATTGAGATGCTTATTATATCACCCATTAATTAAATTAAAGGCTAATTTGGAGTTTCTAATGCATAAAATAAGAAAGAAATTGTGTTTTCATGTGACTTTTAATTGATTTTGACTATTGAGAGCATGTGCCTCAGAATTTTTAAAATTAAAAAAATTATATTAATTTAGAGTTTAAAAATATCTTAATTTGATTTTAAAAAGTTCATAATAATTTTATATTGAACAAAACAAAATCGCCTCTTTGTGATTTTTATTTGCAAACATTTTGTCATTATTTAGACACTTCAAATTTACGTTTCTCACTCGCATTGAGATGTAGGACTTATAAGAAAAAAAATTACAGAAAAGATATAAAATATATGTAAATATCATTTTTTTTCCCTCCAAACTAACCTTAGTATCAGTCTACCGGGGGCAGGTGCCCCCCCTGGCCCCCCTGGTTCCGCTAGTGATGGCAGAAGATGGCCCAACTAAGTTTGAAAATGGTGGAGATAAGAAGGGCAAGTGTTTGGAGGGAGGCTGTTGATGGGATTGACATGAAGCATGAAATATTAAGAGAGAGAGTTAGGAACAATAATTTTTGGGACACGCCTTCTCCGACCGGTCTAATATATTTTTTATTTGTTTTTTTTATTATTACATTTCAAAAAATGTATAGTAGTATTTATTCTAATCGAAAGTTTTACAGAATCTAGGCTATGTTTGTTTGCAAAGATTACACTTAGGATAAGACTATTAATTTCAAGTGTCTTGTTTGTTTTTAAATTTGAGTTTGAGATTATTAGTCTTGGGATTATAAAATAGCTTAAAATGTGAGATTATTTAATACCATATGCTACCTGATATTATAATCCCTACCTTTTGGGATTAAAAATTGCTAGACAAAATTAACCTCAACCTTTTTCTAAAATGATCATAATATCCTACAATTTCTGTTATTTTACTGACAACTTAAAACTTACTAATACAAATACTAAATATTATTATTATTTGGGGGGAGAGGGGAGGGGGAGGAGGGGGAGGGGGGGTTGGGGGTGGGCAGAGTTGGGGGGGGGTGAGGTGTATATATTATCATTGAATATTATTTTTTTTGTGAAGGGTGGGGGTGGAGGTGGGGGATGTGTGAGTGGGGGTGTATACATAATCAGTAAATATTAATTTTTTTGGGGATGGAGTGGGCTAGGGGCTAGGCGGGGTGGTTGTATACATAATAAGTAAATATTATTTTTTTGGGGGGGGGTGGGGGTGGGCAGGGTGGGGTGAGTTGTATACATAATTATTAAATTTTTTTTGGGGGGGGGTGGGTGGTGGATATATATAATTACTGAATATTATTTTTTTGGGTTGGGGAAAGGTGGAGGGTGGTAGCTGGAGGGTGAGGGTGGGGGGTGTATATATAATCACTTAATATTATTTTTTTTGATAGGGTAGGGGTGGGGGTAAGGGAAGGGTGGGGTGGGATGGAGGTAGGGGTGAAGGGCGGTATGAAGGTGTATACATAATTAGTAAATATTATTTTTGGGGGGCGGGGGTGGGGGGGGTGGGGGTGAGGGTGGGGGTTGGAGGGTATACATAATAAGTAAAAATTATTTTTGGGCGTGGCGGGGTGGAAGTGTATATATAATAAAAAATTATTATTTTTTTGGTGTGAGGGTGGGGTGGAGGTTGGGAGTGTATACATAATCAGTAAATATTATTTTTTGGGGGGTGGGGGTGGGGGTGGGGGTGGGGTGGGGGTGTATATATAATTAGTAAATATTTTTTTTTAATGTATAAATAAATTTAAAATATGTTATTATTGGTAAGGGTATAATAGTGTAAACGATATTTTTTAATTCAATACTTTAATTAATCATGAAAAAAACAAACATAACACGTGATTATTTTAAGTTATCCCATGAATAATTACATAAAAAACAAACACGTGACTAGAACTATTTAATCCTAGGATTAATAGTCTTGGGATTATAATCATAGGATTAAATAGTCCTACTCATGTATTTATTTTTTATGGGATTATTCATAGGATAACTTAAAATAATCCCGTGTTATGTTTGTTATTTTCAGGATTAATTAAAGTATTGAATTAAAAATATCGTTTGCACTATTATACCCTTACCAATAATAACATATTTTAAACTTATTTATACATCAATAAAAATAATATTTACTGATTATATATACAACCCCACCCCACGTCACCCAAAAAAAATAATATTTATTGACTTCCACCCCACCGACCCCCACCCACACCTACCCCTATCCCAAAAAATAATATTTTATGATTATGTATATACTCCTGCTCTGTTCACCTTCACCCCCACCCCGCCTCCAAAAAAAATAATATTTATTGATTATGTATACACTCCCATCATGCCCACCCCCACCGCCATTGTAAGACCTCAACTTTTATGAATAAAGATGCATTTTTCTATAAATATCATTTTGAATATTAAGGTGTGAATTTATTATAATGTTATAGTTGTGAGTAATATTTATAAATTTTACAAAATAAGCAAGTTGTTATATAATATTCGATTAGTCGGGGAATATTCGTTTTAACAGTGAATATTCGTATGACGGCACAATCATTGGTAGACCCCACAATGGAATTATTGTCGGAGTTAAAAAACGACATAAATATCTTTTTATAAAAGTAACGGCGAAAGTTTTACAGTTAACTGTTGGAATACCCGGAGGTAAAAGTACAGTAATACGCGTGGTTGCATAGTAGCACACGGTATTGATTATTGATTCTTACGTGAGAAGTCACTTAGTTATACTCAATTATTGCTACAGTAATTGATGTATAGTATCTCACATTATTTGATTCAATTATTGTTAGTATTTTATATTATTAAATCAATAATTGAGATGACAAGTTATTCTTATTAGTATCTGCATAATTAACAATGTCTAAAAAGTTCTGTCTAGGAAAGGGGTTTGGTCACCTAATTGCGCGCCAATAGGGAGAAATCCTTATCAAAAAACCCCCTCTTTCCTGAGAACGATCTGGTTGTTACTATTGCGAGTTATAATAATATGAATAAATATTGTTAAAAATATTGAGAGAATTTTTATGAAGTATTTGTCATAAATTTTGCTTATTATATGGACCCCCACTTGTTCATTTTTTAAAATAATCGGTATGAAATTATTCAGCATATATATATATATATATATATATATATATATATATATATTATGTGTGTGAGTATGATGTGAGTGAGTACGATGTGTGTGAGTGGGATGTGTGTGAAAGTGACATGTGGGTGAGAAAGTGAAAGGTGGGTGGGTGTAGGTGTATGTGTGTGTGTGTATGTATAAAATTTAATGTGGGTGTGTGAGTTTGTCTTTGTCGTAAGGCAAAGGTATATATATATATATATATATATATATATATATATATATATATATATATATATATAATATAAGTTTGTTTTATTTGAAAATTTTGAAAGATCGGCGTCTAATGATCAGCAGAATTCAGCCCGAGAATTCCTTCAACTGTTGGTCCGTGAAATATTCTAAATAGTATCCTTCCATTCTCCTATAAATAGGATGCTTAGTTAGAATTGAAAATCACACCAGAATCAGAGAATTCTTCTTCTATAATACTGAGCGTATTTCTTTAGAGTTTTAAGAAGCTTTGAGCGTAGAAAATAGTGAAAGTTTTCTTCAAGAATATCCCCGCTATACCAGTTGGAATACTCTTCTTTTTAAGGTAAGAGATATTATTTTTGTTCAATACTCGTAATAAATTATATTTTATTCCATGCTCTATAATATGTAAGTAATATTATTTCGTTTCAGATTTCGAATTCTACACTCATTTTGTTAAGTTTTGGCTTCTATACTCCATAAAATTAGTAGAATATCCTTAAAATTTATGATTCATCCAATATCTTTTCATTAAAATATTATTCTGAGCATTCTTGATAATTTTTAATCTTTTTATGACAGAATACTATTCACAGTGTACTATTCATAAAGTACTATTCACGGGATACTATTCACTCGGTTACTATTCACCCGGGATACTATTCATGACAAAAATTAATTTCTTTTCGGTCCAAATCATTTTTGATACAATATTATTCTTGAATTTTACTCCACAAAGTATTATCATGATGACAATTTGGACATTATTGGATTCTGGATAAATTAAATAAGACTAAAAGACAATGTGCACCCCAAACTTTACACTCTTATTGACTTTTGCATCCTAATCCGAAAAAGGTATCTAAGTACACCCCAAACTTCAATTAAACGTAACAGAAAGCACACTTTCGTCAATTAATCGGTCAAAAGTGACCGACTAATGCTTTAATCTGGATCTGGAGGGGTATTTTAGTCTTTACCTTTTTATCTTCTCCCCATCTAGTCTCTTTCCCTTCTCTCTCCTCCATAACCAACTTTCTCTCTCTTCTCTCTCTCCTCCATAACCAATTTTCTATCTCTCTCCTCTATAACCAACTTTCTCTCTCTTAAACAAACACCCATTTCTTATCCCTCTCAATGAACAACGACTACTTGTGAGGCTTTCCCCTTTGAACTACACCTTCCAAAACACTTGAGCTCATCTTTTTTTCCGTGTCCTCACATATACCCAATTCACACAATCAAACTACCTATGTAATGAGACATGGTGCTTACTTATTATTTAGGTTTGGTTTTTAGATTTTAGGATTTTCTTAGGATGGCTTAATGATTTAATCCATTCCTACTATATAATTGTTAGTGGGCATACTTGGTAATCGAAAAGAATCAATCTTCTTAAGAGTTACCAGAATCAATCTTCAATTAAGAAAAGAATCAATCTTCTTAAGAAAAGAATTTCAAAAATTGTCAAAACCCCCTAATTTTTTTGGGTTTCCAGATTTTACTCCTCAAAACACCAAGCAAGTAAGGATTTCAAAAATTGATTGTGCTTATGAATTTGGAAGGATTTACTATATGTTTGATCCCAGGAGGGATGTTCAGTTCTACAATTACCCTGTTTGGAATGTTGTAGGAGTAAGCTTGATTAATGAATCAAAAGTCTTCCTCACTAGATATGGAAAATCAAAATGCAAATTAAGGAAAGAAAAGGTTGTTTTCAAGAACTATAATGCTATGTGGTTTGAAGTTTGTGAGAGATTTTATGGGAAACACTGCACTACGGAATTTTATGCTCACAAATTGGATACTACGGACTTGTGTATCTTTATTACTCATATTATAAAGGGAAATTGTATGGGAGTTTCAATCCCAATTTTCCTTATGAAATTGTTGGTTTCTTTAATGGGGTTCTCACTTATGGAGTATTACTCAAGTGGTAATTCATTAATAGCATCAAGATAGCGATAAGGTACTACCTTAAGGACAAGGTGTTTGTTGAGGGGCATGTGGTATTGATATGCTTAATTCATTCTCTTATGAAGATGATAACTTTTAGGCTCTCCACACCCTTCTTTATGGACAACAATTTGATGGGAGCCTTTGGTGCAGATTCTCAAAAATTTAGAGGCTTATCATTTTCTTTCCTATTGGAGAATTTTTATGACACTATTAGTGTGCAGATAATTCTTGAATATAATGAGTATCATGTTTTGGTTATTAATCTCCTTACTGAACCAGTACATGCTCCATCAATGACTGCGATTAAGAATTTGGTTGGTTCGTGGAGAGTTACCAGAATTTGGGGCAAAACTACAGCACTACTTCATGTATTGTAGATGTCATGTTAGCATCAGCTGTTGAAACATTTTGCTAAAGTTTATAAACATTTTGTCATGTTCAAAAGGCTTTCACCAAGGACAAAGTTGAGCTACACCACTGCGTTGGCTTGTCTTTTCATCATTCACGTCTTCTCTCAAAAGACATCGCAGATTACAAAGTTAGAAATTTGTGTGAACATATATGTGTTCAGATTTTTGACAAGATATAGACAGTTTCAGTGTAGTAGCAAGAGCTTTAAGTATTTGCTCTGCTTTTGTAACATATTTCAATGGAGCAAATAGCTTGTTTGACAGCCATGGATCAATATGAGTTTTGTTTTACATTGTTAAATACAAAATTTGGCCTCATACAAAATTTGCAAAGCAATCTGTTAAATACAAGGAAATTATAATTGACAAACATTAGCAACAAATATAAACACAATCAATATGTTCCCCTGGATAGGCGAAAAACCCATGAACCCTGTTGCAAAAAAAATATGGAAAAATTGCTGCCCACCTTCACCACAATTGAGCTTAATACTCTTGACGCAAGAATTCAAGTAAAGTAGTAGATGGGTGTGCACCAAATACCTCAAACCTCTCTCCATTAATGGCAATGGTACTAAAGTTGCCTGAATAAGGTGTATGCTCTGCTAGAACAACAGTTCCTTTTGCAACAAAGCTATGATTATTCATCTCTTAATTACAATTCCAAAGTCAAGACCCACAATCTTATTTCTCCGCACGAGTCCCTCTAGTAAATCTGGGATAGCACATGAATAAATGAAATCTGGGTCGCCAAACACTAATTATGACTAGGTATATACCTACCAATCAAGCTACAGGCTTATACACCAATTATTTTAATCGTGTATTACTTCAAATTGCTCAGTAGTAGTCGGCGTGTAACAAATAGGAAATATTCAGATCTAACAAGAATGGTGGTGGCGGTGGCAGTGGCGGTGGCGGTGGCAGTGGCGGTGGCGGTGGCGGTGGCGGGGGCGGGGGCGGCGGCGATAGGGTTTGAGTTAGCGGTGGCGGCCATTTTCGGTTTGTGAGAGGGAAGGAGAGGAGAGAAACAGAGAAGAGAGAGAAAGTTGGTTATAGAGGAGAGAGAAGGGAAAGAGACTAGATGGGGAGAAGATAAAAAGAAAAAGACTAAAATAGCCTTCCAGATCCAAATTACAGCATTAGCCGGTCACTTTTGACCGGTTAATTGACGAAAGTGTGCTTTCTGTTACGTTGAATTGAAGTTTGGGATGTACTTAGACACCTTTTTCAGTTTGGGGTGCAAAAGTCAACAAGAGTGTAAAGTTTAGGGTGCACATTGTCTTTTAGTCATTAAATAATAAATATTTAAAATTTATCCTTTGCTTTCTTTTAATTGAATTCTTATATCATTGTCATCATCCTCATGCTTATATTATGATGAAAGTCATCTTTGACTTACGTGTATAGATAAACTTTTGATTGGTATGATTATGACCATGGATTATTCAGTATAATCATAACCGTAATGTTACAAATGGCGTGGTAAAAGTCCTCATTGGCCCGTAGTGCATTGATGAACAATTGTTGATATGATCATGACCATTGATGAAAACACGAATATCATTGACCTTTAGTGCATGGATAATTCGTGGTCGTGATACTAATGAATATCCTTGGCCTGTAGTGGATGGATGATTCGATGATGTGGTTTATTTATTAAGCTGAGTCTCATTTATGATAAATTCTTAAATCATAAAAGATAATAGATTTCATGCTCTACTTGACTCTTCTAATGGATTATTTGTTTCGCTGTAGTTAAACTTGATGTTTATTATATTTTATCAGTTTAATATTGTTGAAGGCTAACGATAATTTATTCTGTATTATCTTAGTCATAATATTTCTTACTGGGCTAGTTGAGCTCACTATTTGCTTTCATTATTCTCTTCAGGAAATGAGAATATAGTTGGCACTAGTCGGGGAGCGGAGTGACGGTCCAGATATTTGCATTAGTAGTCCTCACTATTCTATGAAATAGTGTGATAATAATTGTAATGAGGACTTATTTTGAGTTTGAATATTGTCTAGAAGACAATATTTGTATTAAAACTCACAGCTTATGTTTTGTCATATTCTATATGACATTTAACAGTTGTATAAATGAAGTTTGTATTTGAATTATGTACTATGTATTTGGCGACTTAGAATGGGTGATGTATACCTATTTTGGGGGCGTCACAGTTGGTATCAAAGCTTAGGGATATGATCCCTAGCTGAGATGTGAGAATAGAACTAGGGGGAGAGATGGGGAAATCCTTCGCTATTATGACCTACCTAAATTTAATTGTTATTTAATTGGTCTGTCAGAATATAGGAATAATATGTGGTATGTCAATTAACCTTTGTTTTGTGGCAGCATTTGAAAATGACATCCGAGAATGTTAAGATAAGAAATGGAGCACATGAGACCGTTGATTCACCAACGATCAATACCCATGACAATGTGCATCAGGAAGGCAATAATCCTCAAGAAAACAACAGCACCGACCAAATGATGAACGATGGGATGTTCAGAGGCTTTATGCAATTCATTCAATATCAGACGAGAACGACTCCTGTTCAAAATGCAGGTGGAAATACTGGCAACTCTTGGATGGTCACCGCTAAGCAGTTCAAGGAGCTGGGACCACCGGAGTTTTTGGGAGAGCCAAAACCACTTAACGCGGAGACATGGATAAAGCAGATCACCAAGATATTTAATATCTTGGGATGCTCCGAGGAGCACAAGGTTCCCTTTGCCACCTTCTTGTTACGAGGAGAGGCATATTACTGGTGGGAATCTGTAAAGCGTACTCAACCTACCGCACTGAAGATGCTGTTCAACGACAAGTATTTTCCCGAAAGTATTCGTCACATGAAGGAGGTAGAGTTCATCAAGCTGGAGAAAAACAATATGACCATGTAGCAATACGAAGCTAAGTTTACCGAGTTGTCCCGGTTTGCGTCCCACTTGGTTGATAATGAGGAGAGAATGACGCGGATGTTTCTAAGAGGTTTGAAATTTGAGATATGTCAATTCCTAATTTCTCACAAACTTTACTTGTATTAAGATGTTGTGAATAGGGCTCAGTTATTGGAGCGCGATAATGAGTCAAACCAACCAAGAGAGAGGAGCAGGAAAAATGATAATACTAGTGGTAGCAGTCATCGAAGCGGTGATAACAAACGTGGAGGGAATTAACATGCTAGAAATGGTAACCACTTCAGTGGTAATCATGACCAAGATAATAAAAGTGGATATTTCAAGAAAAGGAGATTCAACAATAATGGAAAGACGTCAGCACCAGCACCCGTTGTTAAAGAACGAGAACAACCACCTATCATATACTTCAAATGCCGAGGGGAGGGACACATCAGTCCAAATTGCACGCAACAGTCCAAAACGTGTTACAATTGTGGAAGAGAAGGTCACCTAGCTCAATTTTTTCGTACAGTGAAGCCAAGTGCAGTTGAGATGGTGATACCAAATGCCATCCCATATAAGTTAAAACCAGTAGTTCAAGAGAGAGCGTTTGTCGTGACCTCCTAGAAAGTGAGAAACCCGAACAAGGTCATCATGGATAAGCTAATCATAAACTCTAGCGAAGTCTATACCTTATTTGATACCGATTCTAGCCATTCTTGTATTTCTCCTACTTGCGCTCAACATTTAAATTTAACTCCGGAGAAATTAGACTTTGACTTATCTGTTGAAACTCCGTTGGGAGAAACCTTCATTACATCCACTGTTTATAAGTCTTGTTTGATTCAAATCGGCAACCGTACGTTACCGGTCGATCTTATCTCTTTGAAAATACTTGCATTCAATGTAATTTTAGGAATTGATTGGTTAACTACTCATCAAGATAAAATTGATTATTTTCGTAAGGTTGTTAGTTTTCATATTCCTAACCAACCTATTATGCGAATTCAAGCAACCAAACGACTAAAGTTATTCGTTTATTGAAAAATGGATGTCAAGCTTTCTTAGCCCATGTCACGAATTTAAACAAAAATATGTCAGATTTGAATGATATTTCTATTGTTAATAAATTTCTTGACGTATTCCCTGAAGAACTTCTTGGCCTACCCCCAAAGCGTAAAATCGAGTTTGGTATTGACCTTGAACCTGGTACAAAACCCATTTCCAAAGCCCCATATCAAATGACTCCAATTGAACTTCAGGAGTTAAAAACCCAACTGTAGGAATTGTCTGACATCGGTTTCATTCGTCCTAGTACGTCTCCTTGGGGTGCTCCTGTTATATTCGTGAAGAAGAAAGATAAGAGTATGTAACTTTGTATTGCTTATCGAGAGTTGAACCATATCACCATAAAAAATAGGTACCCGTTGCCTCGCATTGATGATCTGTTTGACCAGTTGCAAGGCGCCAAATTCTTTTCAAAAATCAATCTTTGTTTCGGATACCACCAGTTAAAGATTAAAACTGATGACATCCCAAAGACTGCTTTTAGAACTCGGTACGGGCATTACGAATTCCTAGTCATGTCTTTTGGATTGACTAATTCTCCTGCTGCCTTCATGGATATGATGAACCGATTATTCAAGGAATATTTTGATTACTTAGTAGTCGTCTTTATTGATGACATCCTCATATACTCCAAAACCCGTGAAGATCATGAGCAACACTTGAGGTTGATACTCCAAAAGTTTCGTGAAAACAAGCTTTATGCCAAGTTGAAGAAATGCTAGTTCTGGCTTGAGGAAGTAGCATTCCTTGGGCACGTGATATCAAATCACAAAATATCTGTTGACCCAGCGAAGATTGAAGCAATACAAAACTGGGAGCAACCTAAGTTAGTGACTGAAGTACGTACCTTTCTAAGCTTAGCTGGTTATTATCAGAGATTCTTGGAAGGATTTTCTCGAATTGCTACTCTATTAACTCAGCTGACTCGAAAAGATACAAAATTCGATTGGAGCGAGGAATGTGAGAAGAATTTTCAAGAACTCAAGAGGAGACTCATTTCAGCACATGTTCTGACAATACCATCTGGTTCAGAGAGATTTTTCATCTACAGTGATGCTTTAGACAAAGGTTTAAGATGTGTTTCCATGCAACATGAGAAAGTCATAGCCTACGCCTCACGACAACTCTAAGAATATGAGAGGAAATGTCCTACTCATGATCTAGAGTTGGCAGTAGTCATTTTTGCGCTAAAGATTTGGAGACATTACCTGTATGGGGAGAAAGTGGAGATCTATACGGATTATAAAAGACTCAAATATTTCTTCACTCAAAAGGAACTCAACATTGGTCATTGTTGATAGATTGACCAAGTCTGCTCATTTCTTACCTATACGAGAAACTTATTCACTTGAACTTTTTGCTCGTATTTACATAAATGAGACTGTAAGACTGCATGGTATGCCAGTATCCATAGTTTCTGATCGAGAGCCAAGATTCACTTCACGATTTTGGGTTAGTTTGCAAAAAGCTATGGGCACGAATTTACGATTTAGTTCGGCATATCATCCTCAAACGGACGGACAATCAGAGAGGACTATTCAAACTCTTGAAGATCTATTAAGACTCTGTGTCCTTGACTTCAAAGGAGGTTGGGACAAGTTCTTTCCATTGGTGGAATTCTCCTACAATAATAGTTATCAAGCAAGTATTGGCATGACTCCATTTGAGGCGTTGTATGAACGCAAGTGTCGTTCTCCAATATGCTAGGATGAGGTAGGGTGAAGCAACATTATTGTGATCGGAATTGATACGCATGTCAACGAAAAAGATTCAAATAATCCGACAACGTATAAAAATCTCACAAGATCGACAAAAGAGTTATGCTGATCTTTATCAGAAGGACGTGGAATTCAATGTTGGAGAACATGTGTTGTTACGTGTTACTCCATAGAAATGAGTTATAAGATTTGGAAAGAGAGGAAAGTTCAATCCTCAATTCTCAATTCATTGGCCCATTTGAAATCCTCGATCGAGTAGGAACTGTGGCATATAGACTCGCCTTACTGCCAAGTATGTCTCGTGCTCATAACGTTTTTCACATATCTATGTTACGTAAATATGTGGAAGACCCGAACCACATTATTGAGTTAGAACTGGATAAGATAGCGGAAGATTTAACGTATGAAGAGGTACCTGTTAAAATCTTGGATAAGAAGGAACATATTCTACACTCCAAGGTTATACCTAAAGTCAAAATTTTTTGAAAAAATCACGATGTTGAGGAAATGACCTGGAAGTTAGAATCTGAAATGAAATCAAGGTATCCTCACTTCTTCGACATATCAGGTACGTACACCAATTTCGAGGGTGAAATTTCATAAGAAGGGGAGGTTGTATGACCCCAACTTTTATGAATAAAGATAAATTTTTCTATAAATATCATTTTGAATATTAAGGTGTGAATTTGTTATAATGTTATAGTTGTGGGTAATATTTATAAATTTTATAAAGTAAGCAAGTTGCTATATAATATTCGATTGGTTGGGGAATATTCGTTTTAACAGAGAATATTCGTACGACGTCACAATCATTGGTGGACCCCACAACGGAATTATTGTCAGAGTTAGAAATGACATAAATATCTTTTTATAAAAGTAACGGCGAAAGTTTTACCGTTATATGTTGGAATACCCGGTGGTAAAAGTACAGTAATACGCGTGGTTGCATAGTAGCACACGGTATTGATTATTGATGCTTACATGAGAAGTCTCTCAGTTATACTCAATTATTGCTACAGTAATTGCTGCATAGTATCTCACGTTATTTGATTCAATTATTGTCAGTATTTTATATTATTAAATCAATAATTGAGATGACAAGTTATTCATATTATTATCTGTATAATTAACAATGTCTAGAAAATTCTGTCGAGGAAAGTGGTTTGGTCACCTAATTGCACGCCAATAGGGAGAAATCCTTATCGGAAAGCCCCATTTTTCTTGGGAACGATCTGGTTGTTAATATTGTGAGTTATAATAATATGAATAAATGTTGTTAAAAATATTGAGGGGATTTTTAGGAAATATTTGTCATAAAGTTTGCTTATTATATGGACCTCCACTTGCTCATTTTTCAAAATAATCGGTAGAAAATTATTCAGCATATATATATATATATATATATATATATATATTATATGTGTGTGAGTATGATGTGTGTGAGTGGGATGTGTGTGAAATTGACATGTGGGTGGACAAGTGAAAGGTGGGTGGGTGCAGGTGTATGTGTGTATGAAATTTAATGTGGGTGTGTGAGTTTGCCTTTGCCGTAAGGCAATGGTATATATATATATATATATATATATATATATATATATATATATATATATATATTATAAGTTTGTTTTACTTGAAAATTTTGAAAGATGGGCTTCTGATGATCAGCAGAATTCAGCTCGTGAATTCCTCCAACTTTTGGTCCGTGAAATATTCTAAATAGTATCCTTCCATTCTCCTATAAATAGGATGCTTAGTTATAATTAAAAATCACACCAGAATCAGAGAATTCTTCTTCTATAATATTGAGTGTATTTCTTCAGAGTTTTAAGAAGCTTTGAACGTAGAAAACAGTGAAAGTTTTCTCCAAGAGAATATCTCCGCTATACCAGTTGGAATACTCTTCTTTTTAAGGTAAGAGATATTATTTTTGTTCAATACTCGTAAGAAATAATATTTTCTTCCATACTCTGTAGTATGTAAGTAATATTATTTCGTTTCAGATTTCGAATTCTACACTCATTTTGTTAAGTTTTGGCTTCTATACTCCATATAATTAGTAAAATATCCTTGAAATTTGTGATTCATCCAGTATCTTTTCATAAAAATATTATTCTGAGCATTCTTGATAATTTTTAATCTTTTTATGACGGAGTACTATTCATGGGATACTATTCATGAAGTACTATTCACGAGATACTATTCACTCGGTTACTATTCACCCGAGGTACTATTCATGACAAAAATTAATTTTTTTTCGGTCTAAAATTTTTTTGATACAATATTATTCTTGAATTTTACTCCACAAAGTAGTATCATGTTGACAATTTGGACATTATTGAATTCTGGATAAATTAAATTATAAATCTTTAAAATTTATCCCTTGCTTTCTTTTAATTGAATTCTTATATCATTGTCATCATCCTCATGCTTATATTATGATGAAAGTCATCTTTGGCTTTCGTGCATAGATGGACTGTTAATTGGTATGATTATGACAAGGGATTATTCGGTATAATCATGGTCGTAATGTTACAAATGGTGTGGTAAAAGTCCTCATTGGCCCATAGTGTATTGATGGACAGTTGTTGGCATGATCATGACCATTGATGAAAACACGAATATCCTTGGCCCGTAGTGCATGGATAATTCGTGGTCGTGATACTAATGAATATCCTTGGCCTGTAGTGCAGTGATGATTCGATGATGTGGTTTATTTATTAAGTTGAGTCTCATTTATGATAAACTCTTAAATCATAGAAGATAGTAGATTTCATGCTCTATTTGACTCTTCTAATGGATTGCTTGTTCCGCTACAGTTAAACTTGATGTTTATTATATTTTATCAGTTTAACACTGTTGAAGGCTAACGATAATTTATTCTGCATTATCTTAGTCATAATATTTCTTACTGGGCTAGTTGAGCTCGCCCTTTGCTTTTATTGTTCTCTTCAGGAAATGAGAATATAGCTGGGACTAGTCGAGAAACGGAGTGACGGTCCAGATGTTTATATTAGTTGTCCTCACTATTCTATGAAATAGTGTGATAATAATTGTAATAAGGACTTATTTTGTGTTTGAATACTGCCTAGAAGATAATATTTGTATTAAAACTCACAGCTTATGTTTTGTCGTATTCTACACGACATTTAACAGTTGTATAAATTAAGTTTGTATTTGAATTATGTACCATGTATTTGGCAACTCAGAATGGGTGATGTATACCTATTTTAGGGGCGTCACAGCCACCCCCACCCCGTCCACGCTCACCCAAAAAAAATAATATTTACTAATTTTGCATACACACCCACACCCACTCCCACTCCCACTCCCACTCTCAACCCTACCCCCCATCCCACCTAACCCCACCTTTACCTCCCACCCCACTCCACCCCTACCCCCTACCCCCACCTAAAAAAAATAATATTCAGTGATTATGTATGTCCGCACCCCACCCCTCCCCACCACCTCCACCACCACTGTGACACCCCAAGAATAGGTCCACACGACCCATTCTGAGTCGCTAGATACATGGTACAGAATTCAAATACAAATTTCAATTATACAACTATTAATTATTGTGTGAAATACGACAAAATATAAGTTATTAGTATTAATACAAATATTGTCTTGTAAACAATATCCAAACTCAAATAAAGTCCTCGTTACAATTATTGTTACACTATTTTACAAAATAGTGGGGACTGCTATAAAAACCATCTTGAACCATTACTTCACTCTCCGACTAGTCCTAGCTATATTCTCGCTCCTGAGAAGAACAATGGAACCAAAAGAAAAATAGTGAGCTCAACTAGCCCAATAAAGAATATTATGACTAAGATAATGCAGAATAAATTATCATTAGTCCTCAACAAGAAAAAATCTGATAGAATACAATAGACAATAAGCTTTAGATTAACAACTGCAGCGAAAATAACAATCCATTAAAAGAGTCAAGTAGAGAATGATGTCTACTATCTCCTGTGATTTAAAAATTCATCATCAATATTTTATCCCTTTGATACCAATCAATAAACATTTCACATCAATAATTTATCCATGCACTACGTGCCAATGATATTCGTATGTATCACCAACAAATTATCTATGCACTACGGGCTAAGGATATTCGTTTGTATCACTTGTGCACTACAAGGAAAAGACTTATTTCTGACGGAATTTTCCCTCGGAAATAAGCCTATTCCGTCGAACATAGTTTATTTTTGAGGTAAAATTTCGTCGAAATTCGGTCGTATATATACGCGTCGAAGATACCATTCATCACAAATTCTGTCGTACCTATCTAATCTACGACGGATTATCTCCGACGGAATTCTATCGAACATAATCTATTTACGACTGAATAAATATGACGAAAACTTTCGCCGAGTATAATATTACTTTATTTTCGACGAAAATATTCCCTCGGAAATAGCCTATCTCCGACTGAAAAGTAAATTATACCGATATTTATTAAAAATTGGCTGATTATTAAATCCAACGGAATTTCTGTAGGAAATACCTTATTCTGTCGGAATTAACTATTTTTTTAATGCAGACTTTAAAAGTGCAGTTTCAAGGTGTTTAAACCCATTTATGTACCTGTAACCTGTCACAACCCAATACACAGTAATATAAACCTGTATCTCACATTCAAATATTCAACGTAGCACTAAAAATGATTCAAGCAAAATGTAATCTACTAACTGATTATCATCAACACTACTGAGCTAACAATTACAAATATAAGTTAATGTTCCATAAATGATAAGCAATATAATTTACAATACTTATACAGACGCAATTAGACACTACAATATATACAAATAATCTACAATAACATGAATACAAATGAACTATAAACTAGTAAAAGTATCATCATTGGGTGGAGGTGAACGACGCTGCTCTAGTGTATGGAAATTAGTGTCGTCCACCTACTCGTCATCGCCAGTCCGCTCGCCATCGCCACCCTATTGATAGAATCAAAAATATAAATCATTAGTCTATCTATATGTGAGAATTAACAAGCTAACTTTAATTGAAAAAAACATAAACAATAAGAATACTTGAGTAGGCGGGGGTGGACGAAAAACCTTCTCCAAGAGGGTAATCACCATCCGGAGCATCTCGCCGACGAAAGCATCGAATTGCTCTCGCGATAATCCCGTACTCTCTGCAGAGGCCCCTACTATAATATCCTGAGCAATCTAGTGAAGACGAGAACTGGTAGCCAACTGCTGACTCCGAAAGACCGAATCGGTACGGAACCTATCCGACACGACCCCTATCAGCCGTTGGAAGATCTCGTCATCCAAGCCAGTGCCCGTATGAGATGGTTCAACATGTGCTCTCGGACGCTGGCTGGAGCCTATAAAAAGATACAAATTCGATTACTATTAATAATTTATATAATGTGATTGATTTAAATAATTTTGTGAAACATAAAAAATATTACCTCTAGGAAGTGTATATGCGGGTATCCTCGGCATACCCAACACTCGATATTTGTCGGTACAGCTAGTAGGGGGATCTTGAGACTCGACCCATAGTCTCAGCTCCTCATCCCGATCTAATACAATATCGGGAAGAGGAGTGGCAGAATCTAACGGCTCAGAACCCATCCTAGTAGCCTCCAGGTCAGCTATACGCTCGTCCCAAAGCCTCTGAAATTGGTCTTGTAATTTATTTTATATACGTATGTTAATTATATCATTTTATTTACGATTGAATATTACTAAAAGCAAAATATTAAGATGAGTTTTACCCGTATAGCTAAAGCTGTCTAAGACAAAGCACGCTCGGCCTTAGGCTTGTGGGCTCGATCCCAAAACTCTAAAATGGTAGGATCTCGGCCCAAGGTCCTCCTCAAGGCCTAATAAAAACATTCATAAAATAGGTATTAAGTATTTGTGTGAGAACTTGGTAACTAAACAACTAAATACAACACACTTACCATCTTCGCCTCCTCGAACGACTGAGAACCAATGGTGTGTACTATCCAGAGCTGACTACAGTTCTTTTTCGCCTACTCTGACTTTTTCTTGAATTCATCAGCCTCCCAGTGCGCACACATAGCCTCCCAGGCTAAATCGAAGACTACGCGGGACTGGTGATCTCTAATGGTGGTCCCGGGCTGGTCCTCAACTGCCCGGGCTGCCCTCTGTCGCATCTCATACAGCTAGTCGGAGTAATTTGTAGTGACATGTGAAACAATCACATCGTCGCCAGCTGTCTGAGAGATGCTCGAGTCAAATATATAATAAACCTATAACAAAAGTTTAAAAATTAGGAACAATTGATTTCGTCAACCTAATACAACTATGTAGTAATTAATATAATATGCTTAAATTATATGAAACTCTCGCAAGATGGTGTGCATAAAGGTGGCATCGTACTGCGCATACTGGCTGAATCGCATGCACCCTCTTGGGAGATGCGTCAAACAGATCGCGTGTAGGGTGTGCTTATAATAATATATGTTATGTGAATTGTGTTTTGCAATAACAGACAGAAATACTAACAATATATTAACACTTACTGGCCATAAGCGACATCCACCGGTATTGTAAGTGGAACTTTCGGCGGACGACCAAAGATACCATGGTTCGTCCCTCGGTGTCGTCGACGAGGTGCATCTGTAATAATTGTATTTAACTTAGTTAATAAACAAAAACTAATGCAGCTTGAGATATATTTAAATCCTAGTCAAGATAACTTACTAGCGCCTAAAGAAGGGCCTCCATCGTGGCTACCGTCTCCCGTACCGGATCGCCGACCACCTCGACGACCTCCACCGCTATGTCTAGCCATGAATATCCTACTGCAATAACCAAATTGGTAGATTACGGATATGTAAGGTTTAATAATATGTGGTATGTACTTTTATGAATGCTCATTTTCAATTACGTACGTCATCAAACCCATCAGAATCAACGTGTATATTATTCTCAGATTCGGTAACTTCTTCATCCTCAGTTTCGATATCAGTTTCGTCATCGTTATGATCCTCAATGACTACATAATCATTCATGTGTTCGTTTTCCTCGACATTCTCATCGTCAGGTACGTCAATGACATCAGTACTCATCACATCTTCAGCATGGAACACTACGACCAAAGGGTTGCTAACATCTTCTTGCAATGCCTCATCTATACCAATCATGTTCTCAACATTAAATGAACGTGTTTTATTTGTGACTACAGTGTACCAGGGGCTTCGAGCATTTACGACATTAGGAGAGTAATACACTTGAGTCGCTTGAATAATATTGTATCAAAAATAATTTGGACAGAAAAGAAATCAATTTTTGTCATGAATAGTACCCGGGTGAATAGTACCAGAGTGAATAATACTTCGAAAATAATACTTCGTGAATACTACCCCGGCATGAAAAGATTAAAAATTATCAAGAATGTTCAGAATAATATTTTCGTAAAAAGATATTAGACGAAACACAAATTTCAAATATATTCTATTAATTTTAAGGAGTATAGAAGCAATACTTAACAAAATGAGTGTAGAATTCGAAATTTGGAACGAAATAATATTACTTACATACTACAAAGTATGGAAGAAAATATTATTTCTGATGAATATTGAACAAAAATAATATCCCTTACCTTAAAAAGAGAGTACTTCTGACTGATATAGCGGGGATATTCTTGAAGAAAACTTGCATTATTTTCTACATTCAAAGTTTTCTTAAACTCTAAAGAAATACGCTCAATATTATAGAAGAAGAATTCTCTGATTCTGGTATGATTTTCATTTCTAAACTAAGCATCCTATTTATAGGAGAATGGCAGGATATTATTTAGAAAATAAAATCACGGACTGCACAGTAGGAAGTTCACGGGCGAAGTTCACGAGCGCATAATCAAATTTTTTTTATTTTACTATACTGCACTATGCAGCACTATACAATACTATGCAGTACTATGCAAATAAAATATAATATATTCTGTTTTACATAAAAAAACAAAACTTATATATATATATATATATATATATATATATATATATATATATATATATATATATATAACAAAACTGAGATAACTTTCTCTAGACTATTTTGAAAAAATGGGTAACTGGGGGTCCATATAATAAGTAAAATTTACAACAAATACTTCATAAAAATTCCATCTATTTATCTCAATTCACTTGGCCTCACAAAATATATTTTTAATAACATTCATCATTAATATTATAACTCACAATATTAACAACCAGATCATTCACATGAAAGAGGGGGCTTTCCGATAAGGATTTCTCCTTATTGGCGCGCAATTAGGTGACCAAACCCCTTTTATCGGCAGAACTTTCTAAATATCTTCAATAATACAAATAATAATATGAATAACTTTGTCGTCTCAATTATTAATTTAATAATATAAAATATTATGCAGATAATACTGTGACAATAATTGAATCAATAATGTGAGATACTATGCAGCAATTACGGTGGCAATAATTGAGTATAACTGAGTGACTTCTCACGTAAGCATCAATAATCAAAGATATTGTACAATACCGTGTGCTACTATGCAACCACGCGTATTACTGTACTTTTATCACCGGGTATTTTAACAGTTTAACGATAAAACTTTTGCCGTTATTTTTATAAAAAGTTATTTATATTGGTTTATATACTTTGTGGTTTTAATGATGACAATATTTATATGAGCTTAATTGATTTTATATTGACTTATTCTTTAATTGGGTCATGTTATTCAAATATTAATTATATAATAAATAATAGTTTGCATGGGTTATTGATTAATCACATTGGGTCATGTTATTCAAATATTAATTATATAATAGTATGCATGGGTTATTGCATGGATTAATCACTATGTTATTGGGTCATGGTTATTACTCACGTAAGTTAATGCAGTATTGGAGTGAGTAAATCAAGGTGGTTATTTTTGTCACATGCTTTAACTTGTTATATAGAATATATATCCAATCCTGATTTGCTTTGAAGACTAATTCAAATTGGAGTATTTTAAGGAGATTGAAAATTTATTTAATATTCCTTAAATTTCTCATATTTAATTGTGGGATTATATCCTTCTAATATATATATATATATATATATATATATATATATATGTGTGTGTGTGTGTGTGTGTGTGTGTGTGTGTGTGTGTATGTGTGTGTGTGTGTGTGTGTGTGTGTGTGTATGTGTGTGTGTGTGTGTGTGTGTGTGTGTTATCTGTTATATATATTGTGCTACCAATTTATACGTATTTGGGAGATATTTTAAGAATTGGTTTTATTAAGGATTCTTATTTAAAGTTGATGGAGCTATTATTTTGTCTGTCACATGCTAAAACAGTAATTGCTATTTTTAAGGGATCTTGCTAATTGCTAATAGGACTCTTTCAACTAGTATTTGATTCCAAATTGACTTCTTCATAGCCGAATTTCCTTATCTACTGATGTTGTCTTTGGTAACGTGGATCTCCTATTTCAATCAAAAAGATATAGACGTTGCAGGAGGATTTGGAAGGGTACATAGCCGTTACTCTCTTCTTTATATATATATTGTTTACACGGCTTCAAGAGATACACAAGACTACTGAGCAGAAACTCTTCAAGCTATCCAAGATACACATCAATTATCATATCATTCTTTTAGTCTTGGTTTACAGTGTTCGTGTATTCCTTATTTCATATATGTTGTAAACATAGTATAAGTCTAGGTTGGCTTGGGATTTTTATTTTAGTAATATTCAGTCTGTACAACGAAGGTATCAAAGTCTCAGAGGTGAGAGGTGTTGCAGAGGTGCAAAGGGGGCAGAGGTGTCCAATCGATCGTCGTTGTAACAGGGAGTTTTATTGTCTTTGTAATTGCTGAATATTATTTTAATAAAGTGAGTCTCCAATCCTAGTTGGGATTGGACGTGGATTAGGCCACTAGAGTAGAGGATAGGGGCTGAACCACGTAAAAATCTCGGTGTGATTTACTACCTTTTTGCTTCTATTTTTAGCTTCAATATTCTGCAGTTTTGTTGTTTGCATCGAAAAGTTTTACACTAATCCGGAGAGGTATTAGCTGTTCGTTTTTAACAGTTAAGAATATAACTAATACGGACAGGGTTAGACCGTCCGATTATAGTCTGCTATAGTAAACTTTAAAAATTGGCCACTGTAGATCACGTCTAAGTATTTACACCTATTCACCCCCCCTCTAGGTGTGCTTTATTATAGAATTACATTTGGTATCAAAGCTAGGCTCTACTAATATTGATCTTTGCAGGTCGTAGGGAAAGATCCTATGGCACACCTCAATTTTCAAGAAGGTCAATCCACAAGCCGACCACCTTTGTTGCTCGGAAGTGAAAACTTCAACTTTTGGAAGTTTAGAATGATGATTTATCTCAAACGAGACCCATGGGAATGGTGGGTTGTTGAAAATGACCCTGTCATTCCAAGACATGATGATGGAAAACCGAAGAATCTCATGGAAATGTATTCAAATGAATCATACATGGTATCCTACGACTCCAAAGCCATGAACACGCTGCTAAGTGGGATGATTCAAGCTGAAATTGACAAAGTTTCTGCATGCACAACTGCTAAAGAAATATGGGATACAATCGTCATAAGCCATGAGGGAACTACAAAGGTAAAAGAAGTCAAATTAAGTATGCTAATGCAAGAATATGAACTTTTGAGGTTAGAGAAGAATGAATCTATCAAAGAAGCTCAGGCTAGATTCCTCACTCTTATGAACTCTCTAAGCATGCTCGGCCAAAAAATTGATCAAAGAGAGATAAATAGAAAGATACTTAGAGTCATGCCCAAACGGTTCGCACCAAAAGTTACAACTCTTCAAGACTCAACTACAATCAGTACGATGGAAACTCTAAATTTGTTTGGAGAACTTGAAGAATTTGAAAACCAACTAAAGAGGTATGATGAAGAAGATGAAGGACCTAAAAGGAAGACCTTAGCTCTTCAAAGCTACATAGAAGATGAGGATGAAGACTCCGATGAAGAAATAGCTATGATGTCCCGAAAATTGAGAGAGCTAATTAGAAATAAGAATAAATCAAATTTTCAAGGCAAGACATTCAACAACAAGAAAGACCCTAAGCAAAAGTCACAAGAAGACAACTGTTTTGAATGTGGAAGGCCCGGACATTTCAAGAGAGGCTGTTTCCAATTAAAAAGGAAGAACAAAACAAACAATTCAAAAGGAAAGGCGTTAATGACATGGAGCGATAATGAGTCCAATCATGACGAGGAAGAAGATGAAACTGCTCAACTGTGTTTCACTGGATTATGCAATCAAGAATCATCTGAGGTAAACTCTGAACTTGGTGATATTACTATTTCTGATTATCTAATTTTAAAAAATAAAAATATTCGTATTAAAGAGAAAAATGTTCATTTAAAAAATTGGATAAATGATTTAATGAAAGAGGTAGAAACATTAATTGAAGAAAAATAAGAAATAGTTAAAGATTGCACATCAAGTGAAGTATCTAAGTTAAATGCTAAAATTGATTATCTTGTTAACTATAATAAAATTCTATATAATCGTGCCAACAAATTAAATGAAGAATTTAATGATCTTAAAAAGGAAAATAATGCTTTAAAAGAAATTTTGAATATGAGAGATATTTGTATTGATGCATTTAATGATGAAAAAATATTAAACATGCAAAATAATAATGAGGAAGAAATAATTTCATTGAAAAAAGATCTTGCAAAATATGTTCAAGGGGAAGAGAATTTAAATATAATGTTAGGTGCTCAAAGGTCAAGTCTAGATAAACAAGGAATAGGATACAATCCTGTTAAGAACATTACAAGCACTACTAATAAAATTAGAGTAATAAATAATAAACCAAGGAACAAGCCTCTTTATTGCTCACCTTTTGTTACTTGCAAAAATTGTGGTTTAAAAGGACATTTTGATACAAACTGTAACAAAAATAAAATAAAACAAGTTTGGGTAAAGAAAAGAGATTTAATTGCTACTAACAATACCGAACCCAAACAGATTTGGGTACCAAAACGATGAGCTACTTCTTTATTTTATAGATATGTTTTAAAGCTAAAGTACCATCATATACATGGGTGCTAGACAATGGGTGTTCAAGACACATGACGAGTGATAGTGCTAAATTCATCTCATTAACTACTAAGAAGGGAGGAACTGTTACCTTTGGAGATGACACCACATGCCAAATCGTCGGTAAAGGTAAAATTGAAGGTTTTCATTGATACTGTTCATTGTGTTGAAGGATTAAAATATAATTTAATTAGTGTAAGTCAACTAATGGACAGTGGACATAAAGTAATTTTTGAAAAAGATAAATGTGATATTATTCATGCTTCTCACAATATTCTTTTAATTGCTCAAAGGGAAGGTAATATTTATACAATTACTTTTGAAAATCAAAATGAAGATATTTGCCTTACTGCTATTCAAGATCAAACTATTCTTTGGCATAGAAGGTTAGGACATGTGCATATGGAATTGATTAACAAATTAGCTACCAAGAACCTTGTCAAAGGATTGCCAAAGCTAAAATATGAAAAGACAGGGATTTGTAATGCATGTCAGTTTGGTAAGCAAGCAAGAAATTCCTTTATCAACAAAAATCAGGTATCAACTTCTTTACCTCTTCAATTATTGCATCTTAATTTGTTTGTACCCGAGAGATATGCTAGCTTAGGAAATAATCATTATGCCTTTGTTATTGTTGATGATTTTTCAATATTTACATGGGTTTTATTTTTGAAAACTAAAGATCAAGCTTTTGCAGAATTTAAAAAGCTTATAAAGAATGTTGAAACAAAACACAGCCTCAAGCTGATTGGTATTCGGAGTGACCATGGTGGGGAATTTGGAAAAGACTTTATACCATATTGTAGTGAGAAAGGTGTTATGTAAGACCCCAACTTATTAATGAATAAAATCAAATTTTCTCTAAATATTATTGTGAATAATAAGGGGCTAATTTGATACAATACTTTGGTTATGGGTGAAATGTGCAAATTTTGCAAAATAAGCAAGTGGTTATAAAATATTCATTTTGTCGGGGAATATTTGTTTGGTCGTGGAATATTCTTGCTGTCGGGGAATATTCGTACGACGGCGCAGACTTGTGTGGGCCCCATAACGAAAAGCGATTGGATGAAGAAAATGACAAGTATAAGTTATTTATAAATAACGGCGTAGTTGTTACCGTTAATACTGTTGGAATACCCGGTGATTAAAATACAGTAGCACACGGTATTGCACCAATTATTGATTCTTACGTAAGAAGGCACTACTCAATAATTGTTACAGTAGTTATTGTTCAATATTTTATTTTATTGATTCAATAATTGTTGCATTGATATTTTATATTATTATTGTTTCAATAATTGTTGCTGCACAGTATTTTCCATTATCAGATCAATAATTCATATTATTTGAATAATATTATTAGATAACATTATTGGCAATGTCTAGAAAGTTCTGTCTAAGGAGAGGTTTGGTCATCTAATTGCGCGCCAGTAAGGAGAAATCCTTATTGGAAAGCCCCCTCTTTCCTGGGAACGGCCTGGTTGTCATAAATGTGATTCTGTAATATTATTTGTGAATAATTAATTATTAATTCATATGATAAGGAAATATTTATTTTATATGGATATAAATGAGGGATATATTTTTGTGGTTAAAAATGAAGGAGTTAATGTTGAGGTGTTTTATCAGTATTTTTATCGGAATGGAGGTATTAAAAATCAAATCAGGGTTTTTGAGAAATATTACGGGTGTTATAATTTTTAATCCGACCGTTGGATCGTGGTAATTTTTGGATATGTTATACATATATAAGTTGAGTATATGTCCACAAATTTTGAACCGTTAAAAATGAACGTATGATTTATTATGAATTTTACGAGATGACTGGTTCAGAAATTATTGAATTTTCAGAGTTTATCATTTTGATGGAAAATTCTAGAATTGGTGGGCCCCACTTGTGGTTGGTAAAGAAATGTGCTGAATTATATTTTAAATGTGGTGGGTGGGAATAGTAGCAGGTAAAGCCATCAGGTTGCAGGTCAAACCTACTAAAATTTTCCTATAAATAGAGGGCTAAGTTAGAATTGAAAATCACACCAGAAATAAGTTTTCTCTCTTTTTCTCTCTAGATTATTGAGTGTATTTTGTGAGTATTTAGATACTTTGAGAGTTTCTATTCATTAGAGCAAGTTTCTTTCAGCCTTATACCAGTATTCCGACCAGAAGTACTGATATCTTGAGGTAAGGGATATTATTTTCTTCTTAAATGATATTATTTTCTTCAATATCATTATGCTGAAATATTGATATGAGTTTTTTTTATCAAATTTGGAACTTTTTGTGTCGGGGTTACTATTCACGTATACGGCACTATTCACGTATACGGTACTATTCACGAATACGGCACTATTCACCGAAAAATAAAATTTTCCCTTTTTGTCCAAGATATCTATTATGGTTACTATCTTTGATTGTATCCATGTTTTGATCTTTATTTTTGAATTCTACTTCACAATTGATTATTATGAAGTATTATTGATCTTGGATAAACTGTTATACGAATCCCTAATATTTGTCCTTCTGTCTCACTGGATTCGTTCTCTTTAAGATATTTTTCATCATCCTCAGTCCTAAATGATGATATTACTGAATATCTTTGGCCTGTAGTGCAAAGATGTATGATTACTTGATGAATATCTTTGGCCTGTAGTGCAAAGATGAACAGGTGTTGAGAGGAACATGACTGACAGGTGATACAAATGAATATCTTTGGCCTGTAGTGCAAAGATGAATATTTGGTTAAAGATGATTATTAATCGATGTTACAGGGATAAAATATTGATGATGGACTTCTAAATCTTAGAAGATAGTAGAATTCTTTCTCTACTTGACTCTTCTAATGGTTTGCTATTTCTGCTGCAGTTGTTGATCTAAAACTTGTTGTCGATTATATTCTATCAGATTTTTCCCTGTTGAAGACTAACGATAATTTGTTTGTATATTATCTTAGTCATAATATTCTTTACTGGGCTAGTTGAGCTCACCCTTTTCCTTTTTGTTCCATTTTTCTTCTCAGGAGGTGAGAACATAGCAGGATCTAGTCGGGGTATGGAGTGATGGTTCTAGAAAGATATTTTAGCAGTCCTCACTATTTCTGTAAAATAGTGTTTGAATAATTGTAATGAGGATTTATTTGAGTGTGGATATTGTCTAGAAGACAATATTTGTATTTAAACTCACAGTATGTGTTGTCGTATTTTGCACGACAATTGTATTATTGAAGTTGTAGTTGCTTTCTGTACCATGTATTTGGCGACTCAGAATGGGTGTTGTATACCTATTTTGGGGGCATCACATGTTATACATGAATTTTCTGCACCAAGAACTCCACAACAAAATGGTGTAGTGGAACGTAAAAATCGTACTCTCCAAGAAACTGCAAGAACGTTACTTCAAGAAAGTAAACTGCCTAAAAAATTTTGGGCAGAGGCTGTAAGTACTACATGTTACATTCTAAATAGATTATTGATTAGACCCATTTTATTAAAAACACCATATGAGTTACTAAACAAAAGGATTCCTAATATTAATTATTTTAAAGTGTTTGGTGCTAAATGTTTTGTTTTAAATACTAATAGTAATCTTGGAAAATTTAATGCAAAATCAACTGAAGCTATTTTTCTTGGTTATTCAGTTCATAGTAAGGCATATAGGGTTTATAATCTTGACAAGTCAAAGGTTGAAGAGTCAGTGCATGTAATATTTGATGAATTTAACTATGATATGTCGAAAGATGAGGATTCTGCAGGAAATAACAATTTGAGTTATGGAAGCCAAACTGATAAATCTGGTCAGTCTGAATCAGAAGGAAAGACAGCTGAAATCAGACAGCCTAAACCGTCCAAATCAGAAGGAAAGACAGCTGAAATCAGACAGCCTAAGCCGTCCGAATCAGAAAGAAATACAGCTGAAATCAGACAGCCTGACCCGTCCATTTCAGTAGAAAACTCAAACGTGTAGACACCGAAAAATAGACAGTCAGACCCGTCCAATATAGAAGAAAAATCAGACGAACACACTGATGTAGAATGTGACATACCACAGTTTGAATCCAACAAACAAGTGACTACAGCAAGGCTTCCTAAACCATCTAGAACAGTGAGAAATCATCCACCAAATCTGATTATAGGTGATCCTGACACTTGGATGAACACAAGAAGAAAAGCAAGGAATTACTGTGCATTCTTCGCATTTCTTTCACAAATAGAACTAAAGAATGCCAAGGAAGCAGTTTAAGATGAAAATTGGTCTATTGCCATGCAGGAAGAATTAAACCAATTTGAAAGGTGTCAGGTATGGGATCTTGTCAAACCTCCTAAAGATGCTTCTATAATTGGTATAAAATAGATTTTCAAAAATAAACTTGATGAAAATGGCATAATCACTAGAAATAAGGCTAGATTGGTAGCTCAAGGCTATAATCAACAGGAAGGTATAGACTATGAAAAAACTTTTGGCCTTGTTGCAAGGTTGGAAGCTATAAGAATCATATTAGCCTATGCATGCTTTAGACAATTTAAATTATATCAAATGGATGTGAAAAGTGCTTTTTTAAATGGTTACTTAAATGAAGAAGTATATGTTAAGCAATCACCCGGTTTCGAACATAAAAATATCCACATCATGTGTTTAAATTGAAAAAGACTTTGTATGGATTAAAACAAGCTCCAAGAGCTTGGTATGAAAGACTAAGCAAGTTTTTATTAGAAAATAGTTTTAATCGCGGTAAAATTGACTCTACTCTTTTTATTAAAACCAAAAATAAAGATTTATTAATTATTCAAATTTATGTGGATGACATAATTTTTGGAGCTACTACTAACTCTTTGTGTGAGTGGTTTTCCCAATGTATGCATAATGAGTTTGACATGAGCCTTATGGGGGAATTAAACTATTTTTTGGGGCTTCAAATCAAACAATCCAATGAAGGGATTCACATTCACCAACCCAAATATGTAAAGGAGTTATTAAAGAGATTTGGTTTTGAAAATATCAAACCGAAGTCAACACCAATGAGTACTACCATCAAGCTTACTACGGATGCTACAGGTAAAGATGTTGAAGTGACAATGTATCGAGATATGATTGGTTGTTTACTTTATTTAACTGCATCAAGACCAGATATTATGTATAGTGTATGCCTTTGTGCTAGATTTCAAGCTCAACCTAAAGAATCTCATCTTAAAGCGGTAAAAAGAATATTTAAATATTTAGCTGGGACAATTAATTTAGAGTTATACTATCTTGTATCTCCAAGTTTTGAACTAATTAGATATTCAGATGCAGATTATGCATGGTGTCAAGTTGATAGAAAAAGCACAAGTGGTGCTTGTGAATTTTTAGGTCAAAGCCTTGTCGCTTGGCACAGCAAGAAACAAACATCTGTTGCCTTGTCTACTACGGAAGGTGAATATTTGGCGGTAGGTAGTTGTTGTTCACAAATTTTATGGATGATTCAAACTCTTCATGATTTTAATGTGATATGTATAAATGTGCCTATTATGTGTGACAATACTAGTGCTATTGATATTTCCAAAAATCCTATGCTTCATTCTCGAACTAAGCATATTGAAGTGAGACATCATTTTTTAAGAGATAGTGTTGCTAAAGGATTAATTAAATTAATATTTGTCCCTACTGAACATCAATTGGCAGATATTTTTACAAAATCATTAAGTGAAGAGCGTTTTTGCACTTTGAGAAGAGAACTTGAAATGTCTGTATGTGGTTAGAATGTGAAATTCAAGGATCTCACTAATTTCTTTTTTTTGGTCAATGACAACGGGGGAGAGATATTTGGGTAATGATGATTATGTTCTAACCAACTTGTGCTTAATGATTTTTTTTGATAATGACAAAGGGGGAGAGATATATGGTATTTAAATTTTGAATTGACTGGGGATTTGGATCAAGATCCAAATCATTTTTTTGCTCCTTAATATGCATATATTTAGGGGGAGCCTTATAGATAGGGAGAGCATATAAATTTAAAAGATAATATATTGTCATCATCAAAAAGGGAGAGAATGTTGGTTTATATACTTTGTGGTTTTAATGATGACAATATTTATATGAGCTTAACTGATTTTATATTGACTTATTCTTTAATTGGGTCATGTTATTCAAATATTAATTATATAATAAATAATAATTTGCATGGGTTATTGATTAATCACATTGGGTCATATTATTCAAATATTAATTATATAATAGTATGCATGGGTTATTGCATGGCTTAATCACTATGTTATTGGGTCATGGTTATTACTCACGTAAGTTAATGCAGTATTGGAGTGAGTAAATCAAGGTGGTTATTTTTGTCACATGCTTTAAGTTATTATATAGAATATATATCCAATCCTGATTTGCTTTGAAGACTAATTCAAATTGGAGTATTTTAAGGAGATTGAAAATTTATTTAATATTCCTTAAATTTCTCATATTTAATTGTGGGATTATATCCTTCTAATATATATATATATATATATATATATATATATATATATTATATATATATATATATATATAACAGATAACACACACACACACACACACACACACACACACACACACACACATATATATATATATATATATATATATATTGTGCTACCAATTTATACGTATTTGGGAGATGTTTTAGGAATTGGTTTTATTAAGGATTCTTATTTAAAGTTGATGGAGCTATTATTTTGTCACATGCTAAAACAGTAATTGCTATTTTTAAGGGATCTTGCTAATTGCTAATAGGACTCTTTCAACTAGTATTTGATTCTTAATTGACTTCTTCATAGCCAAATTTCCTTATCTACTGATGTTGTCTTTGGTAACGTGGATCTCTTATTTTAATCAAAAAGATATAGACGTTGCAGGAGGATTTGGAAGGGTACATAGCCGTTACTCTCTTCTTTATATATATACTGTTTACACGGCTTCAAGAGATACACAAGACTACTGAGCAGAAACTCTTCAAGCTATCCAAGATACACATCAATTATCATATCATTCTTTTAGTCTTGGTTTACAGTGTTCGTGTATTCCTTATTTCATATATGTTGTAAACATAGTACAAGTCTAGGTTGGCTTGGGATTTTTATTTTAGTAATATTCAGTCTGTACAACGAAGGTATCAAAGTCTCAGAGGTGAGAGGTGTTGCAGAGGTGCAAAGGGGGCAGAGGTGTCCAATCGATCGTCGTTGTAACAGGGAGTTTTATTATCTTTGTAATTGTTTTTATTTCAGATTCTAACTCCCAGGTCATTTTCTCAATATCGTGGTTTCTCCATAAAACTTTAACTTGAGATATAACCTTGGAGCGTAGAATATGTTCCTTCTTATCCAAGATTTTAACAGGTACCTCTTCATACGTTAAATCTTCCGCTATCTCATCCGGTTCTAAATCAATAATGTGGTTCGGGTCTTCCACATATTTACGTATCATAGATATGTGAAAAAAGTTATAAACACGAGACATACTTGGTGGTAAGATGAGTCTATAGGCCACAGTTCCTACTCGATCGAAGATTTCAAATGGGCTAATGAATCGAAGATTGAGCTTTCTTATCTTTCCAAATCTCGTAACTCCTTTCTATGGAGCAACCCGTAACAACACCTGATCCCCAATATTGAATTCCACGTCCCTTCGATGAAGATTTGCATAACTCTTTTGTCGATCTTGTGAGGTTTTTATACGTTGTCGAATCATTTGAATCTTTTTTGTAGTCATGCGTACCAATTTCGGTACCAACAACGTTGCTTCACTCACCTCATCCCAGCATACTGGAGAACGACACTTGCTTCCATACAACGCCTCGAATGGAGCCATGCCTATACTTACTTGATAACTGTTGTTGTAGGAGAATTCCACTAATGGCAAGAACTTATCCCAACTTCCTTTAAAATCTAGGACACAGAGTCTTAATTGATCTTCAAGAGTTTGAATAGTCCTCTCCGACTGTCCGTCCGTCTGAGGATGATATGCCGAATTGAATCGTAAATTCGTGCCCATAGCTTTTTAGCAAACTAACCCAAAATCGTGAAGTGAATCTTGGGTCTTGATAAAAAACTATGGATACTGGCATGCCATGCAGTATTACTGTGACGCCCCCAAATCTGAGTTACCTGACCACCTAGTTTGGTGCTCACGATCCACAATATAAATAACATCTAGCTACCCATTCATATATAAATAGCAATACATATATCATTAACAGACGTTGTTAATACATTCGTTCTAGGTTATCTAACTTTAACATTACAAAATTACCCTTTAGATATACAAAAAGGGTTTACAAATACAACATAATAAATAAGTTCATTATAACTACTCCAGCATTTTGCCTTTACCTTTATTCTTCTTAGACTCGCTGGCCTCTTCGTTCCTAGCTAAAATATTTTATTTAGCAAGGGTGAGCAACAAGTTTACCCCGTAAGTTAAAACATACAATGAATGTATAAGAATCAATAATAACAGACTATC
Source organism: Panax notoginseng (assembly GCA_016801055.1). NCBI lineage: Eukaryota > Viridiplantae > Streptophyta > Magnoliopsida > Apiales > Araliaceae > Panax > Panax notoginseng. Next base: position 152,762,770 of record CM029015.1, on the reverse strand, counting down.
TAATTTAATAGAATAACACCATAGTTCGAGGAACTTTGAAATAGCTGAAGAAATCTTTAATAACTAATAAGTCTTCTCGCATATTCTGCTACACAATAATCTGATAATGAAAGAGTACAACGCTTTCAAAGTTTCTACGATATTCTATTGAATAATCAAGCATCAATTATACGCAATAACAAAGTGGAATGTTTTCCAGATTTATGCTGAGCGATCCATTGGATCATGAACTTCTCTTCTCGAGTAACTATCAAAGATTTGACTTTGATATACCTAGGTGTATCAGATAACCATATAGATTAAATTATACCCCTCTGCAAGTACTTAGAGTGTCCAACTCTTTGTACCCTATATTATGCATAATACTTACATGCGCGCAAAGGCCGAATATACGACCAAAAATGTTCCCTTTGTATAAAAGGTTGTTCTTCTCAGTCCTATAATCAGAGTTTGATTTATAACAACAAAATAGAATGATTTCAATATCTAATTACTTTCTCGATCTAGCCGAAATAATTGACATCGATCTGTCAATAATAATTAAATTCTCTTCTCGAACCTATCAAGTTCTAACAAATGTTCGTCTAGCCAGAACAAATAACTAAGACATTCTCAACACGATTCTACAATAGACAGGAATCAACTGTACTATTTACAATCAATAATAATTTCTACGGATGCGAATAACCAATAACAGTTATTCCCCAATCATATTCTCAAAATCAATAATTCAATTTGAATTGATAAACATGCACTAACTGTGAATAATCAACAATAATTCTCAGACGCGGTCTAATCAACAATAATTAACCACCATAATATTTAAATAGTATAACTCAAGGTTGAGTTAAGGAAACTTGTCTTCTTCGTTGATTACTGCTACACAATATACTTATCTGCGTTCGTAAGACCTATAATCACAATATCGGTCTCACAATTAGCACAATCATTTATAACACGTATCAATAAAATTTTTCGTCAATCTTTCTCCTAGGCACATTACCACATAGTCACATTAGTGTTTAATACCTATATAAACACTTCTCAAGTCTAACTAGTTCGGTCTGGTTGGACTTCGGTATATTCTCGATGTCTTGGTCACCCTATCCAATAATTAACACTTATATTGTCAATTAAACTCGGTCTCAAAGCTTCAACATTATTTTAGATAATTCAAATATCGTTCATAATATTTTTCAAAAGCTTTTAATAATTTTCTAATAATTATTGTAATAATTTTTCAAACACCGGAATCATTTTTAAATGATTTAAATACTAATTAATTCCATCATCATTAATTTTTAATAATATTAAAATATTAATGACATTCTTGTCATACTATTAAAGTTATTTATAATAACTTAAAATAATTTTAAATCATCAATATTCTATTTAAATGAATTTTTAAATAATTAAAATCATTTTTAAACCATCACCATTAATATTTAAATATTAATGAATTTATCATAAAAATATTAAAAGTCATTAATTATAGCTTAAAATATTTTTAAATCAATTTTCTCATTTTCAAATGATTTTTAAATTAATAAAATTATTTTTCCATCATTTATTTAATATAATAATTAAACAAATCTAATATCATTAATATTAATTTATTAATTAAAATTCTCTAAAATATTGAAAGTTGCATTTCATAACTCAAAATATTTTCTAACGGTTTATTCTTTTTTAAAATGATTTTTATAATATTAAAATTATTTTTCTCTAGTTTATTTAATACACTAATTAAATAAATTAATATCATTAATATTAATTTATTAATGTAAATTACTCAAAAATATTAAAAGTTACATTTTATAACTCAAAATATTTTTAAACACTTTATTATTATTTAAAATGATTTTTATAATATTAAAATCATTTTTTTCTAATTTATTTAATATACTAATTAAATAAATTAAATACCGTTAATATTCAAATAATTATAAATATTAATGAAAAATATCTAAAATTATCAAAAGTTAATTTTCATAATTTAAAATAATTTTTAAAACCATTTTTGTAATTTTTAAAATTTATTTTCTATTTTTAATTAATTTCTAGAAAATCAGAAATTAAAAATAATAGAAACCGTCGCTATAGCCTATAGCGACAGTAACCGTCGCTGTTGGTGTTCCTCAAGAACACTGACAGTTCAGTTCTCAAGGGGCAAGGTTTGACCACGATTACTTTTCTGTCTATCATGTTTCTGGGCCTGTTTAAACGTTGATCTTGTAGTAAGTATGCAACACTACAATTATCAACCAATATCTAAGTCATACATCAACACATCATGAAGATCTGCCCCTTTAAATTTGTTGTCAGAGCGTTCCTATTTTCTGGGTAACCCAGAAACCCAGGCAGTCCCAAGTGCCTACTTTCTAGATCGATTTGCTCTAAGTTCTGGTCATTAGATAAGTGTTTTCTTGGTTCATACATGTAATAATCATATCATAGAACATATTTACATCCACATATCAATTCTAGTACATCACATGTTCCGGATTCAGCTTGGTCAAAGGCTGTCAGAAGTTGTGTTCATCCAGTTTTTGGGTTTTTCTAGAAACGGTAACCATAATCAACAGGCCTAGTTTGACCATTCCCTATGTTTGATCTGTTGACTGTTTTAATGTTATAAAAGCATGGATCTAGAGTCCATATATCAGGCTACAAACTGGTTACAACAAAATCAACAAACAACATCATAACTGATAGATCAAGGCATTTGTAAAGATTGTCAAACACTGATTTTTGATTTCTGGGTTACCCAGAAATCATCTGGTCATGCCTGGTCAACGGGTTTTGACCGTTAATAACTTACAATCTAGACATGTAATGGCTGTGATTCCACTTTCAGATCAAAGACCACATGACAAGCTACATATTACAACTTTAAAACAACAAAAAATCAAAAACATGCAGAGATATACGGCCACTGACACATTATCTTGTCAGACGACTAATAATGTTCTTGAGCAATTTTGAAAAATATCATTTTAAGGCCTTTTGATTCTATAGATCTATGATGTATCATCATAGATCATCATATGACATTCTCTAGCATGAATCTAAACACACAAACACATATTTTCTTAGCATACAAGATCAAATGGTGAGTTAGGGTTTATACCTCTCTTGTCCAATCTTTGATCTTAGCTCTCTAAATCTGATCTTGGTGATCTAGGGGGACTGATACACTTGTATATTTCGGAGGTTAGGAGAGAGAATGAGTTTGTTGAGAGCTTGTGAGAAAAATGACTAAGTTTAGTAACTTTCTATCTCTTATCTCTTATAACCCTTAGATGCAATGCATGTTGCTGGTCTAGCTGTCAATGAGAGGCTGATATGCTGAGATTTTTGTCACAATGTCAACAATAGTTGGTTAACAACTACAATTATAGCAAGATTTGCAAGTTACCTAATAAAAATCCAAAAAGGGCATTTTGGTCATTGAACATGTAATTTTAATGGCATATTAGACAATTGTCCAAACCCTTAGGGTTTACAATCTTAGTTTCTAGGATTTTCTAAATTAGGGTTTTAAATAGAAAATTAAGATTACTAAAATATAATTAGGATTTTAAACAAAAATTAATATTTCTAAACTATAATTAGGGTTTTCTAATTATATTAAAGTTTAATAATCACTTTAGGACTTACTAATTAGGATTAGGGTTTCCTAATTAGGGTTTAGGATTCCCGAATTTAAAATTAGAGTTTTCCGACTTTCGATTAGGGTTCCTAATTGTATGCTAGGGTTTCTAATCTTGAGATTAGAGTTTCTAATCCCTTATTAGGATTTACTAATATTGTACCCTACCCGATCAATCATTGATCATTAATTCTATACAGTATAAACGCGTACTCATCAATACAATTATTTTAATTGTATTTTCTATCGAATCTCTATCCGTAACTAGAGTTAGGATTTCTAAATCTGTTAAGCACAAATCTACTCTTATTTTCTCAGTCAATACACAAATTGACTCCATCCCAAGACTCGTACCACAGATACTCGGCACAAAATTGATAATCAATATTAATATAAAATAAAATAAAATTTATTCATATAATTCAGATTATTCGAAATCCCGGGTTATCACAATTACAATCTCATTTATATATATACGAGCAAAACATTCAAGTGAATAAGTTTCTCGTATAGGTAAGAAATGAGCAGACTTGGTTAATCTATCGACAATGACCCAAATTGCATCTATGCCTTGAGAAACCTTGGGAAGACCGGTAACGAAATTCATGGTAATGTGCTCCCACTTCGATTCTGGAATTTTAAATGGTTGCAATGGACCTTTTGGCACTTGATGCTCCGCCTTGACACGTTGACAAGTTAAACACCTTGAGATAAACTTCGCGATTTCTCTTTTCATATTGCTTCACCAAAATGTATGTCGAAGATCACGATACATTTTGGTACTCCCAGGAGGGATTGCAAACGGTGTGTTGTGCGCCTCCATCATGATTTTATACTTCAAACCAGATTCGTTAGGAACATAAAGTCTGGAGTTTTCTCGAAGTATTCCTTCTTCATCGATTCTTGCTTCCGGAATAGCACCTTCTTGTACTTTCTTCCTCATACGCATCAGCTCCGGGTCTGTAGCTTGAGCAACTTTAACTTTATCGATTAAAGTCGGTTCTACTCGTATATTCGACATCATCACGTGGGTCCCCGGAGTCTTTAACTCCATTTTCATCCTTTGTAAGTTATACCAAATGGGCCTTTACGTTAACAATATCGCACTTGTACCCGCATATGATCTTCTGCTCAATGCATTAGCTACCACGTTCGCTTTTTCAGGATGGTATTAAATGGTATGATCATAATCTTTCAACAGCTCGAGCCAACGTTGTTGCCGCATGTTGAGTTTCTTTTGGGTGAAAAAATATTTGAGGCTTTTATGATCCGTATAGATCTCCACTTTCTCTCCATACAGGTAATGGCTCCAGATTTTTCATGTACATGTAATGGCTGCCAACTCTAGATTATGAGTAAGATAATTCCTCTCATATTCTTTGAGTTGTCGTGAGGCATAGGCTGACTTTCCCATGTTGCATGAGAACACATCCTAAACCTCTGCCTGAAGCATCACTGTACATGAAAAATCCCTCCGAACCAGATGACATTGTTAATGAGTCTCCTCTTGAGTTCTTGAAAACTCTTCTCACATTCCTCGCTCCAACCGAATTTTGTATCTTTTCGAGTCAGCTGAGATATTGGAGTAGTAATTCAAGAAAATCTGTTGACTTGTTAATATTCTAATCTTATTGTTTTGATGATGACTTGATATTTTGTACTAAATTTGTTTATTATGAAATTTTAGGAAGTTGATGAAATGATATTTATTGAAAGACTTTGAAGATTTGAGTCTTAAGAAATTTATGTAAGGTCATTGCAAATATTCGATTTTTCAATACAAGACTCTAGGACATTTTATGCATCTAAAATGATTAATTATTTATGCATGCTTTAAATTGAAATAAAATGATAATTGTTTTATTGTCCGGGATTAATTGATTTATACTGCCATGTGTTATTATAGAAATTTTTATGTGCGCCCTATATTCTTTTGAGAGTCCTGATTATATAAAAGAATTATATAGCTTGACACATGTGTAAGAAGAATTAATATAAATCAGATTTGTTGGATGTAGTTTACTGTGTGACGGCAGGATAATGATTATCACCATTAAAGTGGTTTAATTACATATGTCTCGGTACTCATATACTATCCTGGGAAAGTTGAAAAAGTTTGCATGTGCTTGTAATTACGAAACTAACACTCTTCTTGTAATTACTAAAATTGCTTATCCCAAACAGTATGTGCCTTTGATTTTTGTTACGGAAATTTCGAAAAGGCAGAAGCGTGTTATTATTAGTGTTATTATTAGTGGATTGGCGCTGAAAGAAGTCAAACTTATTATCCAAGAGTTTTTTCACAGAATTTTCTTTACTAGTTATATTTGTTATCCGTTCCTAACAGATCCAATATTTGATTAAATTTGGAACGTTACTAAAGGATTATCAGTTGACAACCGTAATATTTTGGATTATAAATTCAACTGAGATTTCAATGCTAAACATCAACACTTGAATTAATTTTTGTACTCATATACTTGAAAAGCTATTCTATTATTCTTGGTGCAAATTCTCAGCTGCTGTGCAATTAATATTCAGATTATTTCTCAACTAATTTTCGTGAGCTTCATATTGGTGATATCTTTCTTACTATTCTTACTATTTGATCATTGCATTCATTAGTTGAGCCTTGCATTGTTAAATTGCTTATTTACTTTGATCATTAGACCTCTATATTTGTAATCTTATATTTTTTAAACTAAGAGTTGTCTAAAGGAATTTAATCCAGGTGAATTAAATTTTGTTTATAAATAGGTTCAAAGAAGCATAGGTGCTTAAAGGGTGCATTGGTCCACAAGGAGTAAGAGTGCTCAAGTGAATTATTTTAATTCAAATTTGATAGAATCTATTTTGTAACAAGAGTCAATTTAAAGGAATAAAGTGAGTCTCCAATACTAGTTGATATTGGACGTGAACTAGACTATTATTATAGAGGGTAATAGTTGAACCACGTAAAAAATCTTTGTGTTGATTTTATTACTTGCTTTACTTTAACTACTCACGAAAGCTAGTTAATTATCTTAATAATTAAAATTTGAATATTTGCATGATCTTAATATAATTCTTTAACACCAAGGATTTTCTCTAAGTTATAAATTCAGCAGGATATTTCCTTAAAAATAATCAGTCAATTCGGTAGGCCATATTATTTCAGCAAGCTGCATTCATCAATATAGTAGGTTGAATTTAGTACTTTGGTTTAAAGTTTAGAAATTGGTCATAGATTGTTCCCACATTTATTCAACCCCCCCTTCTAAGTGTACCTTATCTGAATTTCATTTGGTATCAAAGCTTAACTCTACTTATCTTGGTCTTAAAGGTGACTTGTAGGGAAATATTCTAACATGGCACAGTTCGGAAACAATAATCAAGAAGGTCAATCAACCAATAGACCTCCTCTGCTGTATGGAACAGAAAACTATAACTTCTGAAAATTCCGAATGATGATCTACCTTAAAAGAGGTCCTTGGGAATGGTGGGTTGTGAAAAATGGACCAGTTATTTCAAGAAAAGATGACGATACTCCAAAGACTTTGCTAGAGATGGACTCAACTGAGACTTTCATGGTTTCCTATTATTCAAGGACTATGAACACATTACTTAGCGGCATGGTACAATCCGAGTTCGATAAAGTTTCCTCATGCAGCATAGCTAAGGAAATTTGGGACACTCTAGTAGTAAGTCATGATAACACATCCAAGGTTCGAGAAGTCAAATTAAGCACGCTCATGCACGATTATGAAATTTCAAACTCGAGAAAGATGAAACTATAAAGATGGCTCAAGCAAGGTTCCTTGTTCTTCTGAACTCTTTAAAACTACTTGACAAATCCATTCCACAAAGTGAGATTAATCGTAAGTTACTTCGGGCTATACCCAAGAGGTTTGCTTCTAAAATTATTACTCTTCAAGATTCCTCTACTATTTCTACTATTGATACACTAACTCTTTTTGGTGAACTTGAGGAATATGAACATCAGTTAAAGAGATATGATGATGAGGAGGAAACTCCTCGAAGGAAGGTTTTGTCTCTTAATGCAGGAAATGAAGAAGAGCTTGATGATGATTCGGATGAAGAGATAGCTATGGTGTCAAGGAGACTCAAAGGACTACTACAAAGGAAGAATAAACGAAAAAATACCTTCAACTCAAATAAAATCAAAGGAAAGCAAACTGAGGAGACATGTTTTGAATGTGGACGTCCAGGGCACTTCAAGAAGGACTGCTTTCAACTAAAGAACAATAGAAAAATAGGCTTCAAGGATAATAAAAGAAATAAGGCACTTGTCACTTGGAGTGATGAAGAAGAGTCCGAAGTTGAGGTCGATGCCAATGATGAAATAGCTTAAGTATGCTTCATGGGAATAGAAGGTATGTCTCAAGGCAAGGGTTTCATCTCAAAAATGGATTCTTGATAGTGGATGCTCTCATCACATGGCTGGTGACAAATCAAAGTTCGTGGAGCTAAAAGTCAAGAAGAAAAATGGTACAATTACATTTGGAGATAATCGAACCTGCGAAATAATCAAAAAAGGTAAAATAGAAAATGGTAAGATCAATATTGATAATGTACATATTGTTAGTGAACTTGAATTTAATCTTATTAGTATCAGTCAATTAATGGACAATGGTCATCAAGTTAATTTTGAAAAAGAAAAATGCACTATATCTCATGGTACTAACAATATTACTCTAGTTACACAAAGGGAAGGAAATATATATACTATTTATTTTGAGCAACAAGATGAAGAACTATGTCTTGCATCTGTACAAGATGAGGCTAATTTATGGCATAAGAGGATGGGACATGTTCACATGGATTTAATCAAGAGATTATCCTCAAAGAATCTTGTCAAAGGGATGCAAAAAATAAAGTATGAAAAGAGGGGAATATGTGTTCCTTGTCAACTCGGAAAATAAGTAAGAACATCGTTTACGGCAAAGAACATGGTATCAACTTCTTCTCCTTTACAACTACTTCATCTTGATCTATTTGGACCAGAAAGACAAGCTAGTATAAATGGTAAGTTTTATGCATTTGTAATAGTAGATGATTTCTTTAGATATACATGAGTATTATTTTTGAGAACTAAAGATGAAGCATTTAAAGAATTTGAGAAATTAATAAGAAATTTGGAAACAAAATATAGTCTTAAACTTGTAAAGATAAGAAGTGATCATGTCACTGAATTTCAAAAAGACTTTATAATATTTTGTGATAAAAAAAGAATTACTCATGAATTTTCAGCCCCTAGAACCCCTCAGAATTTTCAGCCCCTAGAACCCCTCAACAAAATGGAGTTGTGGAAAGGAAGAATAGGACATTACAAGAAACAGCTAGAACTTTGTTACAAGAAAGTAAACTTCCTAAAAAGTTTTGGGTCGAAGCTGTAAATACCTCTTGTTATGTTTTAAATACAATGCTTATTTGTCCGATTATTTTAAAAACTTCTTACAAACTTTTAAATAAAAAGATCCCTAATATAGGTTATTTTAAAGTTTTTGGATCTAAATGTTTTATTCTAAATACTAGTGATAACTTGGAAAAATTTGATGCTAAATCCTATGAAGGAATTTTCATTGGTTATTCACAAAATAGTAAAGCATATCGTGTATTTAATATTAATAAGCTATGTGTTGAAGAATTTGTTCATATTACATTTAATGAAACTCACAATGATCTTCCAAAAGAAAGAGATGAGGATGCAGGAAGTTTAGAAATCTCAGTAAATTCAACAAACCGAAAAAATCTATTCAGCAAGCCGAATGGACAAATCTAGCAAGCTGAATTGGAAAACTCGCAAGGAGTGGAACAAGAAACAACACAAGAGCTTGAAGTGGATTTTCCTCAACAAGAAGAGGTAATACATGATATACAAATGCCAAAGACTGCGAGATATCTCAAGAATCATCCACTTGAAAACATCATTGGAGATATAAACAAAGGAATTATTACAAGGAGAGGATTGCAAAATCAATGTGCATTTTTTGCATTCCTATCACAAGTTGAGCCAAAGAATGCTAAGGAAGATGTACTAGATGAAAGTTGGCTAATGGCGATGCAAGAGGAACTTCAGCAATTTGAACGATGCCAAGTCTGGGAACTTATACTCACTCCTCAAAATGTTTCTATCATTGGAACAAAGTTGGTATTCAAGAATAAGCTTGATGAGCATGGCACAATCACTCGTAACAAAGCAAGGCTAGTAGCTCAAGGATACAATCAACAAGAAGGGATCGACTACGAAGAAACTTACACCCTAGTTGTAAGGCTAGAGTCTATCCGAATCTTGTTAGCATTTGCTTGTTACAAGAAATTTAAGCTTTATTAAATGGATGTGAAGAGCGCCTTCATCAACGAATACATCAATGAAGAGGTATATGTATGACAGCCTCCTGGATTTGAACATGAGAGGTATCCAAACCATGTCTATAAGTTAAAGAAAGCTCTTTATGGACTAAAGCAAGCTCCAAGGGCTTGGTACAGAAGGCTGAGTAAGTATTTACTTTCAAATAATTTTATTAGAGGAAAAAATGATTCTACATTATTTATTAAGCATGAAAATAAAGATATTATTATTGTACAAATATATATAGATGATATAATTTTTTGGTGCTACTTGTTGTTGAACAATTCTTAGAACTTCTCCCAAGACATTTTTAGTGCAGCGGGACTTTTACCACATCATTTGTAACATTACATGTCATGATTATACCGAATAATCCCTGGTCATAATCATACCAATCAACAATCCATCTATGCACTACGGGCCAAAGATAACTTTTATCACAATATAAGTATGAGGATGATAACAATGATATAAACATTAATTAAACGAAATCAAGGATAAATATTAAAGACTTTAAATTTATCCAGAGTTTAAAATTGTTCAATTTGTCAATATGATAACTGCTTTGTGGAGTAAATTTCAAGAATAATATTGTATCAATAATGATTTGGACAGAAAAAAAATTAATTTTTGTCATGAATAGTACCCCGGGTGAATAGTATCCGAGTAAATAGTATCCCGTGAATAGTATCCATACGTATAAATAGTACCGTACGTATGAATAGTGTTGTACGTATGAATAGTGTCGTACGTATGAATAGCGCCGTATAAATGAATAGTATCCATGAATAGTACTCTGGCATAAAAAGCTTAAAAAGAACAAGAATGTTTAGAAAAATATCATTATGAAACAATACTAGATGAAGCGCAAATTTTAAGGATATTCTACTAATTTCAAGGGGTATAGAAGCAATACTTAACAAAATAAGTGTAGAATTCAGAATTTGAAACGAAATAATATTACTTACATACTATAGAGTGTGGAAGAAAATATTATTTCTTACGAATATTGAACAAAAATAACATCCCTTACAACTGTTGGACGAAAATAATATTCCTTACGAATATGGAACGAAGATAATATTCCTTACGAATATTAAACGAAAATAATATTTCTTGCGAATATTGAACGAAATAAAATTTCTTACGAATACAAAAAATAATATCATAAGCGAATATGAAATAAATAATACCCCTTACGAATATTAAACGAAAATAATATTCCTTACGAACATTAAACGAAGACAATCCCTACGAATATTGAACGAAAATAATATTCCTTACGAATATTGAACGAAAATAAAATTCCTTACGAACACGAAAAATAATATCGTAAGCGAATATGAAATAAATAATACCCCTTACCTAAAAAAGAAAGCAATTGCGACTGGTATAGCGAGGATATTCCTAAATAAAACTTGCACTATTTTCTACACTCAAAGCTTCCTTAAACTCAAAAAAAATACGCTCAATATTATAGAAGAAGAATTCTCTAATTCTAGTGTAATTTTCATTTCTAAACTAAGCATCCTATTTATAGGAGAATGACAAGATACTATTTAAAAAAATAATCACGGACTGCACAGTGGCAACTTCACGGGCGTAGAAAATTCTGCAGATTTTTTTTTGATTTTTACTATGCAAATACTATGCATAATAAAATATAATATATTATATTTTACATAAAAAATAAAATTTATATATATATATATATATATATATATATATATATATACTGAATAATTTTCTACCAATTATTTTGAAAAATAGGTAAGTGGGGGTCTATATAATAAGTAAAACTTTCAACAAATACTTCATAAAAATCCCCTCTATTTATCTCAATTCACTTGACATCTCAAAACACATTTTTAACCATATTTATTCCTCATTATTATAACTCGCAATATTTAACAACCAGATCATTTTCAGGAAAGAGGGAACTTTCTAATAAGGATTTCTCCTTATTGACACACAATTAGGTGACCAAACCCCTTTCCTCGACAGAACTTTCTAGACATTGTCAATAATATAAATAATAATATGAATAACTTTGTCGTCTCAATTATTGATTTAATATTATAAAATATTGTGACAATAATTAAATCAATAACATGAGATACTATGCATTAATTACTGTGGTAATAATTGAAATAAACTGAGTGACTTCTCACGTAAGCATCAATAATCAATACTCTGTTCTACTATGCAACCACGCGTTTTACTGTACTTTTATCACTGGATATTTCAACAGTTAACGGTAAAACTCTCGCCATTATTTTTATAAAAAGATATTTTTGTCATTTTCTAACTTCGACAATAATTCTGTTGTGGGGTCCACCAATGATTGTGTCGTCGTACTAATATTTCCTGTTAAAATGAATATTCACTTGCTTACTTTACAAAATTTATAAATATTACTCATAACTATAACATAATATCAAATCCACACCATAATATTCAAAATGATATTTAGAGAAAATTAATCTTTATTCATAAAAGTTGGGGTCTTACAACCTCCACATTTAATGAAATTTCGTCCTCAAAATTGACGTACGTACCTGGTATGTCGAAGAGGTGAGGATACTTTATTTTCATTTCAGATTCTAACTCTTGAGGTATAACCTTTGAGCGTAGAATATGTTTCTTCTTATATAAGATTTTATCATGTATCACCTCATACGTTAAATCTTCTGCTATCTCGTCTAGTTCTAATTCAATAATGTGGTTCGGGTCGTCCACATATTTACGTAACATCGATACGTGAAAATCGTTATGAACACGCAACATACTTGGCGGTAAAGCGATTCTATAGGCCAAAGTTCCTACTCAATCATGGATTTTAAATGAACCAATAAATCAAAAGTTTGAGCTTTCCTCACATCGTCGATTCTCACTTTTGGAATAGCGACTTCTAGCACCTTCTTCTTCATATTCATCAGCTTCGGGTCTGTAGCTTGAGCAATTTTAATTTTATCGATTAAAGTCGGTTCTACTCGTATATTTGACATCATCACGTGGGTCCCTAGAGTTTTTAACTCTATCTCCATCGTTTGTAAGTTATACAAAATGGGTCTTTGTGTTGAACAACATCACACTCGTAACTGCATACGATCTTCTATTCAACGCGTCAGCTATCATGTTCGCTTTTTTAGGATGGTATTGAATGGTATTATCATAATCTCTCAACAGCTCGAGCCAACGTCTTTAGCGCATGTTACGTTCGTTTTGGCTGAAGAAATATTTGAGGGTTTTGTACCGGGTTCAAGGTCGATACAAAATTTAATTTTCATGCTCTGGGGGTAGGCTAGGAAGTTCTTCGGGAAATACGTCGAGAAATTTATTAATAGTAGAAATATTAATCAAATCTGACGTATTTTTATTTAAATCCGTGACATGGACTAAGAAAGCTTGACATCTATTTTTTAATAAACGAATGGCTTTATGACTTGATATGACAGTGATTGACTTTAGTGGTTTGGTTGCTTGAATTCGCATAATAGGTTGGTTAGGAATATGAAGGCTAACAACCTTATAAAAACAATCAATTTTAGCATGATGAGTAGTTAACCAGTCGATTCCTAGAATCACATCAAAGGTAAGTATTTTCAAAGAGATAAGATCCACATGTAACGTGAGGGTGCCGATTTAAATCAAACAAGATTTATAAACAGTGGATGTAACGAAGGTTTTTCCCAACGAATTTTCAACAGATAAGTCGAAGTCTAATTTCTCTGGAGTTAAATTTAAATGTTGTGAGCAAGTAGGTGAAATAAAAGAGTGGGTGGAACCGGTATCGAATAAGGTATAGATTTTGCAAGAGTTTATGATTAGCTTACCCGTGATAACTTTGCTCGAGTTTCTCGTCGCGAAAAAACGCTCTCCCTTAAACTACCGACTTTCACTTGTCTGGGACATCCTTTGGCATCACCATCCCAGCTGGAATTGACTTCACTACACGACAAAATCGAGCTAGGTGACCTTCTCTTCCGCAATTGAAACACGCTTTGGGTTGCTACGTACAGTTTGTGTAAGACCCCAACTTTTATAAATAAATATGAATTTTCTATAAATATCATTTTTGAATATTATGGAGTTAATTTGATATAATGTTATAGTTGTGGGTAATATTTATAAATTTTACAAAGTAAGCAAGTTGTTATAAAATATTCGTTTGGTCGGAGAATATTCTTTTTGTCGAGGAATATTCGTACGACGGCACAATCATTGGTGGACCCCACAACGGAATTATTGTCGGATTGAGAAAACGACAAAAATATTTTATTAAAAATAACGGCTGAAGTGTTACCGTTAAAACCGTTAAAACTGTTGAACTACTCGGTAGTAAAAGTACAGTAATACGCGTGGTTGCATAGTAGCACACGGTATTGATTATTGATGCTTACGTGAGAAGTCACTCAGCTATACTCAATTATTGCTATAGTAATTGCTGCATCATATCTCTTAAATTATTGTCATAGTATCGTCTGTATAATATGTTGTATTATTAAATCAATAATTGAGACGTTGTGGTAAGTTTGGTTATTTTATGGGGGGCCATATGTCATCATCTAAGAGTCTCTTCGTCAATAGTAATTACCGTCGTCAATAGTAATTACCGTCGTCAATAGTATTTACCTTGGTCAATAGTAATTACCTTCGTCAATAGTATTTACCTTGGTCAATAGTATTTACCTTGGTCAATAGTAATTACCTTCGTCAATAGTATTTACCTTGGTCAATAGTAATTACTTTCGTCAATAGTAGTTGTCCCTTCAATATTACCAAGAGTCATTTGACCCTTCGTTAAGACCAAGAGTCATTTGACCCTTCGTTAAGACCAAGAGCCACCCTCAGTTTTTCTATAAATAGAGGCCTAGGGCTTCATTATTTTTCACGAATTCATTCAAGCTATAGAGAGAGAAAGTATAGAGAGAATAAGAGAGAGAGAATAAAAGTATTCTGCTACATCACTTTTCCAATATCCAGTTCTTTTAAGGTAGGGAATATTATTTCTTTTATATTCATGAAGAGAACTTCTGTTATTCCATTTGTTATTATTCTGTTGGAATAACCAGTATACACTGTCTACCCTATACTTGGTGACATTCTTCTATTATTCTGTTGGAACATCCTGTCTGTGTGTTTTACACCGGACCTGGTTCCGTTTATTATTTTGTTGGAACATCCTGTCTGTGTGTTTTACACCGGACCTGGTTCCGTTTTATTATTATTCTGTTGGAATATCCTGTCTGTGTGTTTTACACCGGACCTGGTTCCATTATTTATTATTCTGTCGGAATATCCTGTCTGTGCATTTACGCCGGACCTGGTTCCATTATTTATTATTCTATTGGAATAACCTGTCTGTGCGGTCTATCGCATGCATGGTGATTTCTTTTGTTATTCCATTCTTTATTGTACTCAGTTGGTTAAGTTTTGACTTCTATACTCCATGAAATTTGTGGAATATCCTTGATAGTTGCGTTTCATCCAGTATTTTTTTCAAGAAAATATTCTTCTAAGCATTCTTGAATTTTACTCCACAATGCAGTATCATGTTGACAATTTGGACGTTGTTAATTCCTGGATAAATTAATTCTTGAACTTGTTTTATTGAATTCTTATATCATTGTCATCATCCTCATGTTTATAAAATATTGAAAGTCATCTGTGGCATGTAGTGCATAGATGGACTTGGTATGATTATGACCAGGGATTATTCGGTATAATCATGACCGTAATGTTACAAATGATGTGGTAAAAGTCCTCATTGGCCCGTAGTGCATTGATGGACAGTTGTTGGCATGATCATGACCATTAATGAATATACGAATATCCTTGGCCGTAGTGCAGGGGTGATTCGATGATGTGGATTATTTTATTAAGCTGAGTCTCAGCGATCGCAGTGTTGAAAAACCTTTTAAATCATAAAAGATAGTAGAGTTTATTTTCTACTTGACTCTTTTAATGGATTGCTTGTTCCGCTACAGTTAAACTTGATGTCTATTATATTTTATCAGTTTAACATTGTTGAAGGCTAATGATAATTTATTCTGCATTATCTTAGTCATAATATTTCTTACTGGGCTAGTTGAGCTCACCCTTTCTTTCACTGTTCTCTTCAGGAAATGAGAACGTAGCTGGGACAAGTCGGGGTACGGAGTGATGGTCCGAATGATAGTATTAGTTAGTAGTCCTCACTATTCTATGTAATGGTGTGTTAATAAATGTAATGAGGACTCCTTTTGAGTATGAATACTCTCTAGAAGATAATATTTGTATTCAAACTCACAGTTTATGTTTTGTCGTATTGTACACGACAGTTGTATTATTAAGTTGTATTTGTATTCTGTACTATGTATCTGACGACCCAAGATGGGTGATGTATACCTAATTTTGGGGGCGTCACAGTTGGTATCAGAGCTTAGGGATATGATCCCTGGCTAAGATGTGAGAATAGAACTAGGAGGGGAGAGACGGGGAATTCCTTCGCTAGTATGACATACCTAAGTTTATTTGCATGGTATTTAATTGGTCGGTCATAATATAAGGATAATATATGACATATCAATTAATTTTTATTTTGTGGCAGTATCTGAAAATGGCATCTGAGAACGTTGAGAATAGCAATGGAGCACAGACGACTGTTGATTCACCACATATCAATAATCAGGATAATGTGCATCAGGAAGGTGTCAATCCTCATGCAAACAACAACACTGACCAAATGATGAATGATCAAATGTTCAGAGGCTTTATGCAATTCATGCAACAACAGGTGAAAGCGGCTCCTGTCCACAACGTAGGTGGAAATACTGGAAACTCTCTGGCGGTCACCGCTAAACAGTTTAAGGAGCTGGGACCACCGGAGTTTAAGGGAGAACCCAAACCACTTGTAGCTGAAACATGGATAAAGCAGATCACCAAGATATTTGATGTCTTGGGTTGCTCCGAGGAGCAAAAGGTTCCCTTTGCCGCCTTTATGTTGCGAGGAGAGGCAGATTACTGGTGGGAATCGATAAAGCGTACTCAACCTGCCGCACTGAAGATGTCTTGGGAGAAGTTTCAAGATCTGTTTAACGACAAATACTTTCCCGAGAGTATTCGTCACATGAAGGAGGTGGAGTTCATCAAATTGGAGCAGAATAATATGACCGTGTCGCAGTACGAGGCAAAATTTGCGGAGTTATCCCGGTTTGCGTCCCACCTGGTGGATAATGAAGAAAGAATGACGCGGATGTTTTTAAGAGGTTTGAAGCCGGAGATACGTCAACATCTTGTTTCTCATAAACTGTGTTTGTATTCAGATGTTGTAAATAGGGCTCAGTTGGTGGAGCGCGATAACGAGATAACGCAACCAAAAGAGAGCAGCCGGCAAAATGATAATACCAGTGAGAGCAGTCATCGAAGCGGTGACAACAAGCGTGGAGGGAATCAACAGGCCAGAAATGGTAACCACTTCGGTGGTAATCAGGGCCAAAACAATAAGAATGGACATTTCAAGAAGAGGAGATTCAACAATGATGGAAAGACGTCAGCACCAGCACCTGTCGTTAAGGAAGGAGAACGACCACCTATCATATGTTTCAAATGCGGAGGGGAGGGGCACATCAGTCCAAACTGCGCGATGCCGTCCAAAGCATGTTATAATTGTGGAAGAGAAGGTCATTTAGCCCGATTTTGTCGTTTACCGAAGACAAATTCAGCTAGGATGGAGGCACCAAAAGCCGTCCCAGAAAAGTCAAAACCGGTTGTGCAAGGGAGAGCGTTTGTTGTGAACTCCCAGAGAGCAAGGAACCCGAATGAGGTCATCACGGGTAAGCTTATCATAAACTCTAAAGAAGTTTATACTTTATTTGATACCGGTTCAACCCATTCTTTTATTTCTCCTACTTGCGCTCATCGATTAAATTTGATTCCGGAGAAATTAGACTTTGACTTATCTGTGGAAACTCCGTTGGGAGAAACCTTCATTACCTCCACTGTTTATAAGTCTTGTTTGGTTCAAGTTGGTACCCACACATTACCTATCGATCTGATTTCATTAAAAATACTTGCATTTGACGTGATTCTAGGGATTGATTGGTTAACTACTCATTATGCAAAAATTGATTGTTTTCGTAAGGTTGTTAGCTTTCATATTCCTAATCGACCTATTATGCGAATTCAAGCAACCAAACCATTAAAATCAATCGCTGTCATCTCAAGCCATAAAGCTATTCGTTTATTGAAAAACGGATGTCAAGCTTTCTTAGCTCATGTCACAGATCTAAACAAAAATACGTCAGTTTTGAATGATATTTCTATTGTTAATAAATTCCCTGACGTATTCCCTGAAGAACTTCCTGGCCTACCCCCAGAGCGTGAAATTGAATTTTGTATCGATCTTGAACCCGGTACAAAACCCATTTCCAAAGCCCCATATCGAATGGCTCCTATTGAACTTCAGGAGTTAAAGATCCAACTGCAGGAATTGTTAGACATTGGCTTTATTCGTCCTAGTACTTCTCCTTGGGGAGCTCCTGTTCTATTCGTGAAGAAGAAAGATGGAAGTATGCGACTTTGTATTGATTATCGGGAGTTGAATCATGTCACCATCAAAAATAGGTACCCATTGCCACGTATTGATGACCTGTTTGACCAGTTGCAAGGAGCACAATTCTTTTCAAAGATCGATCTTCGTTCTGGATATCATCAGCTGAAGGTTAGAACTGAGGATATTCCAAAGACGGCTTTTAGAACTCGGTACGGGCATTATGAATTCCTAGTCATGTCCTTTGGATTGACTAATGCTCCTGCTGCCTTCATGGATATGATGAACCGGGTATTCAAGGAATATTTGGATCATTTTGTGGTCGTCTTTATTGATGACATCCTTATTTATTCCAAAAGCCGTGAAGATCATGAGCAACACTTGAGGCTGGTACTCCAAAAGCTTCGTGAATACAAGCTTTATGCCAAGTTGAAGAAATGCGAGTTCTGGCTGGAAGAGGTAGCATTCCTTGGGCACGTAGTATCAAGTCGTGGAATATCGGTTGACCCGGCAAAGATTGAAGCTATTCAAAGCTGGGAGCAACCTAAATCAGTGACCGAGGTACGTAGCTTTCTTGGTTTAGCTGGTTATTATCGGAGATTCGTGGAAGGATTTTCTCGAATCGCTACTCCATTAACTCAGCTGACTCGGAAAGATACAAAGTTTGGTTGGAGCGAAGAATGTGAGCAGAGTTTTCAAGAACTCAAGAGGAGACTCATTTCAGCACCTGTTCTAACAATACCATCTGGCTCGGAGGGATTTGTCATCTACAGTGATGCTTCGAGCAAAGGGTTGGGATGCGTTCTCATGCAACATGGAAAAGTCATAGCCTATGCATCAAGACAACTCAAGGAATATGAGAGGAATTATCCTACTCATGATCTAGAGTTGGCAGCTGTTGTCTTTGCACTTAAAATTTGGAGGCATTACTTGTATGGGGAGAAAGTGGAGATCTTTACGGATCATAAAAGCCTCAAATATTTCTTCACTCAAAAGGAACTCAACATGCGACAACGACGTTGGCTTGAACTGTTGAAAGATTATGATCATACCATTCAATACCATCCTGGAAAAGCGAACGTGGTAGCTGACGCATTGAGTAGAAGATCATATGCGGGTACAAGTGCAATATTAACAACGCAAAGGCCCATTTTGTGTGACTTGCAAAGGATGGAGATAGAGTTGAAGACTCCAGGGACCCATGTGATGATGGCGAATATACGAGTAGAACCGACTTTAATCGATAAAGTTAAAGCTGCTCAAGCTACAGACCTGGAGCTGATGCGTATGAAGAAGAAAGTGCAAGAAGGTGCTATGCCGGAAGCAAGAATCGATGAAGAAGGAATACTTCGAGTCAACTCCAGACTTTGTGTTCCTAACAACCCTGATTTAAAGTATGAAATCATGATGGAGGCGCACAACACACCGTTTGCAATCCATCCTGGAAGTACCAAAATGTATCATGATCTTCGTCATACATTTTGGTGGAGCAATATGAAGAGAGAGATAGCGTTGTTTATCTCAAGGTGTCTAACTTGTCAACGAGTCAAAGCGGAGCATCAAGTACCAAAAGGTCCATTGCAACCACTTGAAATTCCAGAATGGAAGTGGGAGCACATTACCATGGATTTCGTTACCGGTCTTCCTAGGGTTTCTCAAGGTATTGATGCGATTTGGGTCATTGTTGATAGATTGACCAAGTCTGCTCATTTCTTACCGATACGAGAAACTTATACACTTGAACGTCTTGCTCGTATGTACATAAACGAGATTGTAAGACTGCATGGTATGCCAGTATCCATAGTTTCTGACCGAGACCCAAGATTCACTTCACGATTTTGGGTTAGTTTACAAAAAGCTATGGGCACGGAGTTACGATTTAGTTCAGCATATCATCCTCAGACGGACGGACAATCAGAGAGGACTATTCAAACTCTTGAAGATCTATTAAGACTCTGTGTCTTTGACTTCAAGGGAAGTTGGGACAAGTTCTTACCATTGGTGGAGTTTTCCTACAACAACAGTTATCAAGCAAGTATTGGCATGGCTCCATTCGAAGCATTGTATGGAAGAAAATGTCGTTCTCCAGTATGCTGGGATGAGGTGGGCGAAGCAACGTTGTTGGGACCGGAGTTGGTACGTATGACTACAGAAAAGATTCAAACGATCCGACAACGTATAAAAACCTCACAAGATCGACAAAAGAGTTATGCTGATCTTCATCGAAAGGACGTGGAATTTGATGTAGGAGATCATGTGTTCTTACGTGTTGCTCCATGGAAAGGAGTTACGAGATTTGGAAAGAGAGGAAAGCTAAATCCTCGATTCATCGGTCCATTTTTAATCCTCGATCGAGTAGGAACTGTGGCTTATAGACTCGCTTTACCGCCAAGTATGTCTCGTGTTCATAACGTTTTCCACATATCCATGTTACGCAAATATGTGGAAGACCCGAACCACATTATTGAGTTAGAACCGGACGAAATAGCGGAGGATTTGACGTATGAAGAAGTTCCTGTTCAAATCTTGGATAAGAAGGAACATATTCTACGCTCCAAGGTTATACCTCAAGTTAAAGTTTTGTGGAGAAACCACGATGTTGAGGAAATGACTTGGGAGTTAGAATCAGAAATGAAATCAAGGTATCCTTACCTCTTCGACATACCAGGTACGTACCCTAATTTCGAGGGCGAAATTTCATAAGAAGGGGAGGTTGTAAGACCCCAACTTTTATAAATAAAGATGAATTTTCTATAAATATCATTTTTGAATATTATGGAGTTAATTTGATATAATGTTTTAGTTGTGGGTAATATTTATAAATTTTGCAAAGTAAGCAAGTTGTTATAAAATATTCGTTTGGTCGGAGAATATTCTTTTTGTCGAGGAATATTCGTACGACGGCACAATCATTGTCGGATTGAGAAAACGATAAAAATATTTTATTAAAAATAACGGCTGAAGTGTTACCGTTAAAACCGTTAAAACTGTTGAACTACTCGGTAGTAAAAGTACAGTAATACGCGTGGTTGCATAGTAGCACACGGTATTGATTATTGATGCTTACGTGAGAAGTCACTCAGCTATACTCAATTATTGCTATAGTAATTGCTGCATCATATCTCTTAAATTATTGTCATAGTATCGTCTGTATAATATGTTATATTATTAAATCAATAATTGAGACGTTGTGGTAAGTTTGGTTATTTTATGGGGGGCCATATGTCATCATCTAAGAGTCTCTTCGTCAATAGTAATTACCGTCGTCAATAGTAATTACCGTCGTCAATAGTATTTACCTTGGTCAATAGTAATTACCTTCGTCAATAGTATTTACCTTGGTCAATAGTATTTACCTTGGTCAATAGTAATTACCTTCGTCAATAGTATTTACCTTGGTCAATAGTAATTACTTTCGTCAATAGTAGTTGTCCCTTCAATATTACCAAGAGTCATTTGACCCTTCGTTAAGACCAAGAGTCATTTGACCCTTCGTTAAGACCAAGAGCCACCCTCAGTTTTTCTATAAATAGAGGCCTAGGGCTTCATTATTTTTCACGAATTCATTCAAGCTATAGAGAGAGAAAGTATAGAGAGAATAAGAGAGAGAGAATAAAAGTATTCTGCTACATCACTTTTCCAATATCCAGTTCTTTTAAGGTAGGGAATATTATTTCTTTTATATTCATGAAGAGAACTTCTGTTATTCCATTTGTTATTATTCTGTTGGAATAACCAGTATACGCGGTCTACCCTATACTTGGTGACATTCTTCTATTATTCTGTTGGAACATCCTGTCTGTGTGTTTTACACCGGACCTGGTTCCGTTTATTATTCTGTTGGAACATCCTGTCTGTGTGTTTTACACCGGACCTGGTTCCGTTTTATTATTATTCTGTTGGAATATCCTGTCTGTGTGTTTTACACCGGACCTGGTTCCATTATTTATTATTCTGTCGGAATATCCTGTCTGTGCGTTTACGCCGGACCTGGTTCCATTATTTATTATTCTATTGGAATAACCTGTCTGTGCGGTCTATCGCATGCATGGTGATTTCTTTTGTTATTCCATTCTTTATTGTACTCAGTTGGTTAAGTTTTGACTTCTATACTCCATGAAATTTGTGGAATATCCTTGATAGTTGCGTTTCATCCAGTATCTTTTCAAGAAAATATTCTTCTAAGCATTCTTGAATTTTACTCCACAATGCAGTATCATGTTGACAATTTGGACGTTGTTAATTCCTGGATAAATTAATTCTTGAACTTGTTTTATTGAATTCTTATATCATTGTCATCATCCTCATGTTTATAAAATGTTGAAAGTCATCTGTGGCATGTAGTGCATAGATGGACTTGGTATGATTATGACCAGGGATTATTCGGTATAATCATGACCGTAATGTTACAAATGATGTGGTAAAAGTCCTCATTGGCCCGTAGTGCATTGATGGACAGTTGTTGGCATGATCATGACCATTAATGAATATACGAATATCCTTGGCCGTAGTGCAGGGGTGATTCGATGATGTGGATTATTTTATTAAGCTGAGTCTCAGCGATCACAGTGTTGAAAAACCTTTTAAATCATAAAAGATAGTAGAGTTTATTTTCTACTTGACTCTTTTAATGGATTGCTTGTTCCGCTACAGTTAAACTTGATGTCTATTATATTTTATCAGTTTAACATTGTTGAAGGCTAATGATAATTTATTCTGCATTATCTTAGTCATAATATTTCTTACTGGGCTAGTTGAGCTCACCCTTTCTTTCACTGTTCTCTTCAGGAAATGAGAACGTAGCTGGGACAAGTCGGGGTACGGAGTGATGGTCCGAATGATAGTATTAATTAGTAGTCCTCACTATTCTATGTAATGGTGTGTTAATAAATGTAATGAGGACTCCTTTTGAGTATGAATACTCTCTAGAAGATAATATTTGTATTCAAACTCACAGTTTATGTTTTGTCGTATTGTACACGACAGTTGTATTATTAAGTTGTATTTGTATTCTGTACTATGTATCTGACGACCCAAGATGGGTGATGTATACCTAATTTTGGGGGCGTCACAGTTTGGACGGATGTGTCCCTCCTATTCGTATTTGTAACATACGACCAGTGGTCGTTCTCCTTCCTTGGAAACGAGTGACAGTGTTGCTGTCGATATCTTTCTGTCATTGTTGAATCTTCTCTTCTTAAAGTTTTTCTCACTTAGTTCACCTTTCCTATTATCTTGGTCATGATTACCACCGAAGTGGTCACCATTTTTTGTGACTACCCCAAAATAGGTCCATTCCATCCAACCTATTCTGAGTCGCCAAATACATGGTACATAAAATAACTACAACTTTATTACAACAATTGTCGTGCAAAATACAACAACACATATGTTGTGAGTTTGGATACAAATATATACCAAATGTGACTCATGTTCCAACCGTGGACATCACCTCACAATGACACCTTACATAAAGGTATAGTCAAAAACTGTTTTAGAAATTAGAATCTTTGGGAAGTGCTCAAGGAAACCTTCGTACATGGGAGGCCATGCGTCTAGGTTATGATAGATATCATATGGCTACAGAATTATCCTTGGTTGACCCAATAGACCCTAAAGAAAAACGAGAAGATTACTATCATATTCTTCCCAATGGTGAGTATTCTCTTGACATATCATTATCTCTACTGTCTCTAATTGAGAATTATACTTCAAACAAACACCAAGATTATATAGGTAGTGCTCGTATATATACTCAGCAAGTGGATGAGCACATCCTTGTCTTATGATGACACGAGATTGTATGTCGTTAGACATCTTGTATGATAGTGGCAAACCACCCTTCCAACGTTGGGTACACCTTACCCTATTGGATTCACCAAATAAAACTACTAAATGAACTTTTCTATACTGCTTCGGGAGAACATCCACAGTTAGAGACCACCGTTCTATTTCCCCGTTACCCGCGCTCGACCCAGCTACACTCTTATTACCTGAAAGGAATTGTGAAGCAAAAGGGTGAGCACAACTAGCTCAGTAAAGAATATTATGACTAAAGATAATTAAATTATCAATAGCCTTCATCAATAATAAATCAGAGATTTAGAACATATGGTAAATGATAAAAATTTCAACCATAGTTGCAGCGGAACGAGCAATCCATTAGAAGAGTCAAATAGACTATAAAGTCTATTATCTTCTCATGTTAAAAATCCACCAACAATGTTTTATTCCTGTAACATCAATCAACAATTCTGGTCCACAATCATATGAATAACTCATAATCATAACTGTAGTTCTAAATTCCTCTTCTCATCCAAGACGAAGATAATTTTTATCACCTGAAACATCAAAGATCATGGTTACACCAAATCATATTTCCTGTTCATAATCATACTAATAACTTCATCTTTGCACTACGGCCAAAGATATTCATTTTTATCACCAGTTGGTCATGTTTATCTCATCATCTGTTCATCTTTGCACTACTGGCCAAATATATTCAACAACATGTCATCTTTGCACTACGGGCCAAAGATATTCATCAACAATTCATCTTTGCACTACAGGCCAAAGATATTCATCAATATTTCATCTTTGCACTACAGGCCAAAGATATTCCTCAACAGTTCATATTTGCACTATGGCCAAATATATTCATCAACAGTTCATATTTGCACTACAGGACAAATATATTAATATCTCAAAGAAATGTATAATCATTTATATAAACAATAATTATAATCATGTTGATCATTTCACCTTTGCACTTAAGCTGAAGATATTCAATTATAAATTCAATGGTCATGATCATACTAGTCAATAATTCAACTTTGCACTACTGGCCAAAAAGAACCCAAAGTCATGATCATACCAATAATCCACCCATCTTTACACTCAAGTGAAAGAAAATTTTAACATCAGGGTTATAAAAATATTATATATGATAATAAAAACAATATGATCAACATATAGATTTAATCTCAAGAGTAATATTCATAAATCAACTATAATTTGGTTAGAAAAAGGAAACCAATTTATCGTGAATAGTAACTCGTAAATAGTAACTCATGAATAGTAACTCGTGAATAGTAACTCGTGAATAGTAACTCGTGAATAGTAATCCCGACACAAAAAGGTAAAAATTCCACAATAAAATACATACCAATATTTCGGTATAATGATATTGAAAGAATAATATTTCTTAAGCTTATAAACAATTTATTTTAATTGTTTACACTTTACTAAATAATGCATTTAATCATTCTAAATTGCCAAACTCATAAGATTTTATCACCAATAACCAAAACCCTCATCAAAAATCTGCATATACCTCATATAGGATTCTCAAACCATAAAATCATATTTTTCAATTTTCTTACTTCACATAATATATTTAATTCATTTACTCATAACTAGTCTATTTTTATGAAAAATACCAAATCAATTCTAAAAATATTTCTTTTCTGGGATTTAGTAGAATATAGTCCCATATTGAACATATATTTTTCTCAGAATTTTTAAAACTCATTTACTATTTTTCATATGGCCAAAACAGCCGAATATTTAGATATTTATCAAAAATTGTACTTTTGTCCAAAAATTCTGAAATTTACAGAGTATACTTCTATCATATACATGTACTCTTAATAAAATTTTCACCAATTTTGGAGTTAACCACAAGGAATTATAAGCGGTTACTTTTAAAATAATCTTTTCTCATAAAATTCATAACTCTTAATCTATACATCCAAAAATCACCATTTTTGGACGCAATCAAGAAAACTCATCAAAATATCATTTCAAATTTTTTCAGAATTTTTGAAGGTCAGAAAAATTACGAAACTGAAAAATATAACAACCCATAAAATCCCTTACTATCCCTTACCTCAAAAGAGCAGCACTTCTGACTGGATATCGGATATGACGCTGAAGGAAACTCGCACTGATGAATAGCAACTCACCAAGTATCTAAATACTCACAAAATATACTCAATAATCTAGAGAGAGAAAGAGAGAAAGCTTATGTTTCTGGTGTGATTTTCAATTCTAACTTAGCCCTCTATTTATAGGAAAATGTTAGCACGCCGAAGCAGACTTAACCTGCAACCTGATGACTTTACCTGCTACTATTCCCACCCACCATATTTGAATAAAAATCTCAGCACATTTCTTCACCAACCAAGAGTGGGGCCCACCAATTTTAGAATTTTCCACCAAAATGATAAACTCCAAAAATTCAACAATTTCTGAACCAGTCATCTCGTAAAATTCATAATAAATCATACGCTCATTTTTAACGGTTCAAAATTTGTGGACATATACTCAACTTATATATGTATAACATATCCAAAAACTACCACGATCCAACGGTCGGATTAAAAATTATAACCCTCGTCAAATATCTTAAAAACCCTAATTTGATTTTCAATACCTCCGTTCCGACAAAATATAGATAAAACACCTCAACATTAACTCCCTCATTTTTAACCACAAAAATATATCCCTCATTTATATCCACATCAAATAAATATTTCCTTATCATATAGATCAATAATTAATTATTCACAAATAATATTACAGAATCACATTTATGACAACCAGGCCGTTCCCAGGAAAGAGGGGGCTTTCCGATAAGGATTTTTCCTTACTGGCGCGCAATTAGATGACCAAACCTCTCCTTAGACAGAACTTTCTAGACATTGTCAATAATTCTATCTAATAATATTATTCTAAATAATATGAATTATTGATCTGATAATGAAGATGATGTGCAGTGACAATTATTGAGCAACAATAATATAAAATATCAACGCAGCAATTATTCAATCAATAAAATAAAATATTGAACAGTAATTACTGTAATAATTATTGAGTAGTGTTTTCTTACGTAAAGATCAATAATTCAAAAATACTGTGCAATACCGTGTGCTACTGTGCAATAACGCGTATTACTGTATTTTAACCACCGGGTATTCCAACAGTGTTAACGGTAACAACTACGCCGTTATTTGTAAAAACTCAAATTTGTCGTTTTCTTCACCCGACAGTTATTCTGTTATGGGGCCCACAAATGGCTGCGCCGTCGTACGAATATTCCCCGATAGAAAGAATATTCTACAACCAAACGAATATTCCCCGACAACAATGAATATTTTATAACCACTTGTGTATTTTGAAAAAAAATTCATATATCACCCTTAACTTTAACATTTATCAATTTAACCATTTACTGAATAGTAATTATAAGAACAATTGAATACTTTTATTTCATAAAATTCGGGGTCTTACAATCTCCCCTCCTTATGAAATTTCGTCCCCGAAATTTACGTACCTGGTATTTCGAAGAGTTGAGAATACCTTGCTTCCATTTCAGATTCTATCTCTCAGATCATCATGATTTCTCCATTGCTCATCTCCCATGATAACTTTATTTGGGTTCCTCATTTGTTGGGAAGTCATGACAACCGCCATCCCTCGAACTACTTGGCTTTGACTTGTCTGGAGCAGCATTTGGCGTCGTCATTACCGTTGGAATATACCTTTCTATAGGACATATTCCTCCCTCAACTGCCTCTTCGTACTCCTCATTCATGATCTGAATCATCAATCTTCGATCCATATCGGATTCAGGTTGACCGCTATGTACAGGGTAATTCAAAACTCGATGTTGGGTTCTCCCAATTGCTTTCCAAAAAGAGAAATTCATATAATCTATTTTAGCCTTCTTAGATCGAACATCTCTTTCCACAATATCCACGTGTCGTGCGGTTTTTTCCCATGCATCACTTATTCTCACTCGTTTAGTTTTTTCTTCTTTCAGCTCAGATTCCATTTTTATCATCTTATACTCTGCCAAAGAATGCTTCTGTTCAAGCATCACATATCGGGTAGCACAAGCTTGAATTGTTGCATCCTTTTGTTCCACGACCGCCTGTCGTTCTTCTGCCTGCTCTTCTAACTCATGAATACGATTTTGAAATTCTACATTTTGATCATATAATACTTCTAATAAACTCTCCTCAGGTACTTCTTCTTCCTCTTCTTCCTCAGTCTCAGCTGTTACCTCTGTGACTATCCCGGGTGCAATTATCAATTCTTCACTCACCACATGGATATCTCTAATTCCTTCTTCGTCTGACATCACATTATCACGGTTAGTGATTAGAGGTATCCCCACAGTCTCATTCACTCCATTGTTAGCATTCTCAGTTGCCATTCTCAAATACTGCCATAAAACAAGGGTTAATTAAACAAATTAACATATCACATAATATCCCAATATTATGACTGACCAACAAATAAGCTTAGGTAGGACACACTAGCGAAGGATTTACTCATCTCTCCCCTCCTAGTTGTATTCCCCGATCTCCGCCAGAGATCATATCCCTAAGCTCTGATACCAAATGTGACAACCCCAAAATAGGTCCATTCCATCCAACCTATTCTGAGTCGCCAAATACATGGTACAGAAAATAACTACAACTTTATTACAACAATTGTCGTGCAAAATACAACAACACATATGTTGTGAGTTTGGATACAAATATATACCAAATGTGACTCATGTTCCAACCGTGGACATCACCTCACAATGATACCTTACATAAAGGTATAGTCAAAAACTGTTTTAGAAATTAGAATCTTTGGAAAGTGCTCAAGGAAACCTTCGTACATGGGAGGCCATGCGTCTAGGTTATGATAGATATCATATGGCTACAGAATTATCCTTGGTTGACCCAATAGACCCCAAAGAAAAACGAGAAGATTACTATCATATTCTTCCCAATGGTGAGTATTCTCTTGACATATCATTATCTCTACTGTCTCTAATTGAGAATTATACTTCAAACAAACACCAAGATTATATAGGCAGTGCTCGTATATATACTCAGCAAGTGGATGAGCACATCCTTTTCTTATGATGACACGAGGTTGTATGTCGTTAGACATCTTGTATGATAGTGGCAAACCACCCTTCCAACGTTGGGTACACCTTACCCTATTGGATTCACCAAATAAAACTACTAAATGAACTTTTCTATACTGCTTCGGGAGAACATCCACAGTTAGAGACCACCGTTCTATTTCCCCGTTACCCTCGCTCGACCCAGCTACACTCTTATTACCTGAAAGGAATTGTGAAGCAAAAGGGTGAGCACAACTAGCTCAGTAAAGAATATCATGACTAAAGATAATTAAATTATCAATAGCCTTCATCAATAATAAATCAGAGATTTAGAACATATGGTAAATGATAAAAATTTCAATCATAGTTGCAGCGGAACGAGCAATCCATTAGAAGAGTCAAATAGACTATAAAGTCTATTATCTTCTCATGTTAAAAATCCACCAATAATATTTTATTCCTGTAATATCAATCAACAATTCTGGTCCACAATCATATGAATAACTCATAATCATAACTGTAGTTCTAAATTCCTCTTCTCATCCAAGACGAAGATAATTTTTATCACCTGAAATATCAAAAATCATGGTTACACCAAATCACATTTCCTGTTCATAATCATACTAATAACTTCATCTTTGAACTACGGCCAAAGATATTCATTTTTATCACCAGTTGGTCATGTTTATCTCATCATCTGTTCAACTTTGCACTACTGGCCAAAAAAATTCAACAACATGTCATCTTTGCACTACGGGCCAAAGATATTCATCAACAATTCATCTTTGCACTACAGGCCAAAGATATTCATCAATATTTCATCTTTGCACTACAGGCCAAAGATATTCCTCAACAGTTCATATTTGCACTACGGCCAAATATATTCATCAACAGTTCATATTTGCACTACAGGACAAATATATTAATATCTCAAAGAAATGTATAATCATTTATATAAAAAATAATTATATCATGTTGATCATTTCACCTTTGCACTTAAGCTGAAGATATTCAATTATAAATTCAATGGTCATGATCATACTAGTCAATAATTTAACTTTGCACTACTGGCCAAAAAGAACCCAAAGTGATGATCATACCAATAATCCACCCATCTTTACACTCAAGTGAAAGAAAATTTCAACATCAGGATTATAAAAATGTTATATATGATAATAAAAATAATATAATCAACATATAGATTTAATCTCAAGAGTAATATTCATAAATCAACTATAATTTGGTTAGAAAAAGGAAACCAATTTTATCGTGAATAGTAACTCGTGAATAGTAACTCATGAATAGTAACTCGTGAATAGTAACTCGTGAATAGTAATCCCGACACAAAAAGGTAGAAATTCCACAATAAAATACATACCAATATTTCGGTATAATGATATTGAAAGAATAATATTTCTTAAGCTTATAAACAATTTATTTTAATTGTTTACACTTTACTAAATAATGTATTTAATCATTCTAAATTGCCAAACTCATAAGATTTTATCACCAATAACCAAAACCCTCATCAAAAATCTGCATATACCTCATATAGGATTCTCAAACCATAAAATCCTATTTTTCAATTTTCTTACTTCACATAATATATTTAATTCATTTACTCATAACTAGTCTATTTTTATGAAAAATACCAAATCAATTCTAAAAATATTTCTTTTCTGGGATTTAGTAGAATATAGTCCCATATTGAACATATATTTTTCTCAGAATTTTTAAAACTCATTTACTATTTTTCATATGGCCAAAACAGCCGAATATTTAGATATTTATCAAAAATTGTACTTTTGTCCAAAAATTCTGAAATTTACAGAGTATACTTCTATCATATACATGTACTCTCAATAAAATTTTCACCAATTTTGGAGTTAACCACAAGGAATTATAAGCGGTTACTTTTAAAATAATCTTTTCTCATAAAATTCATAACTCTTAATCTATACATCCAAAAATCACCATTTTTGGACACAATCAAGAAAACTCATCAAAATATCATTTCAAATTTTTTCAGAATTTTTGAAGGTCAGAAAAATTACGAAACTGAAAAACATAACAACCCTTAAAATCCCTTACTATCCTTTACCTCAAAAGAGCAGCACTTCTGACTGGATATCGGATATGACGCTGAAGGAAACTCGCACTGATGAATAGCAACTCACCAAGTATCTAAATACTCACAAAATATACTCAATAATCTAGAGAGAGAAAGAGAGAAAGCTTATGTTTCTGGTGTGATTTTCAATTCTAACTTAGCCCTCTATTTATAGGAAAATGTTAGCACGTCGAAGCAGACTTAACCTGCAACCTGATGACTTTACCTGCTACTATTTCCACCCACCACATTTGAATAAAAATCTCAGCACATTTCTTCACCAACCAAGAGTGGGGCCCACCAATTTTAGAATTTTTCACCAAAATGATAAACTCCAAAAATTTAACAATTTCTGAACCAGTCATCTCGTAAAATTCATAATAAATCATACGCTCATTTTTAACGGTTCAAAATTTGTGGACATATACTCAACTTATATATGTATAACATATCCAAAAATTACCACGATCCAACGGTCGGATTAAAAATTATAACCCTCGTCAAATATCTTAAAAACCCTAATTTGATTTTCAATACCTTCGTTCCGATAAAATACAGATAAAACACCTCAACATTAACTCCCTCATTTTTAACCACAAAAATATATCCCTCATTTATATCCACATCAAATAAATATTTCCTTATCATATAGATCAATAATTAATTATTCACAAATAATATTACAGAATCACATTTATGACAACCAGGCCGTTCCCAGGAAAGAGGGGGCTTTCCGATAAGGATTTCTCCTTACTGGCGCGCAATTAGATGACCAAACCTCTCCTTAGACAGAACTTTCTAGACATTGTCAATAATGCTATCTAATAATATTATTCTAAATAATATGAATTATTGATCTGATAATGGAGATGATGTGCAGTGACAATTATTGAGCAACAATAATATAAAATATCAACGCAGCAATTATTCAATCAATAAAATAAAATATTGAACAGTAATTACTGTAACAATTATTGAGTATTGTTTTCTTACGTAAAGATCAATAATTCAAAAATATTGTGCAATACCGTGTGCTACTGTGCAATAACGCGTATTACTGTATTTTAACCACCGGGTATTCCAACAGTGTTAACGGTAACAACTACGTCGTTATTTGTAAAAACTCAAATTTGTCGTTTTCTTCACCCGACAGTTATTCTGTTATGGGGCCCACAAATGGCTGCGCCGTCGTACGAATATTCCCCGATAGAAAGAATAATCTACAACCAAACGAATATTCTCCGACAACAATGAATATTTTATAACCACTTGTGTATTTTGAAAAAAAATTCATATATCACCCTTAACTTTAACATTTATCAATTTAACCATTTACTGAATAGTAATTATAAGAAAAATTGAATACTTTTATTTCATAAAATTCGGGGTCTTACATTTTTTGCATTATAATTTCCTCCACGATGGTTATCATTGTTCCGATGCCCGTTGCTACCGGTAAGATTATTATCGTATTGTTGGTCGTTACTTTTTGGTTGAGCTGACTCATAATCGCGCTCCATTAACTGAGCCCTATTCACAACATCTGAATATAAACAAAGTTTGTGAGAAATGAGGTATTTACGTATTTTGGGTTTCAACCCTCTTAGGAACATTCGCGTCATATTGTGACAACTCGGCAAACTTAGCCTCGTATTGCGACACGGTCATATTATTTTGCTCCAGCTTGATGAATTCCACCTCCTTTATGTGATGAATACTTTCAAAAAAGTACTTGTTGTTGAATAATTCTTGGAACTTCTCCCAAGACATCTTCAGTGCGGCAGGCTGAGTATGTTTTACAGATTCCCATAAGTAATCTATTTCTTCACGCAACATAAAGGTGGCAAAGGGAACTTTTTGCTCCTCGGAGCATCCCAAGACATCAAATATCTTGGTGATTTGCTTAATCCACGTCTCTGCCATAAGTGGCTCTGGCTTTCCCAAAAACTCCGGCGGTCCTAGTTCCTTGAATTGCTTAGCAGTGACCAGTCGTGAGTTGTTATTGACTCCACCTGCATTATGAATAGGAGTCTCTCTCGTTTGGTGTTGCATGAATTCTAAAAAGCTCCTAAACGTACCATCGTTTGCCATTTAGTCGGCGTTGTTGTTTACACGAGGATTATTGCCTTCTTGATGCACATTATCCTGGTTATTGATCGTTGGTGACTCAACGGTCTCATGTGCTCTATTGCTTATCTCAACATTTTCAGATGTCATTTTCAAATACTACCACAAAACAAGGGTCAATTGACATGCCACATATTATCTCTGTATTCTAACCGACCAATTAAATAACAAATAAGCTTAGGTAGGTCATACTAACGAAGAATTTACCCGTCTCACCCCTCCTAGTTATAGCCTCACATCTCAGTCAGGGATCATATCCCTAAGCTTTGATACCAACTGTGACGCCCCCAAAATAGATATACATCACCCATTCTAAGCCAAATACATGGTACAAAATACAAATATAAACTTAATTATATAACTGTCGTGTAACATAAGCTGAGAGTTTTAATATAAATATTGTCTCCTAGACAATATCCAAACTCAAAATAAGTCATCATTACAATTATTATCACACTATTCTTATAGAATAGTGAGAACTACTATAGCAACCATCTTGGACCATCACTCCATTCCCTGACTAGTCCCAGCTATATTCTCATTTCCTAAAGAGAATAATGAAAGAAAATAGTGAGCTCAACTAGCCTAGTATGAAATATTATGACTAAGATAATGCTGAATAAATTATCGTTAGCTCTCAACAGTGTTAAACTGATAGAATACAATAGACAACAAGTTTAACTGTAGCAGAACAAGCAATCCATTAAAAGAGTCAAGTAGAGCATGATATCTACTATCTTCTATGATTTAAAAAGTTTATCACCAATTTTATCGCTGAGACTCAACTTAATAAATAATTCACATCACTGAATTATCCATGCACTACGGGCCAAGGATATTCATTAGTATCACATCCACGAATTATTCATGCACTACGCGCCAAGGATATTCGTGTTATCACCAATGGTCATGATTATGCTAAACAACAATTCATCTTTGCACCCTTGGCCGAAGAGAACGCATGGTCATGATCATACCAACATCTGTCCATCAATGCACTACGGGCTAATAAGGACTTTTACCACATCATTTGTAACATTACAGGTGATGATTATACCGAATAATCGTTGGTCATAATCATACCAATCAACAGTCCATCTATGCACTACGGGCTAAATATAACTTTTTGTCACAATATAAGCATGAGGATGATGACAATGATATAAGCATTAATCAAACGAAATCAAGGATAAATATTAAAGACTTTAAATTTATGTAGAGTTTTAAAATGTCCAAATTGTCAATATGATAACTGCTTTGTGGAGTAAAATTCAAGAATAATATTGTATCAATAATGATTTGGACTGAAAAGAAATTAATTTTTGTCATGAAGTACCCCAGGTGAATAGTACTCGAGTGAATAGTACCCATACGTATGAATAGTACCGTACGTATGAATAGTGTCGTACGTATGAATAGTGTCGTATAAATGAATAATACCCATGAATAGTACTCCGGCATAAAAAGCTTAAAAAAATAAGAATGTTCAGAAAAATATCTTTGTGAAACGATACTAGATGAAGCGCAAATTTCAAGGATATTCTACTAATTTCAATGAGTATAGAAGCAATACTTAACAAAATGAGTGTAGAATTCATAATCTGAAATGAAATAATATTACTTATATACTACAGAGTATGGAAGAAAATATTATTTCTTATTAATATTGAACAAAAATAACATCTCTTACAACTGTTGAATGAAAATAATATTCCTTATGAATATTGAACGAAGATAATATTTCTTACGAATATTAAACGAAGATAATATTTTTTGCGAATGTTGAACGAAATAAAATTTCTTACGAATGCGAAAAATAATATCGTAAGCGAATATGAAATAAGTAATACCCCTTACGAATATTGAACGAAAATAATATTCCTTACAAATATTAAACGAAGAAAATATCCCTACGAATATTAAACGAAAATAATATTCCTTACGAATATTGAACGAAAATAAAATTCCTTACGAATGCGAAAAATAATATCGTAAGCGAATATGAAATAAATAATACCCTTACCTAAAAAAGAAAGCAATTCCAACTGGTATAGCAAAGATATTCTTGAAGAAAACTTGCACTATTTTCTACACTCAAAACTTCCTTAAACTCAAAAGAAATACCCTCAATATTATAGAAGAAGAATTCTCTGATTCTGGTATGATTTTCATTTCTAAACTAAGCATCCTATTTATAGAAAAATGGCAGGATACTATTTAGGAAAATAATCACGGACTGCACATTGGCAACTTCACCGGCGAAGAAAATTCTGCAGAATTTTTTTTTATTTTTACTATGCAGACACTATGCAAACACTATGTATAATAAAATATAATATATTCTATTTTATATTTTTAACAACATTTATTCCTCATTATTATAACTCGTAATATTTAACAACCAGATCATTCTCAAGAAAGAGGGGACTTTTCGATAAGAATTTCTCTTTATTGACGCGTAATTAGGTGACCAAACCCTTTTCATCTACAGAACTTTTTAGACATTGTCAATAATGTAAATAATAATATGAATAACTTTGTTGTCTCAATTATTAATTTAATAATATAAAATATTGTGACAATAATTGAATCAATAACGTGAGATACTATGCAGCAATTACTGTGGCAATAATTAAAATAAACTGAGTGACTTCTCACGTAAGCATCAATAATCAATACTGTGTGTTACTATGCAATCACGCGTATTAATATACTTTTATCACCGAGTATTTCAACAGTTAACGGTAAAACTCTCGCTGTTATTTTAATAAAAAGATATTTCTGTCATTTTCTAACTCCTATAATAATTCCATTATGGGGTCCACCAATGATTGTCCCGTCTATAAATATTTCATGTTAAAACGAATATTCCACGACTAATCGATTATTTTATAACAACTTGCTTACTTTGCAAAATTTAGAAATATTACCCACAACTATAACATAATATCAAATCCACACCATAATATTCAAAATGATATTTAGAGAAAATTAATCTTTATTCATAAAAGTTGGGGTCTTACAATTGACTTTAATAGTTTGGTTGCTTGAATTCGCATAATCGGTTAGGAATATTAAAGTTAACAATGTAAGACCCCAACTTTTTATTAATAAAATTAAATTTTCTCTAATTATTATTATGAATAATAAGATGTTAATTTGATATAATGCTTTGGTTATGAGTGAAATGTACAAATTTTGTAAAATAAGCAAGTGGTTATAAAATATTCATTGTTGTCGGGGAATATTCGTTCGGTCGTGGAATATTCTTGCTGTCGGGGAATATTCGTACGATGGTGCAACCATTTGTGGGCCCCATAACGAAAAACGGTCGGATGAAAAAAACGACAAGTTTGATTTTTTATAAATAACGACATAATTGTTACCGTTAGCACTGTTGGAACACCCGGTGGTTAAAATACAGTAATACGCGTGGTTACACAATGGCACACGGTATTGCACAGTATTTTTTTGGATTATTGATTCTTACATAAGAAGGCACTACTCAATAATTGTTACAGTAATTAATGTTCAATATTTTATTTTATTGATTCAATAATTGTTACGTTGATATTTTATATTATTGTTGTTTCAATAATTGTCACTGCACAATATTTCCCATTATCAGATCAATAATTCATATTATTTGAATAATATTATTAGATAGCATTATTGACATT
Source organism: Panax notoginseng (assembly GCA_016801055.1). Classification (NCBI taxonomy): domain Eukaryota; kingdom Viridiplantae; phylum Streptophyta; class Magnoliopsida; order Apiales; family Araliaceae; genus Panax; species Panax notoginseng. Next base: position 152,725,407 of record CM029015.1, on the reverse strand, counting down.
GTCTAAAGAAGTTCTGTCTAGGAAAGGGGTTTGGTCACCTAATTGCGCGCTAGTAAGGAGAAATTCTTATCGGAAAGCCCCCTCTTTCTTGGGAACGACCTGGTTATTATTATTGTGATTCTGTAATATTATTTGTGAATAATTAATTATTGATTTATATGATAAGAAAATATTTATTTTATATAGATATAGATGAAAGAATTAATGTTGAGGTGCTTTATCAGTATTTTATCGAAATTGAGGTATTAAAAATCATCCGTCTGTGGATTTCGGTCATTTTCTGTTTGAAATTTAAAAAACTTTCTTCTACAAAGTTGTAGAGAATTAAATTTTCTATAAAATAGACATAAAATTCGTATTTTTCTAATAAAATGACTATTTATTATGAATTATTGAAGTTTCAAAAATAAATATTTTTAACAAAATATGGGTGGGCCCCTTTTTTGGTTGTTGTGGAAATTGTTGAATTTGGTGGGCCCCACTTGTGGAGTGCTGATGAATTGGTCAAGGAGGTGTGCATAGAATTTTTTTAAAAATATTAATATTTTATTAAATAGACTGATTTGGCGTTCTAAGCATTTTCTTATAAATAGGGTACTTAGTTAAAATTGAAAATTACACTAGAATCAGAAGTTTTCTCTCTCTATAATATCGAGCGTATTTTTATGAGTGTTTAGATACTTTGAGAGTTATTATTCAGTGCAAGTTTTCTTCAGCGTTATATCCAATATTTCAGCCAGAAGTACTATTCTTTTAAAGTAAGGGATGTTATTCTCTTCGTAAATGATGTTATTTCGTTCAATATCATTATGCCAAAATATTGGTATGAATTTTATTATAAAATTTTTACCTTTTTATGTCGAGATTACTATTCACGTATACGGCACTATTCACGAATACGGTACTATTCACGAGTACTATTCACAAAGTATGATTTTTCTTATGAAATTTCTACCTTTTCGTGTCAGGGTTACTATTCACGTATACGACACTATTCATAGAAAAATAAAATTTTCTCTTCTTTGTCCAAGATGTCTATTATGGTTACTATCTTTGATTGTATCCATGTTTTGATCTTCATTCTTTAGTTTTGCTCCACTATGGTTTATTACGGAGTATTTTTGAACTTGGATTATATAAAGTACGAATCCCTAATCTTTGTCCTTTTATCTCATTGGATTCGTTTCTTTAAAATATTTTTCATCATCCTCAGTCCTAAATGATGATATAACTGAATATCTTTGGCCTGTAGTGCAAAGATGAATGATTATCTGATGAATATATTTGGCCCGTAGTGCAAAGATGAACAAGTGTTGAGATGAACATGACCAACTAGTGATACAAATGAATATCTTTGGCCCGTAGTGCAAAGATGAATATTTAGTTCAAGATGTATATTGATTGATGTTACAGGGATAAAATATTGATGATGAACTTTTAAATCATAGAAGATAGTAGACTTCATTCTCTACTTAACTCTTTTAATGAATTGTTATTTTCGCTGCGAATATTGATCTTAAACTTGTTGTCTATTATATTTTATCTGATTTATTGCAGGTTAACGATAATTTGTTGTACATTATATTAGTCATAATATTCTTTACTGGGCTAGTTGAGCTCATCCTTTTCCTTTTTGTTCTATTTTTCTTCTCAGGAGGTGAGAATATAACGGGAACTAGTCGGGGTGTAGAGTGATGTTCTAAGTCAGTTGTTTTAGCAGTCCTCACTATTTAGTAAAATAGTGTCTCAATAATTGTAATGAGGACTTATTTGAGTTTGAATATTGTCTAGAAGACAATATTTATATTTAAACTCACAACATATGTGTTGTCGTATTTTGCACGATAATTATAATAATGAAGTTGTAGTTATTTTCTGTACCATATATTTGGCGACTCAGAATGGGTTGTGTGGACCTATTTTGGGGGCGTCACAAACAACCTTACGAAAATAATCAATTTTAGCGTGATGAGTAGTTAACTAATCAAACCCTAAAATCACATCAACTGCAAGTATTTTCAAAGAGATAAGATTGACAGGTAATGTGAGGGTGCCGATTTGAATCAAGCAAGATTTATAAACAGTGGATGTAATGAAGGTTTCTCCCAACGGAGTTTCAACAGATAAGTCAAAGTCTAATTTCTCCATAGTTAAATTTAAACGTTTAGCGCAAGTAGGAGAAATAAAAGAATGGGTAGAACCGGTATCAAATAAGGTATAGACTTCGCAAGAGTTTATGATTAGCTTACCCGTGATAACTTCATCTGGGTTCCTCGCATTTTGGGAGGTCATGACAAATGCTCTCCCTTAAACTACCGACTTTGACTTGTCTGGGATGGCCTTTGGTGTCACCATCTCAGCTGGACTTCGCTTCACTACACGACAAAATCGAGCTAGGTGACCTTCTTTTCCGTAATTGTAATATGCTTTGGGTTGCTGCGTGCAGTTTGGACTGGTGTGTCCTTCCCCTCCGCATTTGTAGCATACGATCGGTGGTCGTTCTCCTTCCTTAACAACGGGTGCTGGTGTTGACGTTTTTCCATCATTATTGAATCTCCTCTTCTTGAAATTTTCACTTCTATTCTCTTGGCCAGGAATACCACCGAAGTGGTTACCCTATCTGGCATATTAATTTCCTCCATGTTTGTTGTCACCGCTTTGATGACTGCTACCACTGGTATTATCGTTTTACCGGCTGCTATCTCTTGGTTAGGTTGACTCATTATCGCGCTCCAATAACTGAGCCCTATTCACAACATCTGAATACAAGCAAAGTTTGTGAGAAATGAGGTATTGACGTATTTCGGGTTTCAAATCTCGTAGAAATATTCGCGTCATTCGCTCCTCATTATCAACCAAATGGGATGCAAATCGGGATAACTCAGTAAACTTAGCCTCGTATTGCGACACGGTCATATTATTTTGTCCCAGCTTGATAAATTCCACCTCCTTCATGTGATGAATACTTTCGAGAAAATACTTGTCGTAGAACAGTTCTTGGAACTTCTCCCAAGACATCTTCAGTGCGGCAGGTTGAGTACGCTTTACAGATTCTCACCAATGATCTGCCTCTCCTAGCAACATGAAGGTGGTAAAGGGAACCTTTTGCTCTTTCGAGCATTCCAAGACATCAAATATCTTAGTGATCTGCTTAATCCATGTCTCTACCTTAAGTGGTTCTGGTTTTCTCAAAAACTCTGGTGGTCCCAGCTCCTTGAATTGATTAGCGGTGACCATCCGAGAGTTGCCAGTGTTTCCACCTGTATTTTGAGCAGGATTCTCTCTCGCCGATGTTGTATAAATTGTAGAAAGCTCCTAAACATCCCGTCATTTATCATTTGGTCATTGTTGTTGTTTACATGAGGATTATTGCCTTCCTGATGCACATTATCCTGGTTATTGATCAGCAGTGACTCAACGGTCTCATGTGCTCTATTGCTTAACTCAACATTTTTAGATGCCATTTTCAAACACTGCCACAAAACAAGGGTTAATTGACATGCTACATACTATCCCTATATTCTGACCAACCAATTAAATAACAACTAAACTTAGGTAGGTCATACTAGCGAAGGATTTACCCGTCTCTTTCCTCCTAGTTCTAGCCTCGCATCTCAACTAGGGATCATATCCCTAAGCTCTGATACCAACTATGACGCCCCCAAAATAGGTATACACAACCCATTCTGAGTCGCCAAATACATGGTACAGAATTTAAATTAACTTTCTTATACAATACGACAAAAATGTAGCTGAGAGTTTTAACACGAATATTGTTTCGTAGATAATATCTAAACTCAAATGGAGTCATCATTACAATTATTATCACACTATTTTATAAAATAGAGAGGACTACTACAACCACTCTCTCGGACCGTCACTCCATTCCCCGACTAGTCCCGGCTATGTTCTCATTTTCTGAAGAGAACAATGAAAGTAAATGGTGAGCTCAACAAGCCTAGTAAGAAATATTATAACTAAGATAATACAGAATAAATTATCGTTAGCCTTCAACGGTGTTAAACTGATATAATACAATAAATAACAAGTTTAACTACAGCAGAACAAACAATCCACTAGAAGAGTCAAGTAGATTATGATGTCTACTATCTTCTATGATTTAAAAGTTCATCATCAATATTTTATCGTTGTAACACAGCTCAAAAAATAATCCATATAACCAAATTATCCATGCACTACTAGTCAAGGATATTCGTTAGTATCACATCCACGAATTATCCATGCTTTACGGGCCAAGGATATTCTTTATTATCACCAATGGTCATGATCATGCCAACAACTGTCCATTAATGCACTACGGACCAATGAGAATTTTTACCACATCATTTGTAACATTACGAGTCATGATTATACCGATACAAAATTCCTGGTCATAATCATACCAACAACTATCCATCAATGCACTACGGGCCAATGAGGACTTTCATCACAATATAAGCATGAGGATGATGACAACGATATAAGAATTCAATTAAATGAGAGCATGGATAAATTTTAAATATTTATAATTCAATTTATCCAGAATTCAATAATATCCAAATTATCAACATGACACTGCATTGTGGAGTAAAAATCAAGAATAATATTGTATCAAAAATAATTTGAACGGAAAAGAAATTAATTTTTGTCATGAATAGTACCCCGGGTGAATAGTACCCGAGTGAATAGTACCCCAGGTGAATAGTACCCCGTGAATAGTACTTCAGAAATAGTACTCCGTGAATAGTATCCCGGCATGAAAAGATTAAAAATTATCAAGAATGTTCATAATAATATTTTCGTGAAAAGATACAAGATGAAACGCAAATTTCAAGGATATTCTACTAATTTCAAGGAGTATAGAAGTAATACTTAACAAAATGAGTGTAGAATTCGGAATCTAAAATAAAATAATATTACTTACATACTACAGAGTATGGAAGAAAATATTATTTCTTACGAATATTGAACAAAAATAATATCCCTTACCTTAAAAAGAGAGTACTTCTCACTGGTACAGCGTAGATATTCTTGAAGAAAACTTGTACTATTTTCTACACTCAAAGCTTTCTTAAACTCTAAAGAAATACACTCAATATTATAGAGGAAGAATTCTCTGATTCTGGTGTGATTTTATTTTCTAAACTAAGCATCCTATTTATAGGAGAATGACAGGATACTATTTAGAAAATAAAATCACGGACTGCACAGTAGTGTAAGACCCCAACTTATTAATGAATAAAATCAAATTTTCTCTAAATATTATTGTGAATAATAAGGGGTTAATTTGATATAAAACTTTGGTTATGGGTGAAATGCGCAAATTTTGCAAAATAAGCAAGTGGTTATAAAATATTCATTTTATCGGGGAATATTCGTTTGGTCGTGGAATATTCTTGCTGTCGGAGAATATTTGTACGACGGCGCAGCCTTGTGTGGGCCCCATAACGAAAAGCGATTGGATGAAAAAAAACCCGACAAGTATAAGTTGTTTATAAATAACGGCGTAATTGTTACCGTTAATACTGTTGCAATACCCGGTGGTTAAAATACAGTAGCACACGGTATTACACTAATTATTGATTCTTACGTAAGAATGCACTACTCAATAATTGTTACAGTAGTTATTGTTCAATATTTTATTTTATTGATTCAATAATTACTGCGTTGATATTTTATATTATTGTTGTTTCAATCATTATTGCTGCACAGTATTTTCCATTATCAGATCAATAATTCATATTATTTGAATAATATTATTAGATAACATTATTGGCAATGTCTAAAAAGTTTTGTCTAAGGAGAGGTTTGGTCATCTAATTGCGCGCCAGTAAGGAGAAATCTTTATTGAAAAGCCCTCTCTTTCCTGGGAACGGAAAGAGTTGTCTAAAAAGTGTTGTCATAATTGTGATTCTGTGATATTATTTATGAATAATTAATTATTAATTTATATGATAAGAAAATATTTATTTTTTTGTGGATATAGATGGGGGATATATTTTTGTGGTTATAAATGAAGGAATTAATGCTGAGAAGTTTTATCAGTATTTTTGTCGGAATGAAAGTATTAAAAATCAATCAGGGTTTTTGAGATATATTGCGGGGGTTATAATTTTTAATCCGACCGTTGGATCGTTGTGATTTTTGGATATGTTATATATATATATATATATATAAGTTCAGTATATGTCCACAAATTTTGAACCGTTAAAAATGAAGGTATGATTTGTTATGAATTTTAAGAGAGGGCTGGTTCAGAAATTGTTGAAGTTTCAGAATTTATCATTTTGGTGGAAAATTCTAGAATTGGTGGGCCCCATTTTTGGTTGGTGAGAAATGTGCTGAAATTTTTATTCAAATGTGGTGGGTGGGAATAGTAGCAGGTAAAGTCATCAGGTTGCAGGTCAACTCTGCTTCGGCGTGCTAACATTTTCCTATAAATAGAGGGCTAAGTTAAAATTGAAAATTACACCAGAATTCATAAGTTTTCTCTCTTTCTCTCTCTATATTCTCGAGCATATTTTGTGAGTATTCTGATACTTTGAGAGTTGCTATTCAGCACAAGTTTCATTCAGTCTCATATACGATATTCTGATCAAAAGTATTGTTCGTTTGAGGTAAGGGATATTATTTTCTTCTTAAATGATATTATTTCTTTAATATCATTATGCTAAAATATTGATATGAACTTTTTATCAAATTTGAAACTTTTTGTTTCGGGGTTACTATTCACGTATACGACACTATTCACGTATACGGCACTATTCACGAATACGACTCTATTCACCGAAAAATGAAAATTTTCCTTTTTGTCCAAGATGTCTATTATGGTTACTATCCTTGATTGTATCCATGTTTTGATCTTTATTGTTGAATTCTACTTCAAAATTGGTGGTTATGGAAGATTATTGCACTTGGATAAACTGTAATATTGATCCCTAATATTTGTCCTTCTGTCTCACTGGATTCGTTTCCTTTAAAATATTTTTCATCATCCTCAGTCCTAAATGATGATATTACTGAATATCTTTGGTCTGTAGTGCAAAGATGAATGATTAACTGAAGAATATCTTTGGCCCGTAGTGCAAAGATGAACAGGTGTTGAGATGAACATGACCGACTGGTGATACAAATGAATATCTTTGGCCTATAGTGCAAAGATGAATATTTGATTAAAGATGATTATTGATTGTTATTACAGGGATAAAATATTGATGATGGACTTTTAAATCTTAGAAGATAGTAGAACTCATTCTCTACTTGACTCTTCTAATGGTTTGTTATTTCCGCTGCAGTTGTTGATCTAAAACTTGTTGTCTATTATATTTTATCAGATTTTTCCCTGTTGAAGACTAATGATAAGTTGTTGTTTATTATCTTAGTCATAATATTCTTTACTGGGCTAGTTGAGCTAACCCTTTTCCTTTTTGTTCCATTTTTCTCAGGAGGCGAGAATATAGCGGGAACTAGTCGGGGTATGGAGTGATGTTTCCAGTCAGTTGTGTTAGCAGTCCTCACTATTTTGTAAAATAGTGTTTCAATAATTATAATGAGGACTTATTTGAGTGTGAATATTGTCTAGAGGATAATATTTGTATTTAAACTCACAGTATTTATGTTGTCGTATTTTGCACGATAATTATTATAATGAAGTTGTATTTGTTTTTGTACCATGTATTTGACAACTCAGAATGGGTGATGTATACCTATTTTGGGGGCGTCACAATTGGTATCAGAGCTTAGGGATATGGTCTCTGGCGGAGATCGGGGAATAGAACTAGGAGGGGAGAGACGAGTAAATCATTCGCTAGTGTGTCCTACCTAAGCTTATTTGTTTGTCGGTCAAAATATAGGGATATTATGTGATATGTTAATTTGTTTAATTAACCCTTGTTTTATGGCAGTATTTTAGAATGGCAGCTGAGAACGTTAACAATGGAGTATATGATACTGTGGAACAACCTTTAGTCACAAACCAGGAGAACGTGCAACAAGAAGGCAATATTCCTCTTGTAAACAACGTTACCGGGCAAACGATGAATGATGGAATGTTTAGGAGCTTCTTGCAGTTCATGCAAAATCAGACGAGGGAGACTCGTGTACAAAATACGGGTGGAAATGATGGCAATGCGCGGTTTGTCACAGCCAAGAAGTTCAAAGAGTTGGGACCACCAGAATTTAAGGGAAAGCCGGATCCGATCATGGCGGAAATGTGGGTCAAGCAAATTACCAAGATATTCAATGTCTTGGGATGCATAGAGGAACATAAGGTTCCATTCGCCACCTTTATGTTCCGCGGTGAGGCAGACTACTGGTGGGAGTCTGTGAAGCGTACCCAGCCTGACGCACTCAACATGTCCTGGGAAACGTTTCAGAAGCTGTTCAATGATAAGTACTTTTCTGAAAGTATTCGTCATATAAAGGAGGTAGAATTTATTAGACTGGAACAAAATAACATGACGGTGTCCCAGTACGAGGTGAAGTTTGCAGAGTTAGCACCTCATTTGGTCGAGAATGAGGAACGAATGACAAGGATGTTTCTGAGAGGTTTAAAACCCGAGATTCGGTAATATCTTATCTCTCATAAATTTTCTTTATATTCAGATGTTATAAACAGGGCTCAATTATTATAGCGAGATAATGATTATATTCAACCGAGGGAACACAACCAAGGTAATACCGGTGGCAGCGGTCATCGGACCAATGAAAACCAGTAGGGAGGAAAAAATTCGGACAAAAGCGGTAACCACTCTGGTGGAAATCGTGGTCGTGATAATAGAAGGAGCGAGTCGGGAGGAGATTTCAAGAAGAGAAGGTACAACAATGATAACGTAAAAACGTCAGCACAAACATCAACTATTTCTAGGGGAGGAGAACGAGCACCGGTCGTATGTTACAAATGTGGGAATGAGGGATATATCAGCCCAAACTGCCCACAACAATCCATGGTATGTTATAACTATGGAAAGGAGGGTCATATATCTCGAGAGTGTTCTGTAGCAAAACCAAGTTCAGCGGGGATGGTGACTCCAAAAGCTATCCCAGATAAGTCGAAATCAGCGGTTCCTGGAAGAACGTTTGTCATGACTGGCCAAAACGTGAGAAACCCGAACGTGGTGATCATGGGTAAGCTAATCTTGAATTCTTGCGAAGTTTATACTTTACTAGATACCGGTTCTACCCATTCTTTTATCTCCCCTGCTTGTGCTCAACATTTAAACTTGACTCCGGAGAAATTAGACTTTGACCTATCTGTGGAGACTCCGTTAGGAGAAACTTTCATTACATCTACAATTTATAAATCTTGCTTAATCCAAGTTGGCACTATCACATTACCTGTTGACCTTATCTCTTTAAAGATACTTGCTTTTGATGTGATGTTAGGAATTGATTGGTTAACTACTCATCATGCCAAAATTGATTATTTTCGTAAGGTTGTTAGTTTTCATATTCCTAACCAACATGTTATGCGAATTCAAGCAACCAAACGATTAAAATTAATCGCTGTTATATCAAGCCATAAAGCCATTCGTTTATTGAAAAACGGATGTCAAGCTTTCTTAGCCCATGTTATGGACTTGAACAAAAACACGTTAGATTTGAATAATATTTCTGTTGTTAGTGAATTTCCTGACGTATTTCCTGAAGAACTTCCTAGTCTACCCCCAGAACGTGAAGTTGAATTCTTTATTGGCCTTGAACCCGGTACAAAGCCCATTTCTAAAACCCCATATCGAATGACTCCTATTGAACTTCAGGAGTTAAAAGTCCAATTACAGGAATTGTTAGACATCGGTTTCATTCGTCCTAGTACGTCTCCTTGGGGTGCTCCTGTTTTATTCGTAAAGAAGAAAGACGGGAGTATGCGACTTTGTATTGACTATCGAGAATTGAACCATGTCACCATCAAGAATAGGCATTCGCTACCTCGTATTGATGACCTGTTCGACCAATTGCAAGGAGCACAATTCTTTTCAAAGATCGATCTTCATTCTGAATATCATCAGCTGAAGATTAAAACTGAGGATATTCCAAAGACTGCCTTCAGAACTAGGTACGGGCATTATGAATTCTTAGTCATGTCTTTTGGATTGACTAATGCTCATGCTGCCTTCATGGATATGATGAACCGTGTGTTCAAAGAATATTTAGATCAGTTCGTTGTTGTCTTTATTGATGACATCCTCATCTATTCCAAAAGTCGTGAAGATCATGAGCGCCGTGAAGATCATGAGCGCCATTTGAAGCTGATATTGCAAAGGCTTCGTGAAAACAAACTATATGCCAAACTAAAGAAATGCGAGTTCTGGCTTGAGGAAGTAGCATTCCTTGGGCACGTGGTGTCAAAATATAGAGTATCTGTCGACCTGGCGAAGATTGAAGCCATACAAAGTTGGGAGCAACCGAAGTCGGTAACCGAAGTACGTAGCTTTCTGGGCTTAGCTGGTTATTATCGGAGATTTATGGAAGGATTTTCTCGAATCGCTACTCCGTTAACTCAGCTGACTCGAAAAGATATAAAATTTGTATGGAGTGAGGAATGCGAGAAGAGTTTCCAAGAACTCAAGAGGAGACTCATTTCGGCACCTGTTTTGACAATACCATCTGGTTCGGATGGATTTGTTATCTACAGCGATGCTTCAGGCAAAGGGTTAGGATGTGTTCTCATGCAACATGAGAAAGTCATAGCCTATGCCTCGCGACAACTCAAAGAATATGAGAGGAATTATCCTACTCATGATTTGGAGTTAGCAGCAGTCGTTTTCTCGTTGAAGATCTGGAGACACTACCTGTATGGGGAGAAAATGGAGATCTATACAGATCATAAAAGCCTCAAATATTTCTTCACCCAAAAGGAACTCAACATGCGGCAACGACGTTGGCTTGAGCTGCTGAAAGATTACGAGCACACCATCCAATATCATCCTGGAAAAGAAAACGTAGTAGCTGACGCATTGAGTAGAAGATCATATGCGGGTACGAGTGCAATGTTTTTAACACAAAGGCCCATTTTGTATGACTTGCAAAGGATGGAGATAGAGATGAAGGCTCCAAGTACCCACATGATGATATCAAATATACGAGTAGAACCGACTTTAATCGATAAAGTTAAAGTTGTTCAAGCTACAGACATGGAGCTGATGCGTATGAAGAAGAAAGTGCAAGAAGGTGCTATTCCAGAAGCAAGAATCGATGAAGAAGGAATACTTCGAGTCAACTCCAGACTTTGTGTTCCTAACGATTTTGACTTGAAGCATAGAATAATGATGGAGGCACACAACACACCGTTTGCAATCCATCCTGGGAGTACCAAAATGTATCATGATCTTCGACATACATTTTGGTGGAGCAATATAAAAAGAGAGATCACGGAGTTTATCTCGAGGTGTTTAACTTGTCAACGTGTAAAAGCGGAGCATCAAGTACCAAAGGGTCCATTGCAACCACTTGAGATTCTAAAATAGAAGTGGGAACACATTATTATAGATTTCGTTACGGGTCTTCCCAAGGTGTCTCAAGGCATAGATGCGATTTGGGTCATTGTTGATAGATTAACCAAGTCTGTCCATTTCTTGCCTATACGTGAGACTTATTCCCTTGAACGTCTTGCTAGTATGTACGTGAATGAGATTGTGAGATTGCATGGCATGCCAGTATCCATAGTTTCGGATCGTGACCCAAGATTTACTTCACGATTTTGGGTTAGCTTGCAGAAAGCTATGGGCACGGATTTATGATTCAGTTCAGCATACCATCCTCAAACGGACGGGAAATCAGAGAGGACTATTTAAACCCTTGAAGATCTATTAAGACTATGTGTTCTAGATTTCAAAGGAAGTTGGGATAAGTACTTGCCACTAGTGGAATTCTCCTACAACAACAGTTATCAAGCAAGTATAGGTATGGCTCCATTTAAAGCCTTGTATGGATGAAAGTGTCATTCTCCAGTATACTGGGACGAGGTGGGTGAAGCAACGTTGTTGGGACCAGAATTGGTACACATAACTACAGAGAAGATCCAAATGATTCGACAACGTATACAAACGGCACAGGATCGACAAAAGAGTTATGCGGATCTTCATCGAAAGGATGTAGAATTTAGTATTGGGGATCATGTATTGTTACGTGTTGCACCATGGAAAAGAGTTACAAGATTTGGGAAGAGAGGAAAGCTCAATTCATGATTTATTGGTCCATTTGAAATTCTTGACCGAATAGGAAATGTGGCATATCGACACGCATTACCTCTAAGCATGTCTCGTGTTCATAATGTTTTTCACGTATCTGTGCTTTGTAAATATGTAAAAGACCCAAACCACATAATTGAGTTAGAACCAGACGAGATAGCCGAAGATTTAACGTACGAGGAGGTACCTGTTAAGATCTTGGATAGGAAATAGCATGTTCTACGCACGAAGGTTATACCACAGGTTAAGGTTTTGTGGAGAAACCATGCTATTGAAGAAATGACCTGGGAGTTGGAATCAGAAATGAAAGCGAGGTATCCTCACCTTTTCGAAACACCAGGTACGTACGTCAATTTCGAGGACGAAATTTCATAAGGAGGGGAGGTTGTAAGATCCCAACTTATTAATGAATAAAATTAAATTTTCTCTAAATATTATTGTGAATAATAAGGGGTTAATTTGATATAATACTTAGGTTATGGGTGAAATGTGCAAATTTTACAAAATAAGTAAGTGGTTATAAAATATTCATTTTGTCGGAGAATATTTGTTTGGTCGTGGAATATTCTTGCTGTCAGGGAATATTCGTACGACAACGCAGCCTTGTGTGGGCCCCATAATGGAAAGCGATTGGATGAAAAAAAAACCACAAGTATAAGTTGTTTATAAATAATGGCGTAGTTGTTACCGTTAATACTGTTGGAATACCCGGTGGTTAAAATACAGTAGCACATGGTATTGCACCAATTATTGATTCTTACGTAAGAAGGCACTACTCAATAATTGTTACAGTAATTATTGTTCAATATTTTATTTTATTGATTCAATAATTGCTGCGTTGATATTTTATATTATTGTTATTTCAATAATTGTTGCTGCACAGTATTTTCCATTATCAGATCAATAATTCATATTATTTGAATAATATTATTAGATAATATTATTGGCAATGTCTAGAAAGTTCTATCTAAGGAGAAGTATGGTTATCTAATTACGCGCCAGTAAGAAGAAATCCTTATTGGAAAGTCCCCTCTTTCCTGGGAACGACCTGGTTGTCATAATTGTGATTCTGTGATATTATTTATGAATAATTAATTATTGATTTATATGATAAGAAAATATTTATTTTATTGCGGGGGTTATAATTTTTAATCCGACCGTTGGTTCGTTATGATTTTTGGATATGTTATACATATATAAGTTGAGTATATGTCCACAAATTTTGAACCGTTAAAAATGAACGTATGATTTGTTATGAATTTTAAAAGATGACTGGTTCAGAAATTGTCGAAGTTTCGTAATTTATCATTTTGGTGGAAATTTCTAGAATTGGTGGGCCCCACTTTTGGTTGGTGAAAAATGTGCTGAAATTTTTATTCAAATGTGGTGGGTGGGAATAGTAGCAGGTAAAGCCATCAGGTTGCAGGTCAAGTCTGCTTCGGCGTGCTAACATTTTCCTATAAATAGAGGACTAAGTTAGAATTGAAAATCACACCAGAATTCATAAGTTTTCTCTCTTTCTCTCTCTATATTCTCGAGCATATTTTGTGAGTATTCTAATACTTTGAGAGTTGCTATTCAGCACAAGTTTCATTCAGCCTCATATACGATATTCTGATCAGAAGTACTGTTCGTTTGAGGTAAGGGATATTATTTTCTTCTTAAATGATATTATTTCTTCAATATCATTATGCTAAAATATTGATATGAACTTTTTATCAAATTTAGAACTTTTTGTGTCGGGGTTACTATTCACGTATACGGCACTATTCACGAATACGACACTATTTACCGAAAAATAAAAATTTTCTTTTTTGTCCAAGATGTCTATTATGGTTACTATCCTTGATTGTATCCATGTTTTGATCTTTATTGTTGAATTCTACTTCAAAATTGGTGGTTATGGAATATTATTGCACTTAGATAAACTGTAATACGGATCCCTAATATTTGTCCTTCTGTCTCACTGGATTCGTTTCCTTTAAAATATTTTTCATCATCCTCAGTCCTAAATGATGATATTACTGAATATATTTGGTCTGTAGTGCAAAGATGAATGATTAACTGATGAATATCTTTGGCCCGTAGTGCAAAGATGAACAGGTGTTGAGATGAACATGACCGACTGGTGATACAAATGAATATCTTTGGCCTGTAGTGCAAAGATGAATATTTGATTAAAGATGATTATTGATTGTTATTACAGGAATAAAATATTGATGATGGACTTTTAAATCTTAGAAGATAGTAGAACTCATTCTCTACTTGACTCTTCTAATGGTTTACTGTTTTCGCTGCAGTTGTTGATCTAAAACTTATTGTCTATTATATTTTATCAGATTTTTCCCTGTTGAAGACTAATGATAAGTTGTTGTTTATTATCTTAGTCATAATATTCTTTACTGGGCTAGTTGAGCTCACCCTTTTCCTTTTTATTCCATTTTTCTCAGAAGGCGAGAATATAGTAGGAACTAGTCGGGGTGTGGAGTGATGTTTCCAGTCAGTTGTGTTAGCAGTCCTCACTATTTTGTAAAATAGTGTTTCAATAATTGTAATGAGGACTTATTTGAGTGTGGATATTGTCTAGAAAAAAATATTTGTATTTAAACTCGCAGTATTTGTGTTGTCGTATTTTGCACGATAACTATTATAATGAAGTTATATTTATTTCTGTACCATGTATTTGGCGACTCAGAATGAGTGATGTATACCTATTTTGGGGGCGTCACAAGTTGGAAGTTCACGAGCGAAGTTCACGGGTGCATAATCGAAAATTTTGATTTTACTATGCTGCACTATGCAACACTATACAGTACTATGCAAATAAAATATAATATATTCTATTTTACATAAAAAATAAAACTTATATATATATATATATATATATATATATATATATATATATATATAATAGTACTAACTCCCTCCCGTAACCATTTCTTCCACCCCCCCCCCCCGTGATATAATTTAATATATATATATATAATACTTATATATATATATATATATATATATATATATATATATATATATATATATATATATATAAACAAAACTAAGATAACTTTCTCCAGACTATTTTGAAAAAATGGGTAAATGGGGGTCCATATAATAAGCAAAATTTACAACAAATACTTCATAAAAATCTCATCTATTTATCTCAATTCACTTGGCTTCACAAAACACATTTTTAATAACATTCATCATTAATATTATAACTCACAAAATTAACAACCAGATCATTCCCATAAAAGAGGGGGCTTTTCGATAAGAATTTCTTCTTATTGGCGCGCAATTAGGTGACCAAACCCCTTTCATCGACAAAACTTTCTAAACATCGTCAATAATATAAATAATAATATGAATAACTTTGTCATCTCAATTATTAATTTAATAATATAAAATATTGTGCAGATGATACTGTGACAATAATTAAATCAATAATGTGAGATACTATGCAGCAATTACGGTGGCAATAATTGAGTATAACTGAGTGACTTCTCACGTAAGCATCAATAATCAAAGATATTGTACAATACCGTGTGCTACTATGCAATCACGCGTATTATTGTAATTTTATCACCTGGTATTTCAACAGTTTAATGGTAAAACTTTTGTCATTATTTTTATAAAAAGTTATTTATGTCGTTTTCTAACTCCGACAGTAATGTTCCTTGAGATATAACCTTGGAGTGTAGAATATGTTCCTTCTTATCCAAGATTTTAACAGGTACCTCTTCATACGTTAAATCTTCCGCTATCTCGTTCGGTTCTAAATTAATAATGTGGTTCGGGTCTTCCACATATTTACGTATCATAGATATGTGAAAAAAGTTATGCATGAACACGAGACATACTTGGCGGTAAGGCGAGTCTATAGGCCACAGTTCCTACTTGATCGAGGGTTTCAAATGGGCCAATGAATCGAAGATTGAGCTTTCCTATCTTTCCAAATCACGTAACTCCTTTCCATGGAGCAACCCGTAACAACACCTGATCCCCAACATTGAATTCCACGTCCCTTCGATGAAGATCAGCATAACTCTTTTGTCGATCTTGTAAGGTTTTTATACGTTATCGGATCATTTGAATCTTTTCTGTAGTCTCCTTATTGGCACACAATTAGGTGACCAAACTCCTTTCCTTGACAGAACTTTCTAGACATCGTCAATAATACAAATAATAATATGAATAACTTATTCGTCTCAATTATTAATTTAATAATATAAAATATTGTGCAGATGGTACTGTGACAGTAATTGAATCAATAATGTGAGATACTATACATCAATTACTGTGGCAATAATTGAGTATAACTGAGTGACTTCTCACGTTAAGATCAATAATCAAAGATATTGTACAATACCGTGTGCTACTATGCAACCACGCGTATTACTATACTTTTATAACCGGGTATTTCAACAGTTTAACGGTAAAAATTTTGTCGTTATTTTTATAAAAAGTTATTTATGTCGTTTTCTAACTCCGACAGTAATTCTTTTGTGGGGTCATACAAATATTCCCTGATAAAACGAATATTCTCCGACCAAACGAATATTTTATAACAACTTGCTTACTTTGCAAAATTTGTAAATATTACCCACAACTATAACATTATATCAAATCCACACCATATTACTTAAAATGATATTTAGAGGAATTAAATCTTTATCCATAAAAGTTGGGGTCTTACACAATGCATCCACAACTTTTCTGGGTAACATCTCACGAAATGCAATTGGGATCAACTGCTGCATGAATACATGACAATCGTGACTCTTGAATCCAGAAATTTTCAATTGCTCATCCTTACAACAACGTGTTATATTCGACACATATCCATCTGGGAGCTTCAACCCACTAACCCACTTACACACGTCTTCAACTTGTTGCTTAGTAAGACAAAATGGAGCTTTAGGTTTCGTAGTGTTAGGGCAAAGCCACAATTTTGTCCTAATGTTCAATACCTCCAAATCTTTTCGAGCGATGTCATTGTCTTTGGTTTTACCATTCGCATAACACGGTGTAAAATAAGTTCTCGAAAACATTCTTTTTGATATGCATGACATCTATACAATGAAGAAATGAAAGTGTGCCCCAATACGGCAACTCAAACCATATGGGCAAGTGTGTGCAATTATGAGTCTTCACATACCCGGCTGCTCTCAATTTGCTGTGTTCCTTCCCCGACAAAGGAAAATCAAGTTGGTTCAACCAGCCTAAAACCTCACTGCCCGACAGTCGACCAAATACCCCTTTCTTCTCTGTCTTTCTGTTGAACTGTGCATACATCTTTCTATAATTGTGATCAAGAGGCAAGAATCTACGAGCAATTCCAAAGAAACTACATTTCCGCCCATGTTGCAACTGGTTGCCTTGCACATCCCCCATACACACTGGACAGGACATCTTCCCATGAGTTGACCAACCACTAACCATCCCAAGAGCCAAAAAGTTAGTGATAGTCCATAACAGGGCTGCCTTCATCACAAAATTTTGGCATATCAATTTATCATACGTCTGGACCCCTGTCTCCCACAACATCTTTAGTTCATCCACTAACGGTCGAAGGTACACGTTAATGTCTTTTGTAGGACTTTTATCCCCCGGAATGAGTAAAGTCGAGAACAAATACGGATCCCTTATGCACATTGACGGTGGAAGATTATAAGCGACCATAATGACTGGCCAAACTGAATACGGCTGGCTAAAATTATTAAAAGGGCAAAAACTATCAGTAGCCATGCCAAGCCTAACATTCCTAACTTCTTTCGTAAACTCTGGATAATTTGTATCAAATCTCTTCCATTCATCTCCATCCGCTGGGTGAGTCAGCTGACCAGGCACGACATCTCTTGTTCAATGCCAACTCATATGTTGAGTCGTATGAGACGACATGAATAGCCGCTGAAGCCTCAGTGCAAGAGGAAAGTACTGTAAGATCTTTCTGGGAACATGTTTCTCCTTCCCCCCACGTTTTGTCACCTTGTAGCGCGGTAAGCTGCATATATCACATTGTCCCTTATCTCTGTCCTCCCCATAGTATAACATGTAATCCTGCTCACAAGCATCGATTTTCTGATACCCAATATTTAACTCATTGACCATCTTCTTCACTTCGTAATAATTCGTAAGAAGAGTATGATCCTTGGGTAAGAACTATCCAACTATAGTAAGCAAATCGTTGAAACCTCTCTCACTACAGTTGTGCTCATTCTTAAAGTGTAAGAGCATCGTCACTGCAGAAAGCTTGGTGTCCGTATCATTTCCCAGATATAATGCGACCCCAGATTCAGATAGCAACTTGTAAAAGGCAGCAGCTGTATCATTTGGCACTTGCTTAGCACTGCTTGAAGAAGGCTCATTTTCAGCCCAGTCAATATTAGTAGGGCCATAAGCATCGACCAACATCTCCACTAGATCATAGTTTTTGACGTATGAATCCCGTAGAATTGGTTGTTCCACAATATTTTTAATCACTTTTGATTCCCCGTGATGAGTCCATACGAAGTACCCATCCACAAATCCATGGGAAAATAAGTCGAATTTAATCTCGTCGACTTTCTTCAAAATCAGGCTTTTACACTTGACACATGGGCATCGCATCTTCCCGTTCGGATCATCAACATGTTCTATTGCTTTGTTCAAGAAATCTGACACCCCATCATGATAAGCTGAGACTAATCCCCTCCCATCACTGGGTATCCTATGGTACATCCAACTCCGGTCGGCTGACATTTTTAACTACACAGAAGACGCATTCAGAAAAGGAATATTCATGCATGAATTAGATATTCACCTAGTATCTCCACTCTACAGGAAAGGGGTAAGACTTCTATCTCGTTATTGGATGTGTCTCGTCACTAGTGTCAACACGTTGAGTATGTTTCATGAGTTTCAAGAAAATTTCGGCAGCACCTCCCCATGGTCTCCAAGCACACAAAATAGACTAAGATAACTTAAGCTAAGTATGCACTCGAAGAACATATAGAGATAACAGTCGAAAAATCCTCAAAACAACAAAAACGTACCGTTTTGTATTGGCACCGGCCTAAGTGAGAGACATAACATCCAGTAACAATCCCAAACTGGGGGTTGTTCGACATTCACTCCTACTAAGTGAATGTCAAATGGGTTTCTAAGTTCCAAAGTATAGTACATATATTATTGAGTGTATTGAAGATTAAAGGGAGAGTATTATTAAGTTTATTAAAAATTGTGGCAAACTAAGCAAATGCTACTTAGTTTATTTTGCCAATGATAAACTAAGCAAGTGTTACTTAGTTTATGAGAATTGTTATTTGAAATATATAAAGACTACTGTTCGACATTCACTCCTACTTGTCAAACGAGTTTCTAAGTTTCATATTATAGTACATATATGTATATATATACTTATAGTACTTATTGAGTTTATTGAATATTGTGGCAAACTAAGCAAATGCTATTTAGTTTATTTTGCCAATGAAAAACTAAGTAAGTGCTACTTAGTTTATGAGAACTGTTATTTGGAATATATATGGAGACTATCATTCGACATTCACTTCTACTTATCAAACGACTTTCTAATTAAGTTCCAAAGTATATTATTTTATTTAATCGAAAACATTCTTATTCAGTTTCTTTTAATTGCATCCCAACTAAGCAAATGTTACTTAGTTTATTATTATATTTTATTTTGTATTATATTATATTATAGTATATAATTGGTTTATTTATTTATTAAATTAAATTAAATCATTTTATTTTATTAAATCGGATTAAATTTATTATTATTATTTTTTTATTTTGTATTATATTATATAAGTTTTAATTTTTTTTATTAAATTAAATTAAATTCATTTTAAATTTAATTCAATTTAAATTATTTTAATTAAATTAAATTAAATTAAATTAATTTAATTTATTTATTAATTTAATTTAATTTATTTGTATTATATTATATAATTTTTAAATTTTTTTATTAAATTTGTTAAATTTAATTTAATTTAAATTATTTTAATTAAATTAAATTTATTTTATTTTATTTTATTATTTTTATTTTATTTTATTGTATTGTATTTTATTTGTATTATATTATATATTTTTAAATATTTTTTATTAAATTTAATTTATTTATTAAATTAAATCAAATTTTTTTTATTTTATTCAATTTAGTTTATTATTTTATTTTATTTTGTATTATATTATATTATCTAATTTTTAAAATTTATTTTATTTAATAAACTAAATGAAATTAATTTTATTTTATTTTATTTTAGTAGTAAGAAACTAAGTAAATGCTACTTAGTTTATATTTTAATATTGGGAAACTAATTACTAATACAATACATGCAGGGCCCATAAATCTTGCAAATGAATAATTCTGACAGAAATTCCGTCAGAAATAGCAAATATATCAAAATTAAAGACAGTCCTAAAATCAGTTAAATTCAATATTGGAAACTAATTAAAATACATAAACAATGCAAACAATATATACTGCAGAATTATCAATTCTCAATCAAAATGAATTACACTTTCCAAATATATACCAATTTTCAGCCCCAAATATATAACAAATTTTTAGCCGTACCAATTTTTAGCCTCAAATCCAATTGACAAATTGATGCACACACAGTAACCAATTAACAAATTTAAACATTACCAATTTCCAAATTCCAATTGACAATAACAAACTAAACCAATACCAAATCAAAAACTCTAGCAATTTTTAGCCTCAAATCAATATATACATATAATATAAAAATTAATCATTCTACTGATTGTGTACATCGTCATCAAATTGAAACAATAATTGAACTCATACCTAAGATGGGAGGCGGTGGTCGACATTGGTGGACATTGGCCGGAGTGATGGGAGGTGGTGGTGGGTTGGTGGCGGGTGTGAGTGGTTGGTTAGTGGTGGGGAAGGGACGATAGGAAGAGAGAGAAATGAGATGGTGGTGGTTGGTCGACGGTTGGAGGTGGTGGGTAGCAAGTGGGCGCCAGAGATGAGAGTGAGAGAGGAGCTGAGAGTGAAGATGAAAGTGAGAGATGACTGAGAGTGAGAGATGAGAGTCGCTTGAATAAGATGAATCTGATTAGGTTTTATAAGATAGTTTCGACGGAATGTCCGTCAAAAATAAGTCTCTCGGAAATAAGTTATCTTTGACGAAAAGTCCCTCTAAAATAACCATAGTTTCATCAAACTTAAGTTTTGTGCTGGCAGGAAACTTGGTGCCAGATTAGGCCTTATAATTCCGACAGATTTCCCTTGAAAATAAATATTTCTGACGGACTTATGATCGATAGATTATTTCGTCGAAAATAACTTATTTACGCTTGAATAGAGTCCGTCGGAAGTAAGACTTTTTCTTGTAATGGTGGTCATGATCATGCTTAACAACTGTCAATCTATGCACTACGGGCCAAAAAGGACTTTCACCACATCATTTGTCTGTAACATTACAGGTCATGATTATACCAATACAAAATTCCTGGTCATAATCACACCAATCAACAATTCATCTATGCACTACAGGCCAAATATGACTTTTACCACAACATAATCATGAGGATGATGACAATGATATAATGAATCAATCAAGTGAGATCAAGGATAAATATTAGAGATTTATAATTCAATTTATCCAGAGTTTAAGAATGTCCACATGTCTTGTCAACATGATAACTAATTGTGGAGTAAAATTAAAAAATGATATTCATGTATCAAAAATAATTTGGACAGAAAAGAAATCACTTTTATTGTGAATAGTAACCCGTGAATAATACTTGAATGAATAGTACCCCATCATGCAAAGTACCCCGAATAAATAGTACCCAGAGTGAATAGTACCCCCGAGTGAATAGTATCCCGTGAATAGTATCCTGAGTGAATAGTACTCCGTGAATAGTACCTCGAGTGAATAGTATCCCGAGTGAATAATATCCCGAATGGAAATATTGAAATTTAATAAGAAAGTTCATACCAATATTCCAATGAAACGATACTAGATGAAGCGCAAAACTCAAGGATATTCTACTAATTTCAGGGATTATAGAAGCAATACTTACCATAGTAAGTTTAGATTTAGGAATATGAAAAGAAATAATATACGAAACAACAAATGGATTTTCACCCGTCATACAGTAATTCGCGTAGACAGATCTTTTCCACAAATAAAAAATGAGTACGAAGGGTTATTCATCATGCATGCGGTAATCCGCGTAGACGGATTATTCTCACAGATTAAAGAATGGATACGAAAAATAATATCCCTTACAATACGAAAGAAATAATACCACTTACCTTAGTAGAAGATTGGATACTACAATAGTGAAGTAGCAGAATACTCTTCTATTTTCTCTCTATAGTTTCTACCTCTATAGTTTCTCTTGTGAGTCTTAGTAAATTGGTGAGAATGTAAGAAGAAATAAGCTTCTATTTATAGGAGAATGGACTAAATAGTAACTGATTTACGGACGGTCCAGATTGATTTACTATTAAAACCACAATCGATGATCCATATTGATTTACTATTAAAACCACAACCGACAATCCATATTGATTTACTATTAAAACCACAACCGATGGTCCAGATTGATTTACTATTAAAATCACAACCGACGGTCCAGATTAATTTACTATTAAAACCACAACTAACGGTCTGAAAAATTAGTATATCTCCCTATGGAATAATAAGTCAAACTTACAACAAACACCTCATGACAAACCCCTCTATTTATATTCAAAAAATGATTAAATATTTACCATAAATCACTTATCTTCAGTAAACACATTTTTATTCTTTTAACAATTATTCATCATTAATATTATAACTTACAATATTGACAACCAGATCATTCCCAGAAAAGAGGGGGCTTTTCGATAAGGATTTCTCCTTATTGGCGCATAATTAAATAACCTAACCCTTTCCTCGACAGAAGTTTCTAGACATTTTTAATAATGCAAATAATAATATGAATAAATGTGTTGTCTCAAATATTGATTTAATAATATAAAATATTGTACAGATGATACTGTGACAATAATTAAATTAATAATATGAGATACTATGCAGCAACTACTGTGGTAATTATTAAATAAACTGAGTGACTTCTTACGTAAGTATCAATAATCAGAGGTATTGTACAATACCGTGTGCTATTGTACAAATACGCATATTACTGTTCTTTTATCACTGGTATTTCAACAGTTAACGGTAAAAGTTTTGTCGTTATTTTTATAAAAAGGTTAATTCTATCGCTTTCTATATCTGAGAGTCATTTCGTTGTGGGGTCCACCAATGATTACATCGTCGTAAGAATATTTCCCGACCAAACGAATATTTCCCGACATAACGAATATTTTATAACAACTTACTTTACTTTATAAAATTTTCACATATCACCCTTAACTTTAACCTTTTATCAATATAACCATTTACTAAATAGAATAATAATTATAAAAAAATTGAATACTTTTATTTCATAAAATTCGGGGTCTTACAATCTCCCCTCCTTATGAAATTTCGTCCCCAAAATTTATGTACCTGGTATGACGAAGAGGTGAGGATACCTTGTTTTCATTTCAAATTCTAACTCCCAGGTCATTTCCTTAATATCATGGTTTCTCCATAAAACTTTGACTTAAGGTATAACCTTTAAGCATAAAATATGTTCCTTCTTATCCAAAATTTTAACAGGTACCTCTTCATACGTTAAATCTTCTGTTATCTCGTCTGGTTCTAATTCAATAATGTGGTTCGGGTCTTCCACATATTTTCGTAACATAGATATATGAAAAACATTATGAACACGAGACATACTTGGCGATAAAGCGAGTATATAGGTTACAGTTCCTACTCAATCGAGAATTTCAAATAGAACAATAAATCGAGGGTTGAGATTTCCTCTATTCGTCGATTCTTGCTTCTATAATAGCACCTTCTTGTATTTTCTTCTTCATACGCATCAGCTCCGGGTCTGTAACTTGAGTAGCTTTAACTTTATTGATTAAAGTCGATTATACTCGTATATTTGACATCATCACGTGGGTCCCTAGAGTCTTTAACTCTATCTCCATCATTTGTAAGTCATACAAAATGGGTCTTGGTGTTTGACAATATCGCACTCATACTCGTATATGATCTTCTACTCAATGTGTCAGCTACTACGTTCACTTTTCTAGGATGGTACTGTCAGAACAGGTGCTGAAATGGGTTTCCTCTTGAGTTCTTGGAAGCTCTTCTCACATTCCTCGCTCCATCCAAATTTTGTATCTTTTCAAGTCAGTTGAGTTAATGGAGTGGCGATTCGAGAAAATCCTTCCACGAATATTCGATAATAACCATCTAAGTCTAGAAAGCTACGTATTTCGATTACTGACTTAGGTAGCTCTCAACTGCGACTCATATCCCAATCTTGGATAGCACCTCACAGTGGAACCTATCAGTTTACCACAGCACAAATTAGGCATCCCCTACGGAGAGTCTGGTTTCGGTGCATTCCACAAAGGAAGTCACCAGATAAAGGCTTGGGTACCAACTCCTATAGTTGGGTTTTGAGAAGCCCCCAAATCCGGGTTACCTAATCGTCGGGCTTGGTGCTCATGATCCATCATATAAATAACATCTAACTACCCATTCATTTCTGAATATTATCATACATACCAATAAGTAATAACATTAATACAATATCCCAGGTCTTCTAACCTTAACATAACAAACATACGCTTAGATATACAAAAAGGGCTTCACATAATAACACAATAAGTAATGTTCATATTAACTACTCCTGCAATTTGCCTTTGCCTTTGTCTTTCTCCGACCCTCCTACTACTTCGTTCTTAGCTGAAATGTTATATTTAGGCAAGGGTGAGCAACGAGTTTGCTCCATAAATTAAAATATACAATAAAATATATGAATCAAGAATATTAGAGTCTAGATTCGACAAGACTTCAATAATGATCAAAAAATTTGAATTAGCTGAACAAATCATTTATCAATAATAAGACTTTATCGAATTTCATGCTAAACAACAATTCAATGATGAAAGAGTAAAATGTTTTTGAAGTTTTAATAATATTCAATCAATTATCAAGAGATAATACAATCACAATAACAAAGTGGATTATTTCCAGATTTTATGCTGAGTGATCACAATAGATCTTGAACAAATCAAGTAATTAACAGATTTTGATACTGAAATTACCCAGGTGTATCAAATAACTATAAAGATTAAATCATACCCCTCCGTAAGTACATAAAGTGATCAGCTTCATTGTACCCAATATTATGCATAATACTCAAGCTCGCATAACGACAGTATATCCGACCACAAAGTTCGCTTTTTATATAAAAGTTGCTCATCTCAGTCTTACATTAAGAGTTCGTATCATAACAATATAGTTTGGATTTAAAGAAATACTATGACTTCAACCTCTAACACTTATATCGATCTAGTCAAAATAATTGGTATTGATCTTTCAATAACAATTGAGTTAGAACGTATCAAGTTTTAACAAATATTCTTCTAGCCAAAATAATTAGCTAAGACATAGCTCAAAAACAGTTCAATAATAGACAGAAATCAACTGCACTATTTACAATCAATGATAATATTGTGAATAACCAACAATAGTTATTTCCCAATTATACTTTCAAAATTTAAAATTCAATTTAAGTTAATGAACTTGCACTGACTGCGAATAATCAATAATGAATCTCAGATGTGGAATAATTAGCAATAATTACCCACTACTATATTTAAAAAGTAATAACTCGAGATTGAGTTAAGAAAACTTGCCTTGGTCGTTGACTACTGCTATATAATATAACTTAGCTGCGTTTGAAAGTCCTATAATCAATTTTATCGGTCTCGTAATCAGCGTAACACATCACATCATATAATACTATTATTTAGAGTTATATATCACTTAGACACATAATCAGGTAGTCACAACAGTGTTTAGAACTTAAACTAACACTTATCAGGTCTAACTAGTTCAGTTTATTTGGACTTCGGTATTAATTCGGTGTCCTAGTCACCCTATCAGATAATTAACAAGTTTATTTTCAATAAAACTCTATTCCAAAGCTTCAATATTATTTTAGATAATTAAAATATCCTTTATAATATTTTTTGGAAGCTTATAATAATTTTCAAATAATTATTATATTTTGTAATAATTTTTTAAACACTGATATTATTTTTAAATAATTTAAATACTGAATAATCACATTATCATTAATATTTAAATAATATTAAAATATTAACGAAATCCTTGTCAAAATATTAAAGTTATTTATAATAACTTAAAATATTTTTAAAACACTAATATTACCCTTAAATAATTTTTAAAATATTTAAAATTATTTTTAAATAATTACCATTAATATTTAAATATTAATGTATTTTTCATCAAAATATTAAAAGTCATTTATTATAACTTAAAATACTTTTAAATCATTTATATCATTTTTAAATAATTTTTAAATCATAAAAACCATTTTTAAACAATTTATTTAATATAATTATTAAATAAATCTATTATCATTAATATTAAATTATTAATAAAATTTATCTCAAAATATTAAAAGTCATATTTTATAACTTAAAATATTTTTTAACACTTTATTATCATTTAAAATAATTTTTAATATATTAAAATCATTTTTAACTTATTTATTTAATATAATTATTAAATAAATTTAATATCATTAATATTCAAACAAATAAAAATATTAATAAAAATTATGTCAAATTATCAAAAGTTAATTTTTATAACTTAAAATAATTTTTAAAACTCATTTTGGAATTTTTAGGATTTATTTTCTATTTTTATTGATTTATTGGAAATTAATTTTAATAAAACCGTCGCTAAAGGCTTTAGCGACACTAACTGTCACTGTTGGTGTTCTTGAGCCTCAAGAACATTCAAAGTCAGTCCTAAGGTGCCTACTTTGACCAGCTTCAATTCTTTGTTCATGATGTTTTTGGGCTTGTAAATGTGTTGGTTATGTAGTATTGATGTAATACTACATGTACCAACAATGATAAAGGTCAAACTACATCACATATGCAAGATCTAAGAGCTCAAAGTGGTTATCAGGCCTATTCTAGGCTTTCTGGGTTACCCAGAAACCCAGACAGTTCCTGGTAGCTACTTTGCAACCTCAATAACACGAATTCCATGAAATGTTTGGGTGTTTAAGTGTTAACATATTGTAGTCCTCATGTCAAAAAACAAATATACTACACTTGGGTAGCTTAACTACATCATAATCTCAAGATTTGAGTCGGTCAAACCTTGTCAAAAATCTTGTTCATACGTTTTCTGGAATTTCTAGAAAACCACTTGTGTTCGGTCAACCTAGTTTGACTACTTACTACTTTGATCATGTTTGTTATTTATGTGATCTAAAGCCATGATTCTATAGTCCATATACCAGAGTATAACATTGATATATTAACACAAGCTAAACATATAACATCTGACAGATTTGGGCGCATGAAAATCTTGTCAGACCCATCTGGGTATTTTCTGGGTTACCCAGAAAATGGAAATCATGACTGGTCAACCCACTTTGACCATTAATTTCTTGGAATTTGGACATACTATGAACATAATTCCACTTCCAGATTACTCCCCTCATAGCATACTACAACACTGATACAACTAACAAGTCTATAAATTAACAGATCTAGATCTATGGCCTCTGACATTTGGTTGTCAGACCATAAATCTAGGGTTCTTGACAATTTTAAAAACTTCATTTTTAAGCACTTTGATGTTATGAATTCATGATATATCATCATAGATCACTAAATAACATCTTATAACACATAACTAAACACACAAAAAAACAAAATCTATCTTAGCATACAAGATTAAACTTGGTTTAGGGTTTATACCTCTCTTTGAACAATCTTTAATCATTCCTTCCTAATCTATTCTTGGGGTGTTATGGACTTAGTTAGGGACTAATTTACTTGTAAATTTCGTGGCTTGAAAGTGAGAGAGTTTTGGCTAAATGTTTAGAGCTCAAATGATCTTAACTTTGGTTTTTCTCTCTCTTTAATCTCTTATCTATGATTCAATGAATCTATATATGTTGCAAGGTGGCACTAAAGATCAGATTTGGTGTAGATTTTAGAGCACATGGTGTTATCCAAATGGGTGAGTCACAAGATTTGGAAATCTTTTAACTTAAAAGTTAAGAAAAAGGTATTTTAGTAATTTTGCCTCCAAAAGGGTATTTTGGTAATTTTTCACATGAATTTAAGGGTAGTTTAGTCATTTGACATTATTCCCTTTAATCTTAACCCTTAGTGCTTAATAATCACCATTAGGGTTTGCTAACTAGGTTTTAGGGTTCCTGAATCAGAAATTAGAGTTTCCACGAATACAATTAGGGTTCCTAACTGATTGTTAGGGTTTCTTAATCACATATTAGGGTTTCTAATCTACCATTAGGGTTTACTAAGGTTATACCTTATCTGATCAACCTTTGATCATTAATTCTATATTTTACCAACACATACTCAAAGATACAATTATAATAACTATATTAACTATCGAATCCATATCCGTAATTAGGGTTATGGTTTCCATCAGCTGTTTAACAAAACTTCACTCATATTACTCAGTTAATAAATAGTTTGACCATCTTACTTTGCTCATATCACAGATACTTATCATAATATTGATAATCAATATTGATATTATATATTATATATATATATATATTAAAATTTATTCGTAAAAACTATATTGTTTAAAATTTTGGGTCCTCACATTCTCTCCTCCTTATAAGGATTCCGTCCCCGGAATCACCACTTTCTTATATTCTAATATCTTTTAAAGTTGTATCATCAATTCCTTTATATAACCACAATACTAATTTGTGATTCATAAATTAACCTATGACTTGGATCCGTAAACGGAAACAACTCACAGCGATATCTACCTGATAATACGCACGTAATTATATTACTGAAGGAAATCTTTACCTCTCACCACCTCCTGTGCAGCCACTACATCTTGAACCGTTATTTTAAAAGTGTGTGATGTTGGTCTTCCCAGCTGAGCAGGTCCTTTGATCTTCAGTGTTCCGCTGCTGGTTACTTTGTTGATACTTCCCTTATTCGCATTCTTCTTTGGGCAATTCCGAACCAGATAATCTGATGATCCACAAAAGAAACAACCTTGTATCTTCTTTAGACTGGGACAATTGGGAGACATGTGTCCCTCTTGGCCATAGTTAAAATAGACTCCTTTACCTTTCAATCAAACTCCCGGATGGTTCTTTCCACAAACCGTACACTGATCACCTCCCTTCCTACTCTCTCCTGATTTATTTCTCGATTGGGTATTATCACTCCACTTTCGCTTATTGGGATTACTCCCACCACTACTACCTCCTTTAGTCGTTTTCTTCTTCTTCTCCTGATGGTATCTGGATGCAGCTTTGCTTCCTCCTTCAGCAATGATCGCTTTTTCCAACAAAGTCGCAAATGTATTGATCTGCAACACGGCTACCTTGTTAAATATCCCTGGCTCCAGTCCATTCTCAAATTTCCATACTCTTCGTGCCTCCGTATCCACCTGATGTGGAGCAAATCTCACTAATTCGTTGAATTTGGCGGCATATTCTGAAACCGATATGTTCTCTTACTTCAATTCTAGAAACTTCACTTCCATCATGGCTTTCATACTCGGCGAGAAATAGTCCTCATAGAACAACTCCTTAAACCTTGTCCAAGTTACTACTGTTGTCCCAGCTATAGCCTGATTAGTTTTCCACCAATAATTTGCTTCTCCCTTCATCAAATAGGTAGCAAAAGTTGTCTTTTGCTCCTCTGCTACTCTTGCAATAATAAATGCATTCTCCATCTCCTTTACCCAAGTTTGGGCTTCGATAGGATCAGTGGTTCCTTTAAATTCTGGCAGCCCTACCGCTTTAAAATCCTTGAAATTTACCAATCTATTGGTTGGTTGACCTCTTGCTGCTGGTGCCCTATTTTCCATAGCTCGAGCTAACATGTTTACAAAATTTTGCATCGAATTTGCTTGACCTCCTTCATTACTCACCGATTGTTCCTCTCTTTGGTTTTGACTTTGTCGTCTACGCGGGATTATCTGATTAAATAAAAACTTTCATTAATCCTTTATCTCTATACTAATTCTTATTAATAGCATAATAAGAATTTAACACAAATTTCTCATATTATTGCATATTTATTCAAATAGCACATAGTACTTTTAGTACATAACACATATTACTATAATCAGTTACTATCCCTTTTTGACAAAAATTGGGAGATTAACTACCATAACTTTACACAAAAATTCGAGATTCACCAAAATTATTTTTAATATTCATACCAGATCAAGGATTACATTCATATAGAAATATTTATATTTATATATACATACTCATCGCTTACAATATTACCATTTCTAATATTGCATCTCACTACCAGAAGGTACTACGGCTTATACTTAATCTGTCTACAGTCCACTCCCTTTACTTACCTTCTTCTTAGGACACTTGTTGAATCTGTGACCCATTCCACCACATGAAAAACATCTTCTTTTATTCGGCTTAGGACAATTTGGTGAAATATGTCCTTCCTATCCACAATTAAAACACACATTTTTCCCCTTCATACACTCCCCCAAATGATTCTTTCCACACTTGCCACATGCTTGCTTCTTCTTTAAATTTGAATTTCCTGAGTTATTATCATTGTCATTGTTCCTTTTCCTTTTATTGTTACCCTACTTCTGCTTGACTATACCTTCCGATGATCCACCACCTTCAGCCCTCATTCTATCCACATATGCCTTCAGATCGTTCCTTTCTTCGGTCATCTCGGGCAATGCCCTCTCCGTCTTCCATAATTCTTCCAAGAGAAACACCTTACTCCATAGCTCCTGAACTTCTGCAGATACTTGACCTTTTTCTCCTACTTTGGTCTTAATTTCTAACTCCTCCTTAGCTTCTTCAGAATCTACCTCTTCATCTTAATTCAGATCCATTTCGGGATACTCGTCATAATCGCTCCCCAGATTCACCATAGGTTCGTCTCTTACAACTTCTTCAACTGACTCACTCTGAGCTGGCACCTCGGCTAATGGCATTGGTGCAACATCCGCTAACATCTCTATAATCATTTCATCATCTCTTGACATCCTACAATCAATTTTAAACAATCTTGATTAGTACATCACCAGTATAAAATTCATAAACACGATGTGTCCTCACATCTTACTATTGATGCGCTTCGTCAATCCCTCACTTTTAACTCCAAATGAGTCATCTCTATCTTGCTTATGGTTATATTCCTAAGGTTTTTCTCCCACTTAAGGTTTATAACCTACAGCTTTGATACCAACCTATGACGCCCCCAAATTTGGATTACCCAACCCCCAGGTTTGGTGCTCACGATCCATCATATAAATAACATCTAACTACTCATTCATTTCTGAATATTATCATACATACCAATAAGTAATAACATTAATATAATATCCCAGGTTTTCTAACCTTAACATAACAAACATACCCTTAGATATACAAAAAGGGTTTCACATAATAACACAATAAGTAATGTTCATATTAACTACTCCTGCAATTTTCCTTTTCCTTTGTCTTTCTTCGCCCCTTTCGCTACTTCGTTCTTAGCTGAAATGTTATATGTAAGCAAAAGTGAGCAACGAGTTTGCTCCGTAAGTTAAAACATACAATAAAAGATATGAATCAAGAATATTAGATTCTAGATTCGACAAGACTTTAATAATGTTCAAAGAACTTTGAATAAGCTAAACAAATCATTTATCAATAACAAGACTTTATCAAATTTCATGCTAAACAACAATTCAAGGATGAAAGAGTAAAACGCTTTCGAAGTTTCAATAAAATTCAATCGATTATCAAGAGGTAATACAATCGCAATAACAAAGTGGATTATTTTCAGATTTTATGCTAAGTGATCACAATGGATCTTGAACAAATAGTAATTAAGAGATAATTGATGCTAAAATTATCCAGGTATATCAGATAACCATAAAGATTAAATCATACCCCTCCGCAAGTGCATAAAGTGATCAGCTTCATTGTACCCAATATCATGCAAAATACTCAAGCTCGCGCGACGACCGTATATCCGAGCACAAAATTCCGTTTTTATATAAAGGTTGTTCATCTCAGTCTTACATTAAGAGTTCATATCACAACAATATAGTTTGGATTTAAAGAAAAACTATGATTTCAACCTCTAACACCTATATCGATCTAGTTGAAATAATTAGCATTGATCTTTCAATAACAATTGAGTTAAAACGTATCAAGTTTTAACAAATATTCATCTAGCCAAAATAATTAGCTAATACATAGCTCAAAAACTGTTCAATAATACACAGAAATCAACTGCATTATTTGCAATCAATGATAATATTGTGAATAACCAACCATATTTATTCCCCAGTTATACTGTCGAAATTTAAAAATAAATTTAAGTTAATGAACTTGCACTAACTGCGAATAATCAATAATGAATCTCAGATGTGGAATAATTAGCAATAATTACCCACTACTATATTTAAAAATTAATAACTCAAGATTGAGTTTAGAAAACTTGTCTTGGTTGTTGACTACTACTACACAATATAACTTAGTTGTGTTTGAAAGACCTATAATCAATATTATCGGTCTCATAATTAGCGTAACACATCACATCACATAATACTGTTATTTAGAGTCATATATCACTTAGACACGTAATTAGGTAATCACAACAGTGTTTAGAACTTAAACTAACACTTATCAGGTCTAACTAGTTCAGTTTAGTTGGACTTCGGTATTAATTCGGTGTCCCAGTCACCCTATCAAATAATTAACAAGTTTATTTTTAATAAAACTCTATTCCAAAGCTTCAATATTATTTTAGATAATTGAAATATCATTTATAATATTTTTCGAAAGCTTATAATAATTTTTAAATAATTATTATATTTTATAATAATTTTTCAAACACTGATATCATTTTTAAATGATTTAAATATTGAATAATCATATTATCATTAATATTTAAATAATATTAAAATATTAATGAAATCCTTGTCAAAATATTAAAGTTATTTATAATAACTTAAAATATTTTTAAACACTAATATTACCCTTAAATGATTATTAAAACATTTAAATTATTTTTAAATAATTACCATTAATATTCAAGTATTAATTTATTTTTTATCAAAACATTAAAAGTCATTTATTATAACTTAAAATACTTTTAAATCATTTATATCATTTTTAAATAATTTTTAAATCATAAAAACCATTTTTAAACCATTTATTTAATATAGTTATTAAATAAATCTATTATTATTAATATTAAATTATTAATGAAATTTATCTCAAAATATTAAAAGTCATAT
Organism: Panax notoginseng; assembly: GCA_016801055.1. Taxonomy (NCBI): domain Eukaryota; kingdom Viridiplantae; phylum Streptophyta; class Magnoliopsida; order Apiales; family Araliaceae; genus Panax; species Panax notoginseng. The sequence goes on along the minus strand of CM029015.1, from coordinate 152,691,791 downwards.
TTTATAACTTAAAATATTTTTTAACACTGTATTATCATTTAAAATGATTTTTAATATATTAAAATCATTTTTAACTAATTTATTTAATACAATTATTAAATAAATTTAATATCATAAATATTCAAATAAATAAAAATATTAATAAAAATTATGTCAAATTATCAAAAGTTAATTTTTATAACTTAAAATAATTTTTAAAACTCATTTTGGAATTTTTAGGAATTATTTTCAATTTTTATTGATTTATTGGAAATTAATATAATTAATTTTAAAAAAACCGTCGCTAAAGGCTTTAGCGACACTAACCGTCACTGTTGGTATTTTTTAGCCTCAAGAACATTCAAAGTCAGTCCTAAGGTGCCTACTTTGACCAGCTTCAATTCTTTGTTCATGATGTTTCTAGGCTTGTAAATGTACTGGTTATGTAGTATTGATGTAATACTACATGTACCAACAATGATAAAGGTCAAACTACATCACATATGTAAGATCTAAGAGTTCAAAGTGGCTGTCAGGCCTGTTCTGGGCTTTCTGGGTTACCCAGAAACCCAGACAGTTCATGGTAACTACTTTGCAACCTCAATAACATGAATTCCATGAAATGTTTGGGTGTTTAAGTGTTACCATATTGTAGTCCTCATGTCAAAGAATAAATATACTACACTTGGGTAGCTTAACTACATCACAATCTCAAGATCTGAGTCGGTCAAACTCTGTCAGAAATCTTGTTCATACATTTTTTGAAATTTCTAGAAAACCACTTATGTGTTCGGTTAACCTAGTTTGACTACTTACTACTTTGATCATGTTTGTTTTTTATGTGATCTAAAGTCATGATTGTATAGTCTATATACCAGAGTATAACATTGATACATTAACACAAGTTAAACACATAACATCTGACAGATCTGGGCTCATGAAAATCTTGTCAGACCCATCTGGGAATTTTCTAGGTTACCCAGAAAATAAAAATCATGACTAGTCAACCCACTTTGACCATTAATATCTTGGAATCTGGACATGTTACGAACATGATTCCACTTCCAGATTACTCCCCTCATAGCATACTACAACACTGATACAACTAACAAGTCTAAAAATTAACAGATCTAGATCTATGGCCTCTGACATTTGGTTGTCAGACCATAAATCTAGATCACTAAATAACATCTTATAACACATAACTAAACACAAAAACACAAAATCTATCTTAGCATAAAATATTAAACTTGGTTTAGGGTTTATACCTCTCTTTGAATAATCTTTAATCCTTGCTTCCTAATCTGTTCTTGGGGTGTTATGGACTTAGTTAGGGACTGTTTTACTTGTAAATTTCGTTGCTTGAAAGTGAGAGAGTTTTGGCTAAGTGTTTAGAACTCAAATGAACTTAACTTTGGTTTTTCTCTCCCTTTAATCTCTTATCTATGATTCAATGAATCTATATGTTGCAAGGTGGCACTAAAGATCAGAATTGGTGTAGATTTTAGAGCACATGGTGTTATCCAAATGGGTGAGTCACAAGATTTGGAAATCTTTTAACTTAAGAGTTAAGAAAAGGATAATTTAGTAATTTTGCCTCCAAAAGGGTATTTTGGTATACATAAATTTAGGGGTAGTTTAGTCATTTGACATGATTTCCTTTATTCTTAACCCTTAGGGTTTAATAATCACTATTAGGGTTTGCTAACTAGGGTTTAGGTTTCCCAAATTAGAAATTAGGGTTTAAAAGAATACAATTAGGGTTCCTAATTAATTGTTGGGTTTTCTTAATCATATATTAGGATTTCTAATCTACCATTAGGGTTTACTAAGGTTATACCTTATCTGATCAACCTTTGATCATTAATTCTATATTGTACCAACACATACTCAAAGATATAATTATAATAACTATATTAACTATCGAATCCATATCCGTAATTAGGATTAGGGTTTCCATCAGCTGTTTAACAAAACTTCACTCATATTACTCAGTCAATAAATAGTTTGACCATCTTACTTTGCTCATATCACAGAAACTTATCATAATATTGATAATCAATATAAATATTATAAAAATAAAAAAATTTATTCGTAAAAACTATATTGTTTAAAATTATTGGTCCTCACAGGTTTTTAACTCCTGAATTTCAATAGGAGCTATTCGATATGAGGTTTTAGAAATGAGTTTTGTACCGAATTCAAGGTCAATACAAAATTCGATTTCACGCTCTGGGGGTAGGTCAGGAAGTTCTTCAGGAAATTTATTAACAATAGAAATATCATTTAAATCTGACGTATTTTTTTATTTTTAAATCCGTGACATGGGCTAAGAAAGCTTGAAATCTATTTTTCAATAAACGAATGACTTTATGGCTAGAGATGACAATGATTGACTTTAGTGGTTTGGTTGCTTGAATTCGCATAATAGGTTGGTTAAAAATATGAAACTAACAACCTTACGAAAATAATCAATTTTAGCATGATGAGTAGTTAACTAGTCGATTTCTAAAATCACACCAAATGCAAGTAATTTCAAAGAAATGAGATCAACAAGTAATGTGAGGGTATCGATTTGAATCAAACAAGATTTATAAATAGTGATTGTAACGAAGGTTTCTCCCAACGGAGTTTCAACCGATAAGTCAAAGTTTAATTTCTCCGGAGTCAAGTTTAAACGTTTGAGCACAAGCAGGTGAAATAAAAGAATGGGTAGAACCGATATCTAATAAGGTATAGACTTCGTAAGAGTTTATGATTAGCTTACTCGCATTAACTTCGTTCGGGTTCCACGTTTTTTGGGAAGCTACGACAAATGTTCTGTAATGCCCGAGAAAATCGGATTTTTATTACAATTAAATTTTTTTTTGATTATGTGAATTAAATGAATTTAATTGAATTCTTTGTGAAGTAAACTATGTGAAGGTCGTTCTATGACCTAGAATGTGCTAACGTGGTTAGTATTCTGGCTACGTGGTAGAAATAGTTGTTTGGAATTTCCAAGACGATAATAATTGTTTTCTGAGAAGTTTCCGTAAAAACAATATTCATCCGTTTCTGTCCGAGGAATTATTTTGAAATTCCGAGAAACGCGTAATGATAGAATATCGTGATGAGATGGAATATCTGATAATATTTCATATATGTCAAAAATGAAGTTTTCGCCTGCGGACTTAAAACCTAAGGGTTTAGTATATTGATTTCCGAGAGGGAAATAATATGCGTAGAAGGAATGGCGTTAGGTTTTATTCAAGTGTTATACAGTTTGTGGTGCTAGTTAGTACCTATGTATAATACGTTAAGTAAATACGAGGTACAATACGATTATTGTACTTATGGTATACGAAAGGAATACGTGAATCATACGTGTAGAATACGATACGTATTATAAAATTAAGTTATGACTTAATGAGTAATTCATTTGTATTGGATTATGAGTAGCCTAATCAATTGAAGGACTAAGCCCAATGAGTTAGGTGGGTTAAGTCAAAGTCAAGGCCCAATGTTTATTTACTTAAGCCCAATTCACAAAAAAACCGAACCGTGGGTCGAACCGGTGGGTCACCCAATAGGTATAACCCATGGGGCAACCCATGGGATGTCACAAGAGGGGAGGTGGGCCGGCCACCTTGGTGTGCAAGCCAAGCATAAGGCTTGGTCACCAAGTATCTTACTTGGTGACCACACATGAATAGTAAGGAGGTGGGATTTAATGACTAAATTGCCCTCCATTCTAAATTCTATAAATAGGAAGCTAGGTTAATTCATTTGAGATTTTTACCAAGACTCAACTTAGATTATTTGAGAGAGAAAAGAGAGCTATACTTGCAAACATACACTTTGGAAGCTTATACCTCTATTCTTCCAAGAGATTCTTAAGGAACTTGAGGTAATACTCTTTGTTCTTCATTCTCCATTTCTTTTTTATTGTCTTTTATATTGGAGAATCATAGAGGGATGGTATACGCCTTGTATGAGGGATTAACGATGACTTACCATAGATTCAATCTCTATAAGTCATGAGGTTATAAAAATAAAAATAAAATAAGGTTTGAAATAGTTTTGAACCATGGAAATATGGATAGTTGAGATTGATCGTTTATAAATGATTGAACTCAATCAATCCATTAGTAATTGCATATTGCTTGGTTAGGATGTAGATATGAAATCCATGGGGTATTCCATGTGATTTGGCTTAGAGAACATTAGTAAGGAAGTTATGGCGAATTTTACGAAAATAGACGTTAAACGTCGAAAACATAGAAATTTCGGATTGGTAGTCGAAAGTTACTGTGAGACTTGAAAATGTTGGTTTTCAATGTCAACACATGAGATAGGGTGATTAAGAGTCGTGGGTTCGAGAATCGTCGGTTTCCGACTTAAAACGAAGAAAATGAGCATTGAACGCTCATTAACGTTTACGAACGTATATAAAATGAACTCAATAGTGAATTATGAGTTAACGGATTTGGAAGTGTTGAATTCTTATATGAACGCGTAAAGGATGTAATTCCTGACCTGTAGGAATTCGAATGGGTCAATTCGGATGTAAAACGAACAAATTAGAAAGTCGGGAGTTTCATTAGAAAACCAAAACTGGTTTGTCAACTGGTGCACAGGCTCGGCGCCGCAGCGCCAAAACCAGTACAGAATGGTGGCGCCGCAGCGCCATACTCGGCCGAGCATTCTATAAACTCGCACCCCAGCGCCAACGTGCCGAGCCCCAGCGCCCATGTTGTGCAAGTGCCGCGCCCCAGCGCCAAGGTGCCGCGCCGCAGCGCCGGCAGTAAGGAAAAATTGACCCAGTTATGCTTTAGACTTCAGTTGGTTAAGGATCAATCGGAGTTGAGTTTATATACTCAATGAATGTATAAAGACTAATCCTATACTATCTATACTAAGGTATATGATATGAAACTTAGGAGTCTAATGTAAGTAAACAAAATATGTAAAATGAACGAAGTAATACTTTATTAAGGAAGTTGAGTCCGGCTAATAAAACGTCCATAGAGAGATAAACCGGGACGAAGGGTAATAAGTCATGTTGACTTTAATAAAAATATTATGTTAACAAAGACATAGAAGAGAAAGAAGTTGGTAGAAACAATGTGAATAGTTGTTTGATAACTAATTACGGTGTGCTATGTGAATATATCATGTAGATTCTGTAAAGGCTGTGGTCAGTTGAGTAAGTTATTTGAAGACGCTAAAAGGCAAGTTTTCTTAACACATGTCTAATTTCCATGTTAGCCAAGTTTTATGTGATTCGTTGAATGAATTGCAAGCTTTGTTTTAAAAGAAAGGGTCGATGCCAGATTTTAAACTCGGCTAGACTATTTGTAAGATAGAGATTGATGATTTTCCATATCATTCTATATAGAAATGTTAAAGCTATCCTATGCCAAGTAATTGGTACGTATGTGAAGGTAAGGTTTGTCTATGAACAAACAAAAGTATTTTTCATCGATATTTCGATGGGCACGCGAGTTTGCCAAAAATATTAAACGTAAATACGTTTAATAAATGTAGTGTTGATCAACATAGAGTATTATAGGCTGATCACCTAGAAGTGCTCGTAAGTTATATGGATGAACGGCCTTAGTGCTGTGGACTCCTTTTCAAGTATGAAAACTTAAAATTTACTGTTCATGGTCTATTAACCTGTTCAGAATTCCTAATCTATTCTATACATTGGGAATTGATGTTATAAACTGTTATGATATTATTGATTCATAATACTTCATAACTATTGTTCAGTTATGTTGGAATTGTTATATAATTCACGAATGTGGTATTTCTGTTATCCTTGATTAAACTTGCTGAGCTGTCATGCTCACTTCTTGCGTGAATTATATAATTGCAGTTAAATGTGAACGTACTGAGAATGCCAAGAAGGATAAAGGCAAAGCTAAGATGGATGCTTAAGCATTGTGTAATAGTTTAATAAGTGTATGTACTATACCTTATGAACAATGAACGATGTAACCAGTTTATGAACCTGGGAAGGATTATACTTTGATTTTAATAAGAATATAGTAATTACTCTCGTTTTGTTGTATTTCAATGGAATGATGGTATTGATGTTAGTATAGTGGAGCACCATCTGTCGGGTTGGAAGATACCCGGATTTGGGGGCGTCACAGGTTGGTATCAAAGCCTTAGGTTATAAAACTTAAGGGGGGGGGGAAACCTTAGGCTAATAACCTTGTAAGGAAGGTAAAGTCCGAGTAATGAAATTCAAGTTTATCGAATTAAGAAGATATTGAGATAACTCAGTATCGAAAGAATTAAAAGATGAAAATTAATCTTAAAGATATTAAATGTGATTTGTGCTTATACTATTGTGTATTATGTACTAATCAACGTGTTATGTGTTTGTAGATGTCAACCGATAGCTTGATGTTTAGAAACGTGGAAATGATAAGTGAGGACTCAGTTAACCAAGTTGAGGTAGTACCAATGCCAGTGATGGAGGTACCGATGGTTGTAATAGAAGACTCAGATATTGAGCAGTACATCTCTGAGGAGGAATACTCTGAGGAGACTATGGGTTTAGCATCATACCTTAAGGAGATGCTAGATGTGGAGGAGGAAATGGAGGTGACATCGATTAACACGGTGTTACCTACTCTGGAGCCAGCATCTTTGGATGCAACTAGAGCACTGTATTTAGCGGTGTTGGATAGGAATGTGCACCTACGTACTCAGGTAGAGGCACAGATTGAGGAGATAACTGCCCTATATGAGGCGAAAGAATCTGCAGAGGCAGACTTTGAGTCGGAGCATGATGAAAAAGTGCTTATGACTGATAAGGCTCATAGTTATAAGGATGAGGTCCTCGAGCTAAAGCAGAAACTGGTTGAGAAAGATCAGAAAATAGCTAGGATGTCATACATTCATGAATGCGCTCATGAGGATTTCAAGCTGAAAATTGCTTGTTATTCTATTAAGTCCGGGCAGACTCGACATACCATAAGTCGAGATATAGTGTCGATTCTGGCAAATCAGAAATATGAAAATGCCGTTCGACAGTGTTAGAAGGTCGCTAGAACTTTTTGTATATAAGTAGTGACGTAAAACCCTCTTTTGTATAATTAAGGGTAGTCTTTTTGTAAATCCCAACTTTTGTAGAAGACAATCGCGGGATAGTATGTGATAGCTTTTGGCTAAGGGAACATGATGTAAATAGTTTTGACTATGAAAGCATATTAATATAATGACGTTTTTATTTAACGTGCTTGTGTGGTATGAATGGTTGTTGTTGATTTAAAATGATAACCGAGTAATTAAATAGATAATAACGAAACTTTATTTGTTTAATCAGAATTATGCCGCCAAGAAGGAGACAACGAAACCATGAGGCTGAGTCTCATAATAAAAATCAAGGGGGTCCTAACAACCCTATGCAAGAGTTCGTTAATTTATTAACGGATGCATTTAACCAAGTGGGGGGTGGGATTCCTGTAGCTCCTGGGGTAGTAAGAACAACTACCTTTAAGGACTTTAAAAGTGTGGGTCCTCCCGAGTTCCAAGGAACGATGGATCCACTAGAAGCCCAAACATGGATTAGAGAAATTGAAAAGGCGTTTGTGATAACAAACGTAGGTGAGGCACAAAAGACTTCTTTTGCGACTTACATGATGAAGAGAGAAGCCAACTACTGGTGGGAAGCTCACCATGGTGGGGCTAGGACAGAGGCTGTTACGTGGAAACAGTTTAAGAAGGTTTTCTTCGAGAACTATTTCCCTACTACCATGCAGGGTAGGATGGAAATTAAGTTTCTAGAACTTAAGCAGGGGGATATGACTGTTCCCCAATATGCCGCCAAATTTAATGAGTTGGCAAGATTTGCTCCACATCAGGTGGATACGGAGGAAAGGAAGGTGCGCAGATTTGAGTAGGGCTTAAAACCTTGGCTCTATAGTAGAATATCGGTTTTCCAGAGTGCTTCCTATGGAACCATTCTGGAAAAGGCGATAATAGCTGAAGGTGGTGGTGAGGCCTTGTCTCAGTACCACAAAGAGCAGAAGATTAAGAGTAAGATAGAAGGAAGTAGTAAGGCGAAAGTTGCCAGCGGAAGCGGCAACTGGCCAAAGAGGAAGGGTTTTAATCCCGGGAATACCGGGGTAAAACAGGGAGATCCCAAAAGGAGAACGGAAGCATGTAAGACATGCGAAAAATCTCACATGGGAGTCTGTTTAAAGGGGAAAGCAGTATGTTACAACTGTGGGCAGGAGGGACATTTGTCACCCAATTGTCCTAACCCTAAGAAGAATCAGGGGTGTTTTGTATGTGGGTCAAAGGACCACATGGCAAGAAATTGCCCAAAGAAAGGTTTAGAGGGGAATAAGAGTTCTGGTAGTGGTAAATTAGCCATTACTGGACCAACACCATTAGTGGGTAGACCCTCGGCTCGTACGTTTAATATGACTGTTCAAGATGCAGTTGCATCAACAGAAGTGGTAGCAGGTATCATTCCGGTCAATGAGATAAATGCTTATGTGCTATTTGACTCAGGTGCTACTTGTTCTTTTATAGCATGTGAATTTGCTAAACGATTAGGGTTAATTCCTGAGAAGTTACCTATACCTTTAGACGTTAAGGTAGCAAACGAGGAGATAATCCCCATTGAACATATTCATAAGAACTGTTGCGTAGAAATTAGGGGAAATAAGTTATCGGTAGATTTGGTACCGATAAGGCTAAAAGAATTTGATGTAATTCTTGGTATGGATTGGTTGGTGAACCATGAGGCAATTATAGATTGCCATAGGAAAAGTGTAAACCTTCGACTTTCTAAGAAAACCAAGGTAGTGTTTTTTAGTAGTAATTCACCGAGACACTCTTGTTGTCTGTCTATGACACAAGATAGGAAGATGCTAAGAAAAGGGTGTGTAGGTTATCTATGCCATGTGGTGGATACCCAAAGAGTGGGGACATCCTTGGATCAGATACCAGTTGTGCAAGAGTTCGTGGATGTATTTTCGGAGGAATTATCGGGTATTCCACCGGATAGGGAGGTAGAATTTGTAATTGATTTGTTACCGGGAACGGAACCAGTTTCAAGGGCACCATATCGAATGGCGCCAGTTGAAATGAAGGAGTTAATGGTTCAATTACAAGAACTGTTAGATAGGAAGTACATTCAACCAAGTGTGTCTCCTTGGGGAGCACCGGTGTTGTTTGTAAAGAAGAAGGTTGGATCGTTAAGACTTTGTATCGACTATCGAGAGTTGAACAAGTTAACGATTAAGAATAGGTACCCTTTGCCCAGGATCGATGATCTATTTGATCAGTTGAAAGGGGCAAAGTATTTTTCTAAAATAGATTTTCGCACGGGGTATCATCAGTTGAAGGTGAGGAAGGAAGATATACCTAAGACCACATTCAGAACTCGTAATAGTCACTACGAGTTTCTGGTGATGTTGTTTGGATTGAGTAATGCGCCAGCCGCATTTATGGATATGATGAACAGAGTGTTCAAACAATATTTGGACAAGTTTGTCGTAGTGTTCATTGATGATATTCTAGTCTATTCAAAGACGCTAGAAGATCATACGAAACATTTAAGAATAGTTTTGGAAACGCTAAGGAAGGAGAAGTTGTATGCGAAATTCATAAAGTGTGAATTTTGGCTTGAGAGAGTGCAATTTCTAGGGCATGTTATTGATAAGGATGGCATTTCCGTAGATCCGGCCAAAGTAGAAGCAGTTAACGAATGGGAGCAACCGAAGACGCCGACTGAGATTTGGAGTTTTCTGGGGTTAGCAGGGTACTATAGAAGGTTCATTCCAGACTTTTCTAAATTAGCTACTCCGTTAACCAATCTGACAAGAAAGTCAGTGAAGTATGTGTGGATTGAAAAATGTGAGAACAGCTTTCAAGAATTGAAGAAGAGATTAAGTGAGGCACCGGTATTGTCCTTACCAAACGATACCGGGAAATTTGTAGTGTATAGCGATGCTTCGCATAAAGGATTGGGTTGCGTGCTCATGCAGCATGGCAAGGTCATTGCGTATGCATCACGTCAATTGAAGGATTATGAGAAGATTTATCCTACTCATGACCTGGAATTGGCAGCTGTAGTTTTTGCCCTAAAGATATGGAGACATTATCTTTATGGTGAGAAATGTGAGATATACACGGACCACAAAAGTCTGAAATATATCTTCACACAGAAGGATTTGAACATGAGACAGAGAAGGTGGCTAGAGTTAATAAAGGATTATGATTGTAATATTTTATATCATCCGGGAAAAGCAAACATAGTAGCGGATGCGCTAAGTAGAAAGGGTAGAGAGAAATTATCAATGTTAACAACTCAAAATGAGTTGGTAACAGCAATGGATAAAATGGAACTAGAAGTTAAGTTACCGGGGGAATCGGTAGAATTGTTATTTTCCATGGAAACCCAACCTACCATAGTGGAGAGGGTTAGGAAAGTGCAACTGAGTAATGAGGGGTGTAAGAAGATATTGAATAAGATAGAAAAAGAAGAAAAAACTGAGTATAACCTCGATAAGGAGGGATTACTTCGTTTTGAGGGAAGAATTTGGGTTCCTAATGATCCTGAATTAAAAGAAGAAATTATGATGGAGGCCCATAGTTCGAGGTACTCGATACATCCCGGTAGTACGAAGATGTATCAAGACCTTCGTCGAAACATTTGGTGGCCGAATATGAAGAGGGAGATAGCAGAATATGTTAGTAAGTGCTTAACTTGTCAAAAAGTTAAGGCTGAACATCAACGACCGAGCGGGTTGTTACAACCGTTAGAAATTCCAGAGTGGAAGTGGGAGCACATCACGATGGACTTTGTGGTGGGACTTCCAACCACAAGAAAAGGATACAATGCTATTTGGGTGATAGTGGATCGATTAACGAAATCGGCTCATTTTCTACCAATAGGAATTAGTTATAACTTAGATCAGTTAGCTAAGCTGTATGTCAAGGAAATTATTTCCAGACATGGAGTGTCTGTGTCGATTGTGTCAGATCGCGATCCACGATTCACATCGAACTTTTGGAGAAGTTTACAAGAACAAATGGGAACGCAGTTAAGATTAAGTACGGCATATCATCCTCAGACGGATGGTCAGAGTGAACGGACAATTCAAACGCTTGAAGATATGTTAAGATCTTGTGTTATGGATTTCAAAGGGAGTTGGGACGAATTTCTACCATTAGTAGAATTTTCGTACAACAATAGTTTTCACGCTAGTATAGGTATGCTGCCTTACGAAGCGTTGTATGGTAGGAAGTGCCGAACTCCATTGTGTTAGGATGAGGTGGGTGAACGTCAGATGTTGGGACCAGAGATGGTTCAGCAGACGGCGGGCATGGTAGAATTAATACGTGCTCGATTAGTTGCGGCTCAAGACCGGCAGAGGAAGTATGCAGATCCTCATAGAGAAAATAGAGAATTCGATGTAGGATCTTTTGTTTTTCTGAAAGTATCACCTTGGAAGGGGAAAATACGTTTTGGAAAGAAAGGAAAGTTAAGTCTAAGGTTTGTAGGACCTTTTGAGATTTTAAAAAGGATAGGGGAGGTAGCTTACGAAGTAGCTTTACCTCTAGAAATGGAACACGTTCATAATGTGTTTCATGTGTCAGTGTTGTGTCCTTATAAACCGGACTATAAACACGTGATAGAGTATGAATCTATTCAGTTAGAGAAGGACTTGTCCTATGAGGAACTTCCAATTCAAATTATTGATAGGAAGGAACAAGTTTTAAGAAATAAGGTCATACCTTCAGTGAAGGTGTTATGGAGAAACCACAATGTTGAGGAAGCAACGTGGGAGCTCGAAAGTAAAATGAAGGAAGATTTTCCTCATTTGTTTATATAATTATAAGCTAAGATTCTGGGGACAGAATCCTTATAAGGGGAAGAGAATGTAACGCCCGAGAAAATCGGATTTTTATTACAATTAAATTTTTATTTGATTAAGTGAATTAAATGAATTTAATTGAATTCTTTGTGAAGTAAACTATGTGAAGGTCGTTCTATGACCTAGAACGTGCTAACGTGGTTAGTATTCTGGCTACGTGGTAGAAATAGTTGTTTGGAATTTCCAAGACGATAATAATTATTTTCTGAGAAGTTTCCGTAAAAACACTATTCATCCGTTTTTGTCCGAGGAATTATTTTGAAATTCCGAGAAACGCGTAATGATAGAATATCGTGATGAGATGGAATATCTGATAATATTTCATTTATGGCAAAAACGAAGTTTTCGCCTGCGAACTTAAAACCTAAGGGTTTAGTATATTGATTTCCGAGAGGGAAATAATATGCGTAGAAGGAATGGCGTTAGGTTTTATTCAAGTGTTATACAGTTTGTGGTGCTAGTTAGTACCTATGTATAATACGTTAAGTAAATACGAGGTACAATACGATTATTGTACTTATGGTATACGAAAGGAATACGTGAATCATACGTGTAAAATACGATACGTATTATAGAATTAAGTTATGACTTAATGAGTAATTCATTTGTATTGGATTATGAGTAGCCCAATCAATTGAAGGACTAAGCCCAATGAGTTAGGTGGGTTAAGTCAAAGTCAAGGCCCAATGTTTATTTACTTAAGCCCAATTCACAAAATAACCGAACCGTGGGTCAAACCGGTGGGTCACCCAATGGGTATAACCGATGGGGCAACCCATGGGATGTCACAAGAGGGGAGGTGGGCCGGCCACCTTGGTGTGCAAGCTAAGCATAAGGTTTGGTCACCAAGTATCTTACTTGGTGACCACACATGAATAGTAAGGAGGTGGGATTTAATGACTAAATTGCCCTCCATTCTAAATTCTATAAATAGGAAGCTAGGTTGATTCATTTGAGATTTTTACAAAGACTCAACTTAGATTATTTGAGAGAGAAAAGAGAGCTACACTTGCAAACATACACTTTGGAAGCTTATACCTCTATTCTTCCAAGAGATTCTTAAGGAACTTGAGGTAATACTCTTTGTTCTTCATTCTCCATTTCTTTTTGATTGTCTTTTATATTGGAGAATCATAGAGGGATGGTGTACGCCTTGTATGAGGGATTAACGATGACTTACCATAGATTCAATCTCTATAAGTCATGAGGTTATAAAAATAAAAATAAAATAAGGTTTGAAATAGTTTTGAACCATAGAAATATGGATAGTTGAGATTGATCGTTTATAAATGATTAAACTCAATCAATCCATTAGTAATTGCATATTAATTGGTTAGGATGTAGATATGAAATCTATGGGGTATTCCATGTGATTTGGCTTAGAGAACATTAGTAAGGAAGTTATGGCGAATTTTACGAAAATAGACGTTAAACGTCGAAAACGTAGAAATTTCGGATTGGTAGTCGAAAGTTACTGTGAGACTTGAAAATGTTGGTTTTCAATGTCAACACGTGAGATAGGGTGATTAAGAGTCGTGGGTTCGAGAATCGTCGGTTTTCGACTTAAAACGAAGAAAACGAGCATTGAACGCTCATTAACGTTTACGAACGTATATAAAATGAACTCAATAGTGAATTATGAGTTAACGGATTTGGAAGTGTTGAATTCTTATATGAACGCGTAAAGGATGTAATTCCTGACTTGTAGGAATTCGAATGGGTCAATTCGGATGTAAAACGAACAAATTAGGAAGCCGGGAGTTTCATTAGAAAACCAAAACTGGTTTGTCAACTGGTGCACAGGCTCGGCGCCGCAGCGCTAAAACCAGTACAGAATGGTGGCACCGCAGCGCCATACTCGGCCGAGCATTCTGTAAACTCGCACCCCAGCGCCAACGTGCCGCACCCCAACGCCCATGTTGTGCAAGTGTCGCGCCACAGCGCCAAGGTGCCGCGCCGCAGCGCCGGCAGTAAGGAAAAATTGACCCAGTTATGCTTTAGACTTCAGTTGGTTAAGGATCAATCGGAGTTGAGTTTATATACTCAATGAATGTATAAAGACTAATCCTATACTATCTATACTAAGGTATATGATATAAAACTTAGGAGTCTAATGTAAGTAAACAAAATATGTAAAATGAACGAAGTAATACTTTATTAAGGAAGTTGAGTCCGGTTAATAAAACGTCCATAGAGAGATAAACTGGGACGAAGGGTAATAAGTCATGTTGACTTTAATAAAAATATTATGTTAACAAAGACATAGAAGAGAAAGAAGTTGGTAGGAACAATGTGAATAGTTGTTTGATAACTAATTACGGTGTGCTATGTGAATATATCATGTAGATTCTGTAAAGGCTGTGGTCAGTTGAGTAAGTTATTTGAAGACGCTGAAAGGCAAGTTTTCTTAACACATGTCTAATTTCCATGTTAGCCAAGTTTTATGTGATTCGTTGAATGAATTGCAAGCTTTGTTTTAAAAGAAAGGGTCGATGTCAGATTTTAAACTCGGCTAGACTATTCGTAAGATAGAGATTGATGATTTTCCATATCATTCTATATAGAAATGTTAACGCTATCCTATGCCAAGTAATTGGTACGTATATGAAGGTAAGGTTTGTCTATGAACAAACAAAAGTATTTTTCATCGATATTTCGATGGGCACGCGAGTTTGCCAAAAATATTAAATGTAAATACGTTTAATGAATGTAGTGTTGATCAACATAGAGTACTATAGGTTGATCACCTAGAAGTGCTCATAAGTTATACGGATGAACGGCCTTAGTGCTGTGGACTCCTTTTCAAGTATGAAAACTTAAAATTTACTGTTCATGGTCTATTGACCTGTTCAGAATTCCTAATCTATTCTATACATTGGGAATTGATGTTATAAACTGTTATGATATTATTGATTCATAATACTTCATAACTATTGTTCAGTTATGTTGGAATTGTTATATAATTCACGAATGTGGTATTTCTGTTATCCTTGATTAAACTTGCTGAGCTGTCATGCTCACTTCTTGCGTGAATTATATAACTGCAGTTAAAGGTGAACGTACTGAGAATGCCAAGAAGGATAAAGGCAAAGCTAAGATGGATGCTTAAGCATTGTGTAATAGTTTAATAAGTGTATGTACTATACCTTATGAACAATGAACGATGTAACCAGTTTATGAACCTAGGAAGGATTATACTTTGATTTTAATAAGAATATAGTAATTACTCTCGTTTTGTTGTATTTCAATGGAATGATGGTATTGAAGTTAGTATAGTGGAGCATCATCTGTCGGGTTGGAAGATACCCGGATTTGGGGGCGTCACATGTTCTCCCTTAAACTACCAATTTTGACTTGTCTGGGACAGCCTTTGGTGTCATCATTACTTCTTGACTTGACTTCTCTATAGGGCACATTCCACTCTCAACCGCTTCGTCGTACTCCTGATCCATGATCTGAATCATTAATCTTCGATCCATATCGAATTAGGGTTGACCGCAATGTACATGGTAATTCAAAATTCGATGTTGGGTTCTCCCAATTGCTGTCCAAAAAGAGAAATGCATATCATCTATTTTAGCCTTCTTGGATCGGACGTCTCTTTCTACAATATCAACGCGTCATGCGGCTTTTACCCATGCATCCTCCATTCTCACTCGTTCAGTTGTTTCTTCTTTCAGCTGATATTTGACATTTGCATTCTCAGATTCCAGCTCTATTTTCATATACTCTGCCAAAGAGAGCTTCTGTTCAAGCATCGCATATCGGGTAGCAAAATCTTGAATTATTGCATTCCTTTGTTCCACGACCGCCTGCCATTCTTCATCCTGCTCTAAACTCACGAATACGATCTTGCAGTTCTATATTTCGATCATAAAATTCTCCTAATAAATCCTCATTAGGTTCCTCTTCTACCTCACTCTCAGCTGCTACCTCTACGACTAGCTCGGGTGCAACTATTAATTCTTCACTCATCACATGGATATCTCTAATTTCTTCTTCGACTGACATCCTACAATTAAGTTTAATAACTTAATTAGTACTCCTCAATAAAAATCTTTGTTATAACAAGATATTATACTCCAATATTTATTCTTTAAATGTATCTCCTCAATTCATTACTTAAAACTCTATATGATTTTATCTCTTGATTTTCAGATGTCATTCTTAAATACTGCCACAAAATAAGGGTTAATTAAAGAAATTAATGTGCCACATATTATCCCTATATTCTGACCGACTAATTAAATAACAAATAAGCTTAGGTAGGACACAATAGTGAAGGTTTTACTAGTCTCTCCCCTCCTAGTTCTAATCACAGATCTCCGCCAGAGATCATATCCCTAAGCTCTGATACCAACTGTGACGCCTTCAGAATATGTCCACATGACCCATTCTGAGTCGCCAGATACATGGTACAGAATTCAAATACAAACTTCAATTATATAACTATTAATTGTCGTGTGAAATACAACAAAACATAAGTTGTTAGTTTTAATACAAATATTGTGTTGTAGACAATTTCCAAACTCAAATAAAGTCCTCATTAAAACTATTGTTACACTATTTTATAAAACAGTGAGGACTACTATAAAAATGATCTTGAACCATTACTCCACTCCCCGACTATTCCTAGCTATATTATGGCCTCCTGAAAAGAACAATGGAACCGAAAGGAAAAAAGTGAGCTCAACTAGCCCAGTAAAGAATATTATGACTAAGATAATGTAGAATAAATTATCATTAGTCCTCAACAGGGAAAAATCTAATAGAATACAATAGACAACAAGTTTTAGATCAACAACTGCAGCGTAAACATCAATCCATTAGAATAGTCAAGTAGAGAATGATGTCTACTATCTTCTATGATTTAAAAATCTATCATCAATATTTTATCCATGTAATACCAATCAATAAAAATTTCACATCAACGAATTATCCATGCACTACGGGTCAAGAATATTCGTATGTATCACCAATAAATTATCCATGCACTACGGTCGTATCACCAGTGGTCATGATCATGCCAAACAATAGTCCATATATGCTCTACGGGCCAAAGAGGACTTTCACCACATCATTTGTTTGTAACATTACAGGTCATGATTATACCAATACAAAATTTCTAGTCATAATCATACCAATCAACAATCCATCTATGCACTACGGGCCAAAGATGACTTTTACCACAACATAAGTATGAGAATGATTACAATTATATAAGGAATCAATCAAATAAGATCAAGAATAAATATTAAAGATTTATAATTCAATTTATTCAGAGTTCAAGAATGTCCACATTGTCAACATGATAACTAATTATGGAGTAAAATTTAAAAATGATAGTCATGTATCAAAAATAATTTGGACAGAAAAGAAATCACTTTTATCGTGAATAATATCCCGTGAATAATACCCGAATGAATAGTACCAAATGACTAGTACCCCCGAGTGAATAGTACCCCGATTGTATATTATCCCGTGAATAGTGCCCCGAATGAAAATATTGAAATTTAATAAGAAAGTTCAGACAATATTCTAATGAAACAATACTAGATGAAGCGCAAAACTCAAGGATATTCTACTAATTTTAGAGATTATAGAAGCAATACTTACCATAGTAAGTTTAGATTTACGAATATAAAAAGAAATAATATACGAAATTGTAAACAGATTTTCACCCGTCATGCGATAATTCGCGTAGACAGATCTTTTTCATAAATAAAGAATGAGTACGAAGGGTTATTCACCATGCATGCGGTAATCCGCGTAGATAGGTTATTCCCATATATTAAAGAATGAATACAAAAAATAATATCCCTTACAATACAAAAGAAATAATACCCCTTACCTTAGTAGAATATTGGATGCTGTAATAGTGAAGTAACAGAATACACTTCTTCTTTCTCTCTGTAGTTTCTCTCTCTATAGTTTCTCTTGTGAGTCTTAGTGAATTGGTGAGAATGGAAGAAGAAATAAGCTTCTATTTATAGGAGAATGGACTAAATAGTAACTGATTCACGGACGATCCAGATTGATTTACTATTAAAATGGACAGTCCATATTGATTTACTATTAAAACCACAACCGACGGTCCAGATTGATTTACTATTAAAACCACAACCGATAGTCCAGATTGATTTACTATTAAAATCACAACTGACGGTCTGAAAAAGTAATACATATTCCCATGGAATAATAAGTCAAACTTACAACAAACGCCTCATGACAAACCCCTCTATTTATATCTAAAAATTGAATAAATATTTACCATAAATTACTTATCTTCAATAAACACATTTTTTATTTTTTAACAATTATTCATCATTAATATTATAACTCACAATATTGACAACCAGATCATTCCCAGGAAAGGGGGGTTTTCCGATAAGGATTTCTCCTTATTAGCGCGCAATTAAATAACCTAACTCCTTTCCTCTACGGACCTTTCTAGACATTATCAATAATGTAAATAATAATATGAATAAATGTGTTGTCTCAATTATTAATTTAATAATATAAAATATTGTGCAGATGATACTGTGATAATAATTGAATCAATAATATGAGATACTATGCAGCAACTACTGTGGCAATTATTAAATGAACTGAGTGACTTCTTACGTAAGCATCGATAATCAGAGATACTGTACAATACCGTGTGCTACTGTGCAACCACGCGTATTACTGTTCTTTTATCACTGGTATTTCAACAGTTAACAGTAAAAGTTTTGCCGTTATTTTTATAAAAATGTTATCTTGTCGCTTTCTATATTCGACAGTCATTTCGTTGTGGGGTCCACCAATGATTACGTCGTCGTAAGAATATTTTTTGACCAAACCAATATTTCCCGACACAACGAATATTTTATAACAACTTGCTTTACTTTATAAAATTTTCACATATCACCCTTAACTTTAACCTTTTATCAATTTAACCATTTACTAAATAGAATAATAATTATAAGAAAATTGAATATTTTTATTTCATAACATTCAGGGTCTTACAACCACCACCACTGTAATGACCGTGAATTTTTAAACTCCTTATTAATTAAATATGTGATTTAATTTTAATAAGTTAGTTTGGTGAATCTATTTAAACCTTATGTGGTTATGCGAATTTATGAAATGATTAAAGGGAGTCACTAATAGTTTATTTAAATTAGTGGACTAACCCTAAGATTTTAATATCAAAGAATTGATAGGATTATTAATATTTAAATATTCGATTTATTTGAATATAGTGGCAGGATGTAAACATATTGGTTAATTACAGTTATGGGTAATTAATTGATAATATGTTGGTTAATAATTATTATGAATAAATAATAATTAATGAGTAGGAGATTAATAAATTATATTTACTTGATAATTTGTGCAAGCATGCAATAAAGTAAACCTTTATTATATGGTAGTTAACTATATATTTTATATAGCACAAGGTGACACATTAATATGTTTATATATCACATATATATGAACTATATAGTAAGAATTATTACATTTATGTGAGTACATAAATAATCCCTAACTTTCCATTGTATAGTAGCATTAACACATTATTATTACATTATGGGAATTAAGAGCACCAAACCAAGCCTTAGAATAACAAGTTGCTGAGATTTTGCTCTTGTCCCAAATTGAGTGTCACCAAGTACATGAATAGTAACATGAAGCTAATTTATGTATTTTCCAAAAAGCTAGCTATCCTACACTATATTCATCTCAAATTCAACCAACCTAGAGCAATTAGTGGATGGGGAGTGGGATTCATGAGTGGAATCACCAACTCTCACCAACCTCCTCTTATCCTTTATACATTCTTGAAATTCTTTGGTTTGATTTGAGAGGTAATGACATTATCTATGTAACCATTCTCCTATAAATGAGACCTTCACCTTCCTCATTACAATTGCTGAGAATTAATTGCTAAGGAGCTTGTAAGGAGTGAGTGTATTGCAGCTGAATTGATTCAAGAGGTATAAAACCTATCTTTTGTTCTTAAGTTGAGTTTTGACAAATTGTTGCAATTCTCATGAATTCTTTGTTATTTGGTATGAATTGGCTTAAGAGTGTGTTGTTTTAGTTAGTATACATGCTTAGAAGCATTGTAGTTGGTTTGGTTACAAATTTAGCATGGTTTGGGTTATGGCTCTGCAAATGTAGAGCCATTATTTTTCATACTGCTTGAAGTGGCGCGGTTGCGCCACTTCTATAGTACATGACCGCGCGGCCGCGCCTACTGCCAGTCATGTGTACTAATTTTTATGATCATGTTCCATTCTGAGCATGCTAATTTGATTATTATATGCTTATAAATAACCTTAACACATGTGATGAGGATGTTATGTATATAGGAGTCATGCCAGCTTGTTTTGGTTGGAATATTAAAAGAAAACTTGAAGAGTTGAAAAATAGTTTTGATAAACTTTTTGCAAAACATGTTCTAACCTTGGATGCGAGTATGTTACGTTCTGATATGTCTTGACTTATGTCAATAAGTTGGTTATATGGTTAAAGGTAATATGAGATATTCAAGCATGATTAAAAATAGAAATTTTAAGAAAAAAGACTATATTGGCTATGTCTAAGCGAACTATGTGTACACTAAGTTTTGAACTTAAAAATATGCTCGTGTGATCTATTATGAAAGCATGATTTAGACTATGCAAACTCATCTCGTATTCTTGAAGAAGTTTTACTAATAAAGACTTAAAGTTTTGAAAATGAACTTGATAAACTATACATACATTTAGTTGAGAACTTGTATGTATTTTTTTGATGTCTAACATGTATGTATATGAAAGTATGATGTGTGGTAAGTAAAGTGGCTTGTATGATTGATAGCTTAACATGTGAAGTCTTGATTAAATGAAAACGAATAGTGACCTATGATATGTTTCGATGAAGGGTTAAATTTAGTTATTCACATCATAACATGTGTGTTGTGCATAATTATTCATATTTATGCAAGACGGGAGAACACTGACGTTCTGCAGAATCAGTCATGTCTTGGTTTGCACTAGGAGCAGCGCGGTCTCGCCACTCCTTAGTACAAACCAAGCGCGGCCGCGCTGTCCTGCAGTGAGGTCTGAGTTCTATAAATAAATTGAGAACTGATGCATGCATATATGATTACTTTAATCTGTTATACTTGTCCAGTATAGTATTCATGTGATAATAAGCATGTTATTGAAAGGAACCTATGATGAATTAGTGTTTGCAACTTTGAAAATCAATGGTGATTTCAACTGTGACATAGTGTGTTAGAAACTAATCGTGTAATGTAATGACACATGTATAGAAGAATGCTATGTGATGATTTGATTCTTGTAAGTGTAGACTCATACTAGTTTGCACATACTAATTGAAAAGATCCACTTGTTAATGTTAGGTCGTTTCAACGCAAGTCAATTAAAGCTAGAATTAATTGTAGCTGAGCAAACATGCAAGTTCCTTAATTCTTACTCTTTTACTTGAGCAAGTTTCCTAACTTACACAACTTTGAGTTTTGTAAAAGTTTCATATCCTTCTCATATTGCATTGAGCAGGTTATTGTTGAATTGAAAGTTATTCATTTAAGCTTGAAATTTATTTCCAAGCATGCTATTAAGTGGTTTAATTACCTTACAATTATTTCACATCGATATTATTGATATTCGCATTTAGTGTACTTGAATTCGTAAAGTCTTGGAGTTGTACATTATTTAAAGTTCTATAACTTTTGAACTGTGTCAGATGGAGTCTGAACCTTTGTTCGGTCAGACAAATATATGAAGTTTTATAAAAGCTATCCAAACCAATTGATGGTAAGGATTCTTAGACTGAAAGAATACCCCTTTTTGATAGGGGAGTACCCCAGGTATCTAATATAAGATACAAAGAGAAGATTTAAATGTTATGCATATACATGGTGTGCGCGAGGCTGATCCCCTCAAGTACTTATTCTGTAGCCAGTAACCAAAGGGTCAATTAGTTATTGATTCCATTGGAGTGTTATAGTTCAAAGTCTACTTGACTAGCAGTTATTCTAAAAGTAATCATTATCTTTGCTTCTAATATTCATATTGTGGAATCCTTCAGATATTCATATTGTTGAATTCTTTGTCATATATTTCTCATTCATCATGATATATCCTTATTGTTGTATTTAAACTTGTTAAGCAAACTTGTTGTTCATCCTTGCTATATCATGAATTATATTGCAGCTAAGCCCGAGACCTCAGGAAAGGATAAGGGTAAAGGAAAGATGTAGAATTGTTGTCAGGAGCAGATTTTACTTTGTGCTTAGTTTAAATTACGGTTGTGTAATATGAACCACCCTAATGATTATTTTAGGGTATATTTGTAAGATGATATTAAGGTTATCGTATCTTGGGACTAGTAACACCTTTTGAATGAACGACGTACGTTTATTATTTTTCGCATTTTAGTTATCGTATGTTGTTTAGAGGTGGATGTTTGTATTTTTTTTGTGATGACCGAATCGAGGTCAGAGGACCCAGTTTCGGGGGTGTCCCAGGTTGGTATCAGAGCCGTAGGTTATAAACGTTAGGAATGCGAAACCTAGGTTATAACCTTAGTAGAAAACTCAAAAAGAGTATGTAAGTGATGGGTGGAGGAAATTTATCGAGTTTTATTGTGATACTGAAGTTGTTTATTCAAATCAAAAATGATTAATAGACGTCTTAAACTTCTTAATGCTAACATGGATAGCATATCACATAATGTTCCTTTCCTCAGATCATGCCGCCTAGGAGACTATCGCATAATCAGAGGGAGGAAGGATCCGTTAACAATGGTGGAGGGGAAAATATTGATCCAATGCAGAACTTCATTAACCTGTTAACTGAGGCAATGCAAAACAGACCCCCGCCAGCAGCAGGACAGCCAGGACAACACTTGGCTAGCTTTAAGGACTTTAAATTGGTAGGACCACTGGAGTTCCGGGGAACCTTGGACCCAATTGAAGCCCATACATGGATAGAAGAAATGGAGAACCTGTTTGAGGTCGCACGAGTGGCCGAAGCACAGAAGACGAGTTTTGCCACTTTCATGATGAAGGGCGAAGCTAACTATTGGTGAAAAACCAATAAGGGACGAGCATACGAAGGAGTTATTATTTGGGACAGATTTAAGGAGCTATTCCTTGAGAATTACTTCTCAGAGAATACGCAACATGATATGGAAGTTAAGTTTCTAGAACTGAAGCAAGGTAGTATGTCTGTCGCAGAGTACGCGGCAAGATTCAACGAGTTAGCCCGATTCGCTCCACATCAGGTTGACACGGAGGCCAGAAAAGCGAGAAGGTTCGAATTAGGACTAAAATCGTGGGTGCAGAAAGCAATGGATGAACTAAAGATTAAGACTTACTCTGATCTTTTGGAAAGGGCTGTCATTACAGAAGGAGGTAATGAAGCCATCACTTAATTCAAATAAGAAAAGAAGACCGGTAAGGATGGACAGAAAGGGAGAAGTAGCAGAGGAAGCAACCCCAACAAGCGTAAATGGACGGAGAGCCAATCCTCTGGAGGTAATAAGTCCGGGGGGGAGGCCAAGAAAAGTATGAAGTGCAATAACTGTGGGAGGAATCACTTGGGGGAGTGCATGAAGGGAAAGAGTGTTTGTTATTGTTGCAGACAACCAGGACACATGGCACCTCAGTGTCCGAATAAGCAGAAGGGAGGATGTTTCTCGTGTGGAGCTACAGACCATCAAATCAAGGACTGCCCGAAGAAAAAGGGCGATGCAGCGAGCGGCAACTGCAATAACAACAACAATGTGCTGAACATTGGAGGGCCAGCTAGTCAAGCCAACAAACCAATGGCACGAACGTTCAACATGACCATACAGGATGCGGTGGATTCTAAGGACGTGGTGTCAGGTATCATTCCGATCAATGATATAGATGCATACGTGTTATTTGATTCGGGTGCTACATGCTCTTTTGTTTCTGAAGAATTTGCTAAATAGATAGACTTACCTCGTGAGAGATTAGAACACCCTATGAACGTAGAAGTAGCAAACAAGGAAATTATTTCTGTAGAATACATTCATAGGAATTGTTATACCGAATTGCGAGGATTTAAGCTCACAGTGGATTTGATTCCGATTCGTTTGGGGGAGTTCGATGTAATCCTTGGAATGGATTGGTTATCGGTTCACGGAGTAGTTACAGATTGTAGGAAGAAGTGTGTACACCTCAAGACTCTGAATAAGTCGAAGGTGGTATTTTATGGTAGTAAATCGCCGAGACAATCTTATTGTCTGACGATGGTGCAAGCGCAGAGATTGCTTAGGAAGGGTTGTATAGGTTATTTGGCTTATGTGGTTGATACTCGATGAGTCGAGGGCGAACTGAGTCAGATACCTATTGTAAGGGATTTCGTGGATGTCTTCCCATACGAGATTCCAGGATTGCCACCGGATAGAGAGATTGAGTTTGTTATTGATTTGGCACCAGGGACAGCACCGGTTTACAAAGCGCCGTATCGTATGGCACCTGTAGAGATGAAAGAGCTGATGGCTCAATTACAAGAGTTGTTAGATAAGGGATGCATTCGACCGAGCGTATCACCGTGAGGAGCACTAGTCTTATTCATAAAGAAGAAAGATGGGTCGCTAAGACTTTGTATCGACTATCGAGAGTTGAACAAGGTCACCATTAAGAACAAGTACCCGTTGCCCAGGATAGACGATTTGTTTTATCAGTTGAAGGGGGCAAAGTACTTTTCAAAGATTGACTTGAGGACCGATTATCACCAACTGAAAGTGAGGCCGGAAGACATTCTAAAGACGACGTTCAGAACTCGGTATAGACACTTTGAGTTTCTGGTAATGTCATTCGGATTGACGAACGCTCCAGCAGCATTTATGAATTTGATGAACAAAGTGTTCAAACAGTATTTGGATAAGTTTGTTATCGTATTCATCGATGACATTCTAGTGTATTCAGAGACGGACGAAGAACACGCCGAGCATCTTCGGATAGTGTTGGAGACATTAAGGAGGGAGAAGCTGTATGCAAAATTCTCTAAGTGTGAGTTTTGGTTGCAGAGAGTGCAGGTTTTAGGGCACGTTATCAACAAAAATGGTGTTTCGGTGGATCCAGTGAAGGTAGAAGTAGTTATCAATTGGGAGCAGCCGAAGACACCGATAGAAATTAGGAGTTTCTTAGGATTGGCAAGATACTATCAGAGATTTATTCGGGATTTTTCGAAATTAGCATCACCGTTGACCAATCTTACCAGAAAGACAAGTAAGTTCGTTTGGACGGAGAAGTATGAAGAAAATTTCCTAGAATTGAAGAAGAGGCTTAGTCAAGCACCTGTGTTGGCTTTACCGGACAACACGGGAGGATTTGTAGTGTATAGTGATGCGTCACACAAGGGTCTTGGCTGTGTACTGATGCAACACGGCAGAGTCATTGCTTACGCTTCACGTCAGCTGAAAGATTATGAGAAGGGATATCCGACTCATGACCTGGAGTTAGCAGCAGTAGTTTTTGCCTTGAAGATTTGGAGGCATTATTTGTGTGGCGAGAAGTGTGAGATATATATGGATCACAAGAGTCTGAAGTATATCTTCACACAAAGAGAGTTAAACATGAGGCAGCGCCGATGGTTAGAATTGATCAAAGATTATGATTGTGAAATTCTGTACCATCCAGGAAAAGCAAATGTAGTGGCAGGTGCCTTGAGCAGAAAAGGCAGAGAGAAGTTATTGAAGTTGACCATTCAAAAAGAATTGGTGAAAGATTTTGAATGACTAAACTTGGAGATTAAGTATCCGATGGAGACCAACGAACAATTATTTACAGTGACAGCAAGCCCGACTTTATTGGATAAGGTTAAAGAGACACAAGAAAAGGACGAAGATTGCAATAACATCAAGAAATGATTGACTGAAGGTGATGAATTGAAATTTAAGATTGATAGCACTGGACTGCTAAGATTTGAAGGACGAATTTGGGTACCATTAGTACCAGAACTGAGAGAAGAGATTTTGCAAGAAGTGCACAGTACGAGATATTCGATACACCCAGGAAGCACGAAGATGTACCAAGATTTGCGTCACCACTTCTGGTGGCCAAACATAAAGAGAGAGGTTGCGGAATGCGTAAATAGATGTCTAACTAGTCAGAGAGTCAAAGCAGAGCGCCAACGACCAAGCGGGTTATTACAACCATTAGAGATTCCATAATGGAAATGGGAGCACATCACAATGGACTTTGTAGTGGGACTTCCGGCTAAGCAGAAAGGGCACGACGCCATATGGGTGATTGTAGATCGTCTTACTAAGTCAGCTCAATTTTTGCCGATTAAGATTAAGTATAGTTTGGACTAGTTAGCCAAATTGTATGTCAAGAAAATTATCTCAAGGCATGGGGTGGCGGTATCTATTGTATCAGATAGAGATCCGCGATTCACATCAAACTTCTGGAAGAGTCTTCAAAAAAGAATGGGGACACAACTACGAATGAGTACCGCGTATCATCTGCAGACCGATGGGCAAAGCGAAAGAACAATTCAAACACTTGAAGACATGCTCCGAGCTTGTGTGATGGACTTCAAGGGTAGTTGGGAGGATCACCTTCCATTAGTAGAGTTCGCATATAACAATAGTTATCACGCCAGTATTGGAATACCGCCGTATGAAGCACTGTATGGGAGGAAGTGTAGAACGCCCTTATACTGGGACGAAGTTGGAGAACGTTGACTGTTGGGACCAGAGTTGGTACAACAGACGGTAGAAATCATCAGGGTGATAAGAGCTCGACTAGTATCAGCTCAAGATCGCCAAAAAAAGTATACGAACTTACATCGCAAGAAGAAAGATTTTGAATTAGAAAGCTATGTGTTTCTGAAAGTATCTCCCTGGAAAGGGAAGATTCATTTTGAGAAGAAGGGCAAGTTGAGCCCTAGGTTCATAGGACCGTTCGAGATTCTTAAGCGAGTCGGTGAAGTGGCGTACGAGGTAGTGTTACCTCCTGAACTTGAGCATATTCACAACATGTTTCATGTGTCAGTATTGCGGCCGTATAAACTAGACTACAAGCACGTTATCTCCTATGAACCAATCCAAGTCGAGAAAGACTTATCGTATGAGGAAGTTCCTGTCCAGATACTAGATAGGAAGGAACAAAAGCTGATGAATAAAATTATCCATTCCGTTAAGATTCTCTGGAGGAATCACGCAGTCAAAGAAGCTACGTGAGAACTAGAAGAGAAAATGAGAGCGAACTATCCGTTTTTATTTGAGTAACCTTATTTTTACAATTTCGAGGACGGAATTTTTATAAGGGGGGGCGATGTAATGACCGTGAATTTTTAAACTCCTTATTAATTAAATATGTGATTTAATTTTAATAAATTAGTTTAGTGAGTCTATTTAAACCTTATGTGGTTATGCGAATTTATGAAATAATTAAAGGGAGTCACTAATAGTTTATTTAAATTAGTGGACTAACCCTAAGATTTTAATATCAAAGAATTGATAGGATTATTAATATTTAAATATTCGAATTATTTGAATATAGTGGCAGGATGTGAACATATTGGTTAATTGCAGTTATGGGTAATTAATTGATAATATGTTGGTTAATAATTATTATAAATAAATAATAATTAATGAGTAGGAGATTAATAAATTATATTTACTTGATTAATTTATGCAAGCATGCAATATAGTAAACCTTTATTATAAGGTAGTTTACTATATATTTTATATAGCACAAGGTGACACATTAATATGTCTATATATCATATATATAAACTATATAGTAAGAATTATTGCATTCATGTGAGTACATAAATAATTCTCAACTTTTCATTGTGTAGTAGCATTAACACATTAATATTATATTATGGGAATTAAGAGCACCAAACCAAGCCTTAGAATAATAAGTTGCTGAGATTTTGCTCTTGTCCCAAATTGAGTGTCACCAAGTACATGAATAGTAACATTAAGCTAATTTACGTATTTTCCAAAAAGCTAGCTATCCTACTCTATATTCATCTCAAATTCAACCAACCTAGAGCAATTAGTGGATGGGGAGTGGGATTCATGAGTGGAATCACCAAATCTCATCAACCTCCTCTTATCCTTTATACATTCTTGAAATCCTATGGTTTGATTTGAGAGGTAATGACATTATCTATGTAACCATTCTCCTATAAATGAGACCTTCACCTTCCTCATTACAATTGCTGAGAATTAATTGCTAAGGAGCTTGTAAGGAGTGAGTGTATTGCAGCTGAATTGATTCAAGAGGTATAAAACCTAACTTTTGTTCTAAAGTTGAGTTTTGATAAATTGTTGCAATTCTCATGAATTCTTTGTTATTTGGTATGAATTGGCTTAAGAGTGTGTTGTTTTAGTTAGTATGCATGCTTAGAAGCATTGTAGTTGGTTTGGTTGCAAATTTAGCATGGTTTGGGTTAAGGCTCTGCAAATGCAGAGCCATTATTTTTCATACTGCTCGAAGTGGCGCGGCCGCGCCACTTCTATAGTACATGACCGCGTGGCCGCGCCTGCTACCAGTCATGTGTACTAATTTTGGTGATCATGTTCCATTCTGAGCATGCTACTTTGATTATTATATGCTTATAAACAACCTTAACACATGTGATGAGGATGTTATGTATATAGGAGTCATGCTAGCTTGTTTTAGTTGGAATATTAAAAGAAAACTTGAAGAGTTAGAAAATAGTTTTGATAAACTTTTTGCAAAACACGTTCTAACCTTGGATGCGAGTATGTTACGTTCTGATATGTCTTAACTTATGTCAATATGTTGGTTATATGGTTAAAGGTAATATGAGATGTTCAAGCATGATTAAAAAGAGAAATTTCAAGAAAAAGGACTATATTGGCTATGTATGAGCGAACTATGTGTACACTAAGTTTTGAACTTAAAAATATGCTCATGTGATCTATTATGAAAGCATGATTTAGACTATGCAAACTCATCTCGTATGCTTGAAGAAGTTTTACTAATAGAGACTTAAAGTTTTGAAAATAAACTTGATAAACTATACATGCATTAAGTTGAGAACATGTATGTATGTTTTTGATGTCTAACATGTATGTATATGAAAGTATGATGTGTGGTAGGTAAAGTGGCTTGCATGATTGATAGCTTAACATGTGAAGTCTTGATTAAATGAAAACGAATAGTGACCTATAATATGTTTCGATGAAGGATTAAATTTAGTTATTCACATCATAACATGTGTATTGTGAAACCCCAGATTTTATGAATAAAGATTTAATTTTTTCGAAATATTTTTTTAAATATTATGGTATGAATTTGAGATAATGTTATAGTTGTGGGTAGTATTTATAAAATTTGCAAAGTATGCAAGTTGTTGTATTATATTCGATTGGTCGGGAAATATTATTTTTGTCGGGAAATATTCGTATGACGGCACAATTATTGGTGGACCCCACAATAGAATTATTATCGGATTGAGAAAATGACAAAAATATTTTATGAAAATAACGGCGGAAGTTTTACCGTTAATACTGTTGAACTACTCAGTAGTAAAAGTACAGTAATACGTGTGGTTGCATAGTAGCATACGGTATTGATTATTGAGGCTTACGTGATAAGTCACTCAGTTTTGTTTTATTGGTATTATTAATGTAATAAAACGGAAAAGCTTTTTATATAAAATAGAATACCTTTATAAAGTTATCTATTTTATTAGACAATAATTAAAATATATTATATTTTATTATGTATAATATTTGCATAGTGCCTGCTTAGTAAAATCTTTTATAAAGTTATTCGTTTTATTAGATTATAAATAGAATATATTATATTTTATTTAAAAGATTTTGCTTTAAATATGGACCGTCAGATTAAAGTAAATCAATCTAGACCGTTCATGAGTTAGTTACTATGCAGTCCATTTTTCTATAAATAGAAGCTCATTCCTTCATTATTTCTTACGAATTCACTGAAACTCTAGAGAGAGAAAATTATAGAGAGAGAAGAAAAGTGTTCTGCTACTTCACTACTCATATATTCGGTACTCTTCCTTTCAAGGTAAGGGATATTATTTGTTATACCCGTAAGGGATATTATTCCTTTTGTATTCATGAAGAGAACTTCTGTTATTCCATTCCTTATTATTCTGTTGGAATAACATATATACGCGAGCTACCCTATACTTGGTGAAATTCTTCTGTTATTCCATTCTTTATTATTCTGTTGGAATATCCTGTCTGTGCGTTTACGCCGGACCTGGTTCCATTATTTATTATTTTATTGGAATATCCTATCTGTGCGTTTTACGCCGGACCTGGTTCCATTCTTTATTATTCTGTTGGAATATCTTGTCTGTGCGTTTACGCCGGACCTGGTTTCATTATTTATTATTCTATCGGAATATCCTGTCTGTGCGTTTTACGCCAGACCTGGTTTCGTTATTTATTATTCTGTTGGAATAACCTGCATGTGCGATCTATCGCATGCATGGTGATTTCTTTTGTTATTCCATTCTTTATTATACTCAGTTAGTTAAAGTTTTGGCTTTTATACTCCATGAAATTAGTGGAATATCTTTGATATTTGCACTTCATCCAGTATATTTTCATGAAAATATTCTTCTGAGCATTCTTGAATTTTACTCTACAAAGCAGTATCATGTTGACAATTTGGACGTTATCAGTTCCTAGATAAATTAATTCTTGAACTTGTTTTATTGAATTCTTATATCATTGTCATCATCCTCATGCTTATATTATGTTGAAAGTCATCTGTGGCCTGTAGTGCATAGATGGACTTGGTATGATTATGACCAGGGATTATTCGGTATAATCATAATCGTAATGTTATAAATGATGTGAAAAAAGTCCTCATTGGCCCGTAGTGCATTGATGGACAGTTTTTGGTATGATTATGGCTATGGATTCTCTTTGGCCGTAGTGCAGAGATGAATTATTTTATGGCATGATCAGGACCGTTGATGAAAACATGATTATCTTTAGCCGTAGTGCATGGATAATTCGTGGTCGTGATACTAAAGAATATCCTTGGCCGTAGTGCAGGGGTGGTTCGATGATGTGGATTATTTATTAAGCTGAGTCTCAGCGATAAAAGTCATGAAAAACCTTTTAAATCATAAAAGATAGTAGATTTTATTCTCTACTTTACTCTTTTAATGGATTGCTTGATCCGCTGTAGTTAAACTTGATGTCTATTGTATTTTATCAGTTTAAGATTGTTGAAGACTAATGATAATTTATTCTGCATTATCTTAGTCATAATATTTCTTACTGGGCTAGTTGGGCTCACCCTTTCTTTCACTGTTCTCTTCAGGAAATGAGAATATAGTTGGAACGAGTCGGGAAACGGAGTGATGGACCAGATGATAGCATTAGTAGTCCTCACTATTCTATGTAATAGTGTAATAATAATTGTAATGAGGACTCCTTTTGAGTATGAATACTCTCTAGAAGACAATATTTGTATTCAAACTCACAGTTTATATTTTATCGTATTGTACACGACAGTTATATTATTAAGTTGTATTTGAATTCTGTACCATGTATTTGGCGACTCAAGATGGGTGATGTATACCTAATTTTGGGGGCGTCACATGTATTGTGCATAATTATTCATATTTG
This sequence comes from Panax notoginseng, assembly GCA_016801055.1. NCBI lineage: Eukaryota > Viridiplantae > Streptophyta > Magnoliopsida > Apiales > Araliaceae > Panax > Panax notoginseng. Next base: position 152,660,283 of record CM029015.1, on the reverse strand, counting down.
TGCAAGACGGGAGAAAACTGACCTTCTGCAAAATCAACCATGTCTTGGTTTGCACCAAGAGCAGCGCGACCGCGCCACTCCTTAGTACAAACCAAGCGCGGCCGCGCTGTCCTGCAGTGAGGTCTGAGTTCTATAAATAAATTGAGAACTGATGCATGCATATATGATTATTTTAATCTGTAATACTTGTCCAGTATAGTATTCATGTGATAATAAGCATGTTATTGAAAGGAACCTATGATGAATTAGTGTTTGCAACTTTGAAAATCAATGGTGATTTCAACTGTGACATAGTGTATTAGAAACTAATCGTGTAATGTAATGACACATGTATAGAAGAATGCTATGCGATGATTTGATTCTTGTAAGTGTGGACTCATACTAGTTTACACATACTAATTGAAAAGATCGACTTGTTAATGTTAGGTCGTTTCAACACAAGTTAATTAAAGCTAGAATTAATTGTAGCTGAGCAAACAGGCAAGTTCCTTAATTCTTACTCTTTTACTTGAGCAAGTTTCCTAACTTACACAACTTTGAGTTTTGTGAAAGTTTCATATCCTTCTCATATTGCATTGAGCAGGTTATTGTTGAATTGAAAGTTATGCATTTAAGCTTGAAATTTATTTCCAAGCATGCTATTAAGTGGTTTAATTACCTTACAATTATTCCTCATCGATATTATTGATATTCGCATTTAGTGCACTTGAATTCGTACAGTCTTGGACTTGTACATTATTTAAAGTTCTATAATTCTTGAACTGTGTCAGATGGAGTCTGAACCTTTGTTCGGTCAGACAAGTATACGAAGTTTTATAAAAGCTATGTAAACCAATTGATGGTAAGGATTCTTAGACTGAAAGAATACCCCTTTTTGATAGGGGAGTACCCCAGGTATCTAATATAAGATACAAAGAGAAGATTTAAATGTTATGCATATACATGGTGTGCGCGAGGCTGATCCCCTCAAGTACTTATTCTGTAGCCAGTAACCAAAGGGTCAATTAGTTATTGATTCCATTGGAGTGTTATAGTTCAAAGTCTACTTGACTAGCAGTTATTCTAAAAGTAATCATTATCTTTGCTTCTAATATTCATATTGTGGAATCCTTCAGATATTCATATTGTTGAATTCTTTGTCAGATATTTCCCATTCATCATGATATATCCTTATTGTTGTATTTAAACTTGTTGAGTAAACTTGTTGCTCATCCTTGCTATATCTTGAATTATATTGCAGCTAAGCCCGAGACCTCAAGAAAGGACAAGGGTAAAGGAAAGATATAGAATTGTTGTCAAGAGCAAATTTTACTTTGTGCTTAGTTTAAATTACTGTTGTATAATATGAATCCTAATGATTATTTTAGGGTATGTTTATAAGATGATATTAAGGTTATCGTATCTTGGGACTAATAACACATTTTAAATGAACGACGTACATTTATTATTTTCCGCATTTTAGTTATCATATGTTGTTTAGAGGTGGATGTTTGTATTTTTTTGTGATGGCCGAACCGGGGTCAGAAGACCCGGTTTCGGGGGCGTCACAACCACCACCACCTCTCTCCCCCCCCCCCAAAAAAATAAAATAAAATAAAATAATATTTACTAATTATGTATACAACCCCACCCCCTCACCCTCATGGGTACCCCCCATAAATAATATTTACTTATTATGTATACATCAAACCCCACCCAGCCCCTAGGCACACCCCCCCCCAAAATTACTGATTATGTATACACCCCCACTCGTCCCACCCCCATCCCACCCCACCCCCCCACCTCCACCATTCTCAAAAAATAATATTCAGTGATTATATATACACCTCACCCCCACCCTGCCCTCCACCAACCTCCTCCCCCTTCTCTCGAAAAAAATAATAATATTTAGTATTTGTACTAGTAAGTTTTAAGTTGTTAGTAATAATAACAGAAATTATAGGATATTATGGTCATTTTAAAAAAGGTTGAAGCTAATTGTGTCTAACAATTTTTAATCCCAAATGGTATGGATTATAATATCAGGTAGAATATACTATTAAATAATCCTACATCTTAAGCTATTTTATAATTTCATAACTAATAGTTCTAAGCTAAAATTTAAAAATAAACAAGACATTTCAAAGAAAATTGTTAAATCCACAACAGAAAATGTTATTTCCACAACAAAAGTGTTATTATAGATTCTATAGCGACGATTTTTACCGTTGTTATATTATATATCTACAACGATACTTTTATTATAAAAATAATAAAAAAAATTATGAATTTAATAATTTCTTATTTAAAATTAATAATCTTATACCAAATGTAATTTTTATAAATAAACATAACCTAGATTATGTAAAACTTCGCCGGAGAAGTACTCAATTACGAAAGAAGAGAGAAATAAGGGTGAGTTGGAAGTTATTCTTTTATCACGTGGCTAATTAATTACAGCAATGTCTATATGGTTCATCTCAACCTTTAGATTGAAATGGACGATTAAGATTTAAGGAACTCCAAAGTTTGGAGAACCCTAGTAACTTAGGAGGCGCCGAATCTGTAACATCGACTATTACGCCCTTGCCGTATATAAAAGTCATCTCTAAGTCTCTTTCCCACAAACCCAATTCCAAATATTCGCCGCTGCTAACCCAAACCCTAACATTTTCTTTTTCCTGATCTTGCCATTGATCATAAATCAAAGAGTCATTTTAGGAGAAATGAGTTGTGGAGTTGCCGAAACTAGCGAAGAAGACGACGATGAGACCAGATCACCCAATAAAGTTAGGTATCATCTTCTATGATTTATTAACTGATTATTTGTTGTTTAATTTGAGAAATAACGCTTTCAATTTAGGTAGATTTCGATTTCCTTACAAAATTTCGGCATTTTTGGTTATACCAGTTGCAATTGTTTGATTATGATAAAATTCAAACAATTGCAGTAATTAGAAATGTCTTTTTAAAGGTTATTTCGGAAAAAGTACCTGTTCATTATTCTCCAAAATTTAGGCAGATTCTGATTTCCTTGCAAAAATCCAGCATCTTTATAGCAGTTTGATTTCCCACTGGATGTGGTAAAATCCAGCAATTAGTTATCATAAGTGTATATTTTTTTTCATATTTTAAATTAGGGTTTTGTGGAAATTTATAGAAAGGGTTACTGAGAGTGCCTTTTGGTTATTTGTGCTAATAAATGCTTGTCGTTTTTTGTTTATTAACAGGAATTATTTGGTCGTTGTTTATGACATTTCATAACGGTTTTGGGATGTTATATCCCTTCTCCATTTGGGTTTGGATCTGGGTACGATATCATATTGCTTTTTATTTTTATTTTTGTGCAAAACCCTGCAACTTTTGATATCTTCCATCGAATTTAACATTTCATTATCTGATCGAAGTGAACATTTTCATTTCTTTCAAAAGTATTAGGCTTTTTATTTTGGGTGAACTGTATAAGGGTCATTGATTTTTCATTACTTAACCAGTACCACTCATCAATTGGTTAATCTGTAAAATAAAATCCTGCACAATCTTGGGGGATACCAATTTATAATTGGGAAATATGAATAGCATCAGCTGCAATTCCTGTGGAAATTCGAAATCACTTGTGTTTGTCCCTTGATTGCAGGTGAGCTTATCTTGCCTTACCCGTGTTCTCTACTGGGCTCCAAAGTATGATCTCTATTACTCTCAAAAGATATATTGTTTCTCAACTGGAAATTCTTTTCTACTCTTGGCAGAAGTTTGATGAATAGATTCATACTAAACTAGGATTTTGTTGAAGTTTATCGTATTCAATCCCTGACATTCAAAAAATAAAGTCAACGAAACAAAGTAGGAACCATTTACAGCTGAGAATAAAAACATGGTACTGAACTAGAAGTGTAGAAAAGCATAAACATGTAATAAAGCAATTGGTGTAAGAGCCTAATATCTGAAGGATATTACTCAACAGAACTCATTTCGTGATTCTCAAATGTTTTATGCAGAATCCAGGTTGGGAAGTAGGGGAGGGTAGAGAGGGGCGAGGGTAACTTAAACGTCTCTTGACAGTGGATGCAGCTTTGAAGGAGGAAAAAAGAAAGAAGAGTGCTTGCATTTCAGCACTTGAAGAAGGTCCTGCAAGCAGCCACATAATAAAAAACCTAGACACCACCACCACCTAAGGCAAAGAAGATTGGAGAAGCAGAAGAAGCTAAAAATGTATTTATGAGTGCGCATTTCAGCACTTGAAGAAAGCTTTCGGTAGCAACAAGAAAAAGAATTTCATGTATTAATGTGTTGAATATTTCCTGCTTGATCAATTAATAAAACCCTTTTATTTTTGTATTCAGTAGTTCATATGTGATTTCTTTAGCTCATTCTCCTTCTCTTGATCTGATCAGTTTGAGTTGTGTTCTTTAATATTTCTATTTGCTTCTTTAGTAAAACTTGGAATTGACAATGCAATTAGTTTTAAGTTGAAAATGACTTGAAGAAAAAGATATGCATAAACATTGTTGATTTTGTTGCTCTTTTTTTATTAGTTTTCGTTCCGTTCCATGCTGGTTAATTAATTATTTCCATGCTAAGAATGAATATGTTTGTTTGGTTCATGTTGTAGTAAGATATTTAATAGAGTAAATTTTGGCAAACTACCATAACAAAAGATGGTGTCATATTTAATATGTTTGTTTGGATCATGTTGTACTAGTGCTTGTTTAAACAAAACAGTAATGGCATTTGACACACTATTTTTTCTAGAAGGATTTATAGGACTATTTCAATGTTTTATTTTTTCAACCTTTAAATAGATTCAACAAAATAAAATTCATTAAACAAAGAGATTTACACGATTGTCAAATACAAAAGATATGGATATAAACACTATAGAATTACATTACATGAACAATCTCCACACCTTACGAAAACAAAACAATCATTTTTGTTCTCTCTTTCCAAAACGTAAACTCCCCCATAAGCAATCCTCTTAGGAAACTAAAAGAGCCTCTAATTTCTCTCTACATATTCTTCCAGAAAATGAATACGTTAAAAACCTTTGCTAAAAGCCTTTATCATTGTAAGATGCCAATTTGATGTTTTATACCTATGTGGTATGAGAGATGGGAGTTTTTTTGTGAAAAAAAACACAAGGACAACAGGTCGTATGATTGTTGACGGCGGCAGAAGGTTGTGTAAATAGCGGCGGCAATAGAAGGATTAGCAGCTGAAATTTCGTAAGATGACGAGCGATGAAGCCTCGTTGTCAGGGGCGGACCTGTCTTAGGGCAGGAGGGGCACCTGACCCCACTGAATTTTTAGGGGGTCAGGAGTCATATTAGGAGGAAAAAAAATTAAGAGGGTCATATTAGGAAAAAAAAATTAAGAGAGTCTAAAGTGAACATGTATACTAAGAAACATGACCCCACTGTATTATGTTATATATATACTAAGTGAGCAGACACTAGGCAACAATCCCTAATTTCCAAATCCCACTAAGTCATTAAGCCAATTTTTCTATTCTTCTATATTGTGGATATAGAGAACCGATTCCAATTTTTCGAGTATAGAAGGAATTGGGAAATTGGCTCAAATGTTGGTTCAGAAAATTAAGGATGATGTGTATCCCCAAGTCTATTTGTTACTGAAATTGACTCTACTTTTGCCCGTTGCTACTGCAACTGTTGAAAGGACATTTTCAGCCATAAATATCGTGAAGAATGAACTCCGTAACCAAATGGGAGATGAATGGATAAATGACTGTTTAGTAACATACATTGAGCGTGATATTTTTGTAACTATTAAAAATGAGGTTATATCATGCAACAATTTTAAGCAATGAAACCTCGAAAAATGTTATTATAAATAATATTTGAGGATTGTTTAGTTTTGTAAGTTATTTTATGAAATTTTTATTTGTAAGAATTTTTTTTTCCGAGTTTGACCCCACTGAACAATCCGTCTGGATCCGCCCCTGCTCGTTGTACAAATTCAATGATTTTTTGGTTGTAAAAAATAATGATTTTTTGGTTGTTGAAAATACCGTGTCCCGCTTGAGAATTAGTAATTGGAATTGGGGACATGGATAATTTGTAGGTGTTGGGTCTGATATGTGTAATTGCGCCAAGATTTGAAAATAGTGTTGCGGAAAAAAAAAAGGATCAAAGGGCTGTTAGCCACAGTGGCTTTGATACCAGAACAAGTCTGATAATTGTTGTTATTTTATTATCCATAAAATAAGAGTATATCATCCTAATATACATACATGAGTTTGGAGAGTTCTCAAGTAATACAAATACTTAAATAATTATCTCATAATTCAAACTTTACTCTATCTAAATGCTAATGTAACTATAAGATAAAATTTCAATTATCTAGAATTAACTAATATTTATAGTTATATTCTCTAATATGTATTAATTGAAGAAAAGTCGAAGTTGTATTGAATTATATATAATTAGTTCAATCAATTCAATATTTCTTCCAATGTATTAATTACATTGTACAACACTTATGTTTATATAGAGTTAATAATCACAACTCTACAATTAATCCTTATCTGCATAAAGTTGTATTTCGTAACTATGACTCCTATGCATGTTTGAACTTTATCACCATATCACGTTAATGTCACCAAGAATCCTTAAGCAAGCAATGTATTCCTTAGTCTTTAGTCACGTTCAGCTGCTTGAGCACCATTAGGATTAAGAGTCTTAATAATCCCTTCAAAATACATTGCATTTGAGATGAAGAAATGTATAAGCAGACATACTCAAGCATGGTAAAAATGTTTGCAAATTAATTGCCCCCATGTTTCCAACCTCGACGATAACACCGAGGCCTGCAGTTCTAATACCGGAACACACACCGGAGAAGACCGATTAATCTCGGAGATAACCCCGAGGTATCCAGTCTCAGTCCCAACCATGGGAGTAGCTACCAACCTTGGCAATAAGCCCAAGGAATACAGTTCTGGAGATAACACTGGAAATGTTTGTTTCAAATGCAATCAGCTTCAATCTCGGCGCTCACAACGAGATACTCAGTACCAACTCCGAGATAACACCGGGAGGATAGGCACACCTCAGAGATGACACTGAGGACCTTCAACAACTGCAGCAGTCCAATCTCAGCGATAACTCTGAGCAACGTCTGCTTTATCAGCCCAACCGGCGATAACCCCGGTGAGGGGCAAAGTCGTCATCTCGCCACCATGACGCCACACCGTACCGTCTCAACGCTTTGATACATACACAATGTCCCACAAAAGCCAAGGAAAACCAATCCCGAGTGACTATTACGCAGGATAACGGATAGAATTTCAAGTTGAAGACCGGAGGGCATCGTCCCATCTTCATGACTTCGTACAACCTCTAATCTCATGTCATTGTGTAACTCTCGACAACGGCGGTCCGAAATAGGTCCTATATACCTCAGTCGGATGCCCGGATTACAATTCTTAAAGTTCGAGCGGACATCACGTTGTATGCGTGCACGTACTTCAAGACGACAGGACTCGCGAAGCCCGGGACACCCCGGGCAGCCTCTTGTACACTTGCGGCCCAGCCGCAGGTACACCTGCGGCCCAGCCACAGGTACACCTGCGGCTCCACCCTCTATAAACAGAGAGCTTGGGGTGGCCATTTTGTAAGAGAAAACGGCGAGGAAGCCCTGCCTAATTTGCTCTGTACTCACCCTATACTGAGTGCTTTCTCATTTTAAACACTTGTGAGCTCACATATAGCTACTTCTGTACCTGCTGAAGCCAGTGTTTATCTACTTTAAAGATATAGAAGTCTTCTTTGGCAGCCCACTGTAAGCCTTCGCACACACTTTAAAGCCTTTCTCTTTATTTTTGCACACACTGTTCTTCACGTTGAAAGTCGTGTTATGTGTGTTTGCCCGGACTTCGGTCTGTGGTTTTATTTCAGTTTGTATATACATATATATATATATATATATATATATATATGGACTAACATTATCGAGTTATACCTCGATTGAGCCTAAACTTCGGTCTGGAGCGTTTATTTGCTTTTGTATATATATACATTTATATATATGAACTACATGTCGAACTCTGTTCGATGAGCCTAGACTTCGGTCTGGAGCGTTTACTACTTTAATATATATATATATATATATATATATATATATATATATATATATATATATATATATATATATATATATATATATATTAACTATTATCGGACTTTATTCGATGAGTCTGAATTTTATATTCGGAGCGTTTATTTGCTTTCGTATATATATACATATATATGAACTGTGTGTCGAACTTTGTTCGATGAGCCTGGATTTTACATCCGGTGCGTTTACTGCTTTAATATATATATACTTATATATATTAACTATTGTTGGACTTTGTCCAATGAGCTTGGATTTTATATCCGGTGCATTTATCGCTTATATATATATATATATATATATATATATATATATATATATATATATATATATATATATTTTTACATTCCATCCCACCTGGAGTTTACTTCGTGGTGGTTGATCGCTTTTACAGCTTTCTGTACATTTTGTCCCGCTTGGAGTTTCCTCCGTGGCGGTTGATAGCTTTTACAGCTTTATTTGCATTTCTAATCCCCCATGGAGGTGCTTCGTGGTTGGTGATCATGTTTGTATATATATATATATATATATATATATATATATATATATATATATATATTTACAGCTTTTATATATATACCTGCTTACTGCGTTTATATCAATTGCGGCATCATGTGAGCTTAGGAATCATGTGATCACAGATTCAGTCTACTGAATCTAGATTCGGTTCCCGTGATGGACCTTCTCAGCTGTAAGCAGCTTGTAAATTTTATCTGTGATGTTTGGATTTTCTCAGATGGTTCTCATACCCACGAGGAGTTCAGCACCTTTTGTATATTATTTTCATACAGATGCCTCGCATCTGTAAAATAAAAATCAATCAAGCCGATTACGGAATAAAATGGAAGTATCAAAGGTCTCAATTACTATTGAGCACAGGGTTTGAAAAACCTCTTTTAAAACATCACTGCTATATCTTGTTTAAAACTGAATTTTCACATAAATTCAAACCCTATGTATATAGGTGCAAACGAGACATAGCACTACTTCCAAATAACAGCACATTGACCCCCCCCACACACATTCTTATAACAGTTTCTTGAAAAGTGGCGGTCACCATGGCAACACGGATGTCGGGGGGTGCCTAACACCTTCCCTCCGCATAAGCAAGTCCCCGGACCTTAATTGAATCTCGGTTTCACCGACCCGTTTAGCAGTGTCACATCACTGGGTCAATGTGCAAACCTTTTCTCGATTGTGTTGGTACAACCAGTTAAAAAACCAACTGGCGACTCTTACAGTCCAATTGTCGACATTACACGCGTCGGACCTTTTTCACTTGTTTTTTTCAAACAAATCTCACCTAAAATGAGAACACAAAAGAACAGGTAACGAATAGGGACAAATAAAAATCCTGACGTCGATAGGTGACGACTCTGCTGGGGACTCCAGTAAGAGGACTTAAGTCGCTATTACAAGTTTTTCAAAACTGTTATATGCTTGTGTGTGGATGTTGCATTTACATTTATGATGAATGTGTACGAATGCATATCTGTACTGCGATTAAAGCTTTACACTATATCTGTCTGTGATATTAGTGCTTCGCACATGTCATCATTTTCATAAACGGTGAGACACGTTGTATGTGTATGTATGTTGTGTGGTCCCTCCAGCAGGAGGCTATCCTGTCTGTGTTTGATTACTGGACTCGTGGGAAAACTAATTCCCCGAGGCTCAGGAAAGGCACCACCCAAATTTGCTCCAGTTGAAAGACCGGATTAACTTCACGTTGAGTAAATTGCGATGATTTGGGAACCTTCATGCCGAAAAGCCGCGAGAGTAACCTAAGATAGGTCAGCCTCTGATAAACCAAACGCGGAGGAAAGTCTCTTCATACTTTCTCATTTCAAATTACTTGTAAAGTCAATTACTTGTAATTTACATTCCATAATCATCTCCATGTAATGAGAACTATCCTGTATTACAAACAGCTAGCATCCGTTTTACAGGACAAAATTCCTAAAACGAACACATTATATAGCATGTTAACTTTTACACTATCCCTAAAACTAAACTATGCCAGTTTTGTTACAGGGAAGCATTCAGACCTATTACCCGGTCAAAGTCCAAAAGGGCCGCATGCCTACAGCCAATCATGTCTTCATCTGACCAGTCTAATCCAGTTTCTCGCGAAGAATTTGACGGATTAAGTAAACAAATTACAGACTTGGATGTTCTGCTTAAAGAACTGCATCAATCTACGCAGGGTCCAAAAATACCCATGCAGGCTGAATCCTCTACACAAGGGGGAACTCAGGTCATTACAATACCTTAACTGCAGTTGGATATGACCAACAAAAGTCATGATGCCACCCATCTCACAGGAGATCCAGACACCGGTGACATCAGAAAGAAAGTCCTTCAAATGGAAGAGACCCTTCGCGCCATCAAAGGAATTGGAACACACGACAGTGTTTTATATGTTGACCTTTGTATACTCCCTAGTGTGCATTATCCAAAGAAGTTCAAAACTCTTGATTTTAAAAAAGACGACGGATTAGGATATCCTTACACCCATTTGAAGGTGTTCATTGGAGAACTTGGATCTTATGCAGAAGATGAGAAGCTCCAAATGCAGCTATTCCAAAAGAGTCTGACTGGACAATCCCGTTCATGGTATACCAGATTAGACAATGCCAAGATCCATAGCTGGGAAGAGCTAGCTCATGCCTTCCTCACACAATACAGCTTCTAGTCTCAAATGGCTCCTGACCGATATCAGATTACCAAGGTCAAGAAACAGTCCAACGAGTCTTTTAGAGAGTATGCTCAAAGGTGGAGGCACCTTGCTACTCAAGTTATTTCTTCCATGACAGAATCAAAGATGGTTATGACCTTCATAGACATCCAAGAAGCTCCTTTCTATGAAAGAGTATTAGCCGGCATCGGTAAACCATTTTCTAAAATGATCAAACACGGGGAGATGACTGAGATGGGATTGAAGTCAGGAAAGATTCAAGACCTAGCTGCCCTTAAAGCTGTTGCTGAGCACATCCAATCTGAAAATTAGGGGAACAACCCCCGGAGGGTCCATAAAAAGAAAGAAGAAGATGTTTCCCTGATACTACAGGGTCAAAAAGGCAATCAGAACATGCCTATCCAAAGGAGAAATTACAATCCCTTTCAAGCACAGTCTTTAAACCCTCCAATTCCAAAAGGTGGAGAAGTCAAACGCCCTCAAGAGTTCACACCCTTAGGGGACTCCCTCGAGAACATTCTTACTCTTCTGACCACGCAGAAAAAAATCACGCATCTTCTTCCACCAGCCAGCCCTAATGGACGGGGTTTTAATGCTGCTCGAAAATGTGCTTATCATGCTGGAGCACCTGGACATGATACTCAAGATTGTTGGGCCTTGATACATAAAATCCAAGACCTGATAGACAACGGGGAAATTGTGGTCACTAAACCGGATCAACCTCACGTTCAGGACAACCCTCTTCCTCAACACAAAGAAGAGGAGGTTAACATGATCAATTGGAGCACTGGACAAAGTTCTAATTTTAACTGCGAAGAAGCATCCCAGATCATCAAAGATGGTGCTGACAAATGGGATTATGTAAAGTTCCAGTTTACGATGGAACGAAAGATAAAAGCTCTTTGCAAACAAATTGAACAATTGGCAGAACTGGTGGCATACCAGCATCAAATTACACGTCAGTTAGTAAGCTAGGAGCACGCTAGTCTCCTCCCCTTGGTTATGAATACTCCCTCGTCACATCCAGAAAGTGAAACAATGGAGGACAAAGTGGCAAAGAGAGCGAATGCCAAAGCTCGTCGGGATTTTGCCAACAGAAGGGAATTTACATATCTGGGCCAACCCATGAAGGAAATCCTTCAAATGCTAATCAATGAAGGAAGGATTAATTCCCTTTTCCCTCTAATCAATCCCCGTTCAGGACGGTTTAACCCTGATGGAGTATGTCAATATCACTCCCATTCTCGCGGTCACGGCACAGAAGAATACTGGGCACTCCGCCACCTTATCCAAAATCTTATTGATAGCGGTGTCATGCAAATAGCAGATGATGATATTGTGTTACGTGGTAGTGAGAATACCTATCCTACTAAATAGAAGGGATTGGTTGTAGTTATATCCACTGAGGCTAATGGCATTGTCAAGCCACTAACTATACCAACAATTCAACTCAGAGGAAGCAACAATCCTTTGAAAGTGGCTGCTCCCGAGCCAATCAACTTACCATGCAGAGCACAATATCCAATTGTTAGCTTGCACACAGTTTTGTGCAATTATGAAGAATCCACCTCGCATACAACTGCTACAGTGTCGAAGGAAAATCCACTGTATCTTCTCCAACGGGTGATGAAGTCTAACATCGAATCAAAGGGGAAAATACCCATGGAGAAGATTGAAAAATTCCTCCGCACTATGGGTCATAACGAAGCCAAGGTGGTTTTAAGCTTAAGAGAAGCTCCACATCAAATTTTAATTTTGGACTTGGTCTTAACTTCCAAGGATCATAGGAAGATTCTACTAAAGGTTTCGGAAGAAGCCTACTTGCCAAAATCAGTGGATGTGGAAAAATTTCAACACCTGGTTGATCACATTTTCAACAACTATGTGATATCCTTCACTGATGATGATATACCGCCCGAAGGGACCGGTCATTGCAAGCCGTTACACATTGCGGTCTTGTCCTCTAGATATATGCTAGCTGGAGTCTTAGTAGACGGAGGTTCATCTTTGAATATATATCCTTACGCTACGTTGCTAAAGATGAACGTCAATCACAATCGAATCCGAAGTAGCCATACGATCATCAAAGCTTTTGATGGATCCCGCCGCAATTCGGTCGGAGAGATTGAGATGCCAATTGAGATTGGTCCCCATACATTCTGCGTATCTTTCCACATACTCAAGATAGATTTGGGATACAACTTGCTCTTGGGAAGACCGTGGATTCATATGGCTGGGGCAGTCCCCTCCACCTTTCATCAGCAACTGAAATACATTATCAACAATAGCCTAGTCACAGTCAACACTGAGCCAGAATGCCCTCAACAAGGTGACATATCATCAATTTCAATTCCGATGTTGAGCCGGTCAGTTTCCACACTTTGGAAATAAGCAACCCTCAATTTCATGCCTTGGGAATGCCATTGCCTGTACCCAAGATCTCTACTGAAGTAATGTCGGCTACTCAGGAAATGATGTCTTTGGGTCATCAGCCAGGACAAGAGCTGGGAAAAGATCACCAAGGTATCAAATACCCCATCCAAGTATCCAAGCAAACTGGGACAGCTGGACTAGGCTATTCTGCCAGTTCTAGTCAAAGGAATCCTCATAAGCATCAGCAAATTCCTTCAGTTTCAACCACGCGGCGTTTATCTTTGCCCTCAAATTCTGAGTCCGCACAACCTTCTGTAAAGGTGCCAACCAACATAATGGCTATGCTATTTCCCAAGCCAGTGCCGTTCAAGGTAAAAGATGTCTTTGTTCCAGATTCCGCAGTGGAAGAAGAGAAACAAAGAATCAAACAAAATGTCGTCCGGATAATGTCGGGCATGCGCATCATTGTTCATGATGAACATACAAATAGATATACCCCAGATAATGATTGCCCAGACGTCATGGTCATCATTCGGGAAAAGGAGGACGATGAAAGCCCCTCCATCAATGCAGTCCACCAAGACTTTATCCTTGTCAATTGGAGCAGCACTCTTTGTATTGGTCGACAAGGGTAAAATGGGCAGGACTTCTTTCTGCCCTGTAGATATAATAACTACTTACTTTTTTGTACAATATTAGCAGTTGTTTTGTTCGTATATGCTAACATTATGTATGATTAAATAGTTTCATATATATTAAGCGAAAGCATATTTTGTTTTAGGACTCTGAACTTAGAGATGCATGTACTTGCTGATAAGATGCCTCGTCTCCACAAGGATTGTAACTTTGATGAAAAGTTGGACTCAGACTTGCTAGAAATACAAGAGGACATTGAGGTGCCTTCAGAGATCAAATAATGGGTTGAAGACAAGCCTAAATCTAACTTTGATCAAACCACCTTCTTTAATCTTGGAACCTTAGAAAATCCTAAGTTAATCCAGATTGGTTCAGACCTTATCCCAAACCAATGGACTGACATGGTTACGCTACTAACCCAATTCCAGGATGTGTTTGCATGGTCTCATGAAGACATGGTGGGTTTATCCACTGACATTGTTCTTCATCGCCTTCCCATTAAAGAGGGATTCAAGCCAGTCAAGCAGAAACTCAGGCGATTGAAGCCTGAGTGGAGTTTAAAGGTAAAAGAAGAAATTGTAAAATAATTTCATGCTGGCATCATCATGGTGTCTACATATCCTGAGTGGATATCCAACATTGTTCCCGTGCCTAAGCCTGATGGAAAGGTTCGAGTTTGCGTGGATTACCAAGATTTGAACAAAGCTTGCCTTAAAGATAGCTTTCCCGTGCCCTTTATCCATATTCTCATTGATAATACTGCTCAAAATGGCATGTACTCCTTCGCTGATTGCTTTGCGGGGTACCATCAGATCATGGTTGCTGAAGAGGATCATGAGAAAACAGCTTTCATCACGCCTTGGGGAACCTTTTGTTATAGACGGTTGTCATTCAGCCTCATCAATGCCGGAGCTACCTATCAGAGAGCTATGATGGCTCTTTTCCATGATTTAATGCACAAAGAGATAAAGATCTACGTGCATGACATCATTGTCAAATCCCGGAAGGAGGATGACCACTTATACCATCTGAAAAAGCTTTTCAACAGGTTGCGCAAGTACAACTTGAAGTTAAATCTAGCCAAGTGCGCCTTTGGCGTTAAATTAGGCAAGTTGCTAGGATTTCTAGTCAGCCACAAAGGGATTGAGCTGGATCCTACCAAAATCTAGGCCATCACAGAAATGCCCATTCCTCAGATAGAGAAGGAAATACGAGGATTTTTGAGAAGAATCAACTTCATTAGCCGATTCATTTCTCAACTCACAGCAACCTGTGAGCCTATCTTCAAGCTGTTAAGGAAGAACTCTTCTATGAAATGGATTGACGAGGGCTAGAAAGCCTTCCTTACCATTAAAGAACAGCTAGTTAAAGCTCCTATTTTGGTACCCCCAGGGATGGTGTTCCCCTGTTCATGTACCTATCCATAAGTGACAATACCATGGGCTGCATGCTGGGTCAGAAAGACGATAGAGGCCGAGAACGAGCTATCTATTACCTCAGCAAAAGATTCAGTTGCAGTGAACACAAGTACACTCTGATTGAGAGGACTTGTTGTGCTTTAGCATGTGCTGCCATGAGGTTACAGCATTACCTCCATGGTCACACAACCTATCTTATATCCCGCGTGGATCCTCTCAAGTATGTGTTCAGTAAACCCATACTGAATTGTAGGTTGTTCAGATGGCAGTTGATCCTACAACAATTTGACATTGTTTATGTGACTCAAAAGTCCATTAAAGGTCAAGGAATTGCGGATCAACTGGCTGCCGCACCTTCAGGAGATTTCAAACCCTTGGAAACATACTTCCCCGATGAAGGGGTAATGACAGTTCAGCAACACCATCAGTACGATACCCGCCAAGCATGGAAGATGAATTTTGATGGAGCTATTAATACGGAAGGTTCTAGAGCTGGAGCAGTTCTAGTATCTGGTACAGGGGAGCAGTATCCCGTCGTCGTCAAATTGCAGTTTACCAGCACCAACAACACAGCTGAGTATGAAGGCTGTATCATGGGGCTAAAACTTGCCCGTTCAATGGGCATCAGACGGTTAACTGTCTTTGGGGATTCAGAGTTGGTAATCAAACAATCCACAGGAATCTATCAAACCAAAGAGCTGCGATTGCTGCCTTACCATCGGCAAGTTCTACAGATGGCTTCGGAGTTCAAAGAGATCTCTTTTCTACACATTCCTCATAATAAGAATGACTTTGCGGATGCATTAGTGTAAAACCCCAACTTATTATAATGAAATTGAATTTTCTCTATTTATTATTTTAAAATAGTAAGTATTGATTTGATTAATGTAATTAGTTATGGGTACAAATGCGCAAATATTTTTAAATAAGCAAGTGGTTATAAAATATTCATTGTTGTCGGGGAATATTCGTTTGGTCGTGGAATATTCTTACTGTTGGGGAATATTCGTATGATGACGTAACCTTGTGTGGGCCCCATGACGGAAAGCGATTGGATGAAAAAAATGACAAGTATAAGTTATTTATAAGTAACGACATAGTTGTTACCGTTAATACTATTGGAATACCCGGTGGTTAAAACACAGTAGCACACGGTATTGCACCAATTATTGATTCTTACGTAAAAAGGCACTACTCAATAATTGTTACAGTAATTACTATTCAATATTTTATTTTATTGATTCAATAATTATTGCATTGATATTTTATATTACTGTTATTCAATAATTGTCACTACACAATATTTTTTATTATCGGAGCAATAATTCTTATTATCTGAATAATATTATTAGATAACATTATTGGCAATGTCTAGAAAGTTCTGTCTAAGGAGAGGTTTGATCATCTAATTGCGCGCCAGTAAGGAGAAATCCTTATTGGAAAGTCCCCTCTTTCCTAGGAACGGCCTGGTTGTCGATATTGTGATTCTATAATATTATTTGTGAATAATTAATTATTGATTTATATGATAAGAAAAATATTCATTTTATGTAGAGAAAATTTTAAAGTGACAATTGTTGAAAAATTGATATTTTATTTTTTTGATAAAATAATTCATTGAAATATATTATTATATTTTTATAATATAATAATGGTGATATTTTTACAATAAATATGGAATATATGAATATATGAGGAGGAAGAGTATTTTTATTGCAAAAGTTATTTAAAACATGTTAAACATGTCTGTGGGCCCATTTCTTGACTAAAATTTAATTATAGCCTGTAAAATCGTCCGTATGTAAATTTCGGTCAATTTTTATTTGGAATTTGGAAAAACTTTCTTCTGCAAAGTTGTAGAGAATGAAATTTCCTATAGGAAAGACATAAGGTTTGAATTTTTCTAATAAAAGGGCTATTTATTATGAATTATTAAAGTTCCGTAGTTTCGAAATAATTGATTTTTGAAAGTTTTAATTATTTTTAATAACAAAAACGTTTTTTTTTGTTTTTGTCATTATTGGTGGCTGAATTTAGATGGTCAAGGTGGGCGTAAGAATTTAAATAAATAATATTAATATTTTATTAAATTTTCTGCTTTGGTGTTCTAAGTATTTTCCTACAAATAGGGTGCTTAGATTTGAATTAAAAATCACACCAGAAACTAAAGTTTTCTCTCTCTTTCTCTCTCTATATTATCGAGCGTATTCTTGTGAGTATTTTGATACTTTGAGTGTTGCTATACGGTGCAAGTTCCCTTCAGCATTATATCCAGTATTCCAACTAGAAGTACTATTTTTTCTGAGGTAAGGGATGTAATTTTTTTTATAAATGATATTATTTCTTTCAATATCATTATGCCAAAATATTGATCTGAATTTTTTATCAAATTTAGAAATTTTTGGGTTGGGGTTACTATTCACGTATACGGCACTATTCACGAATACGACACTATTCACCGAAAAATTAAATTTTCGTTTTTGTCCAAGATATCTATTATGGATACTAGCTTTGATTGTATCTATGTTTTGATCATTCTTGAATTTTTCTTTGCTATGATTATTTATGAAGTATTTTTGAACTAGGATTGTTTAAAGTACGAATCCTTAATATTTGTTCTTTTGTTTCACTGGATTCGTTTTCTTTAAAAGATTTTTCATCATCCTCAGTCCTAAATGATGATATAACTAAATATCTTTGGCATGTAGTGCAAAGATGAATGATTTTCTGATGAATATCTTTGGCCCGTAGTGCAAAGATGAACAGGTGTTTAGATGAACATGACCAACTGATGAATATTTTTGACCTGTAGTGCAAAGATGGATATTTAATTCCAGATATATATATTGATTGATGTTTCAGGGATAAAATATCGATGATGGACTTTTAAATTCATAGATGATAGTAGATTTCATTCTCTACTTAACTCTTCTAATGAATTATTATTTCCGCTGCGAATATTGATTTAAAACTTGTTGTCTATTGTATTCTATCAGATTTTTCCCTGTTGAAGACTAACGATAATTTGTTCTATATTATCTTAGTCATAATATTCTTTACTGGGCTAGTTGAGCTCACCCTTTTCCTTTTTGTTCCACTTTTCTTCTCAGGAGGCGAGACTGTAGCAAGTACTAGTCGGGGTATGGAATGATGGTTCTAGAAAGTTGTTTAGTAGTCCTCACCATTTTTGTGAAATAATGTATCAATAATTATAATGAGGACTTATTTGGGTGTGAATATTGTCTAGATGACAATATTTGTATTTAAACTCACAGTTTATGTGTTGTATTAATAAAGTTGTAGTTGCTTCTGTACTATGTTATTGACAACTCAAAATGGGTGATGTATACCTATTTTGGGGGCGTCACACAGTTGGTATCAAAGCTTAGGGATATGATCTCTGGCGGAGATCGGGGAATAGAACTAGGAGGGGAGAGACGAGTAAAACTTTCGCTAGTGTGTCTTACCTAAGCTTATTTGTTGGCTGGTCAGTATATAGGGATATTATGTGATATGTTGATTTTTTTAATTAACCCTTGTTTTATGGCAGTATTTGAGAATGTCGACTGAGAATGTTAATAGTGGAGTAAATGAGACTGTGGAGACACCTTTACTCTCCAACGAGGAGAACGTGCAACATGCTAGCAATGTTCCTCCTGTAAACAACACCACTGAGCAGATGATGAACGATGGAATGTTTAGAAGCTTTTTGTAGTTCATGCAAAATTAGACGAGGGAGGCTCGTGTACAAAATACAGGTGGAAATGATAGCAACGCGCGGTTTGTCACGGCCAAGCAGTTCAAAGAGTTGGGAACATCAAAATTCTGGGGAAAGCCAGATCCAATTAAGGTGGAGACGTGGGTCAAGCAAATTACCAAGATATTCGATGTCTTGGGATGCACGGAGGAACAGAAGGTTCCATTTGTCACCTTTATGTTCCATAATGAGGCAAATTACTGATGGGAATTTGTGAAGCATACCCATCCAGCCACACTCAGCATGTCTTGGGAGACATTTCAGAAACTGTTCAATGACAAGTATTTTTCTGAAAGTATTCGTCATATGAAAGAGGTAGAGTTTATTAGACTGGAGCAGAACAACACGACGGTGTCCCAATACGAGGCGAAGTTCACGGAGTTATCCAGGTTTGCACCTCATTTGGTGGGGAATGAGGAACGTATGACACGGATGTTTCTGAGAGGTTTTAAACCTGACATACTTCAGTATCTCATTTCTCATAAATTTTTTCTATATTCAAATGTTGTCAACATGGCTCAATTATTAGAGCGAGATAACGAGTACGTTCAACCGAGGGACCACAACCAGGATCGTACTGGTGACAGCAGTCATCGGAGCAACGATCACCAGCGGGAAAAGAAGAACACGGAGAAAAGCGGTAACCACTCTGGTGGTAATCGTGGCCATGATAATAGAAGAAGCAAGTGGGGGAGATATTTTAAAAAGAGGAAATCCAACAATGACAATGTGAAGACGTCAGCACCAGCAGCAACTGGTTCTAAGGGAGGAGAACGACCACCGGTCGTATGCTACAAATGTGGAAAAGAGGGACATATCAGCCCAAACTGTCCACAACAGTTCAAGGTATGCTATAATTATAGAAAGGAAGGACATATCGCTCGAGATTGTATGGTAGCGAAACCAAGTCCAGTAGGGATGGTGACTCAAAAGGCTATCCCAGAAAAGTCAAAGTCAACGGTTCCTAGAAGAGCGTTTATCGTGACTGGTCAAAATGCAAGGAACCCAAACGAGGTGATCACGGGTAAGCTAATCATAAATTCTTATGAAGTTTATACATTACTAGATACCGGTGCTACCCATTCATTTATCTCTCCTACTTGTGCTTAATGTTTAAACTTGACTCTGGAGAAATTAGACTTTGACCTATCTATGGAGACTCTGTTAGGAGAAACTTTCATAACATCCACTGTTTATAAATCTTGTTTGATCCAAGTTGGCACCATCACATTACCTGTTGATCTTATCTCTTTAAAGATACTTGCTTTTGATGTGATTTTAGGGATTAATTGGTTAACTACTCATCATGTCAAAATTGATTGTTTTCGTAAGTTTGTTAGTTTTCATATTCCTAACCAACCTGTTGTACGAATTTAAGCAACTAAACCACTAAAATCATTCACTATCATATCAAGTCATAAAGCTATTCGTTTATTGAAAAACGGATGTTAAGCTTTCTTAGCCCATGTTATGGATTTGAATAAAGACACGTCAAATTTGAATAATATTCCTGTTGTTAGTGACTTTCCTGACGTATTTCCTGAAGAACTTCCCGGTCTACCCCCAGAACGTGAAGTTGAATTCTTTGTTGATCTTGAACCTGGTACAAAGCCCATTTCTAAAACCCCATATCGAATGACTCCTATTAAACTTCAGGAGTTAAAGGTCCAACTACAGGAATTGTTGGACATCGGTTTCATTCATCCTAGTACATCTCCTTGGAGTGCTCCTGTTTTATTTGTAAAGAAGAAAGACGGGAGTATGCGACTTTATATTGACTACCGGGAATTGAACCATGTCACCATCAAGAATAGGTATCCACTACCTCGTGTTGATGACATGTTTGACCAGTTACAAGGAGCACAATTCTTCTCAAAGATCGATCTTCGTTCTGGATATCATCAGCTAAAGATTAGAACTGACGATATTCCAAAGATTGCCTTCAGAACTCGGTACGGGTATTATGAATTCTTAGTCATGTCTTTCGGATTGACTAATGCTCCTACGACTTTTATGGATATGATGAACCGAGTATTCAATGAATATTTAGATCAGTTCGTTGTTATCTTTATTGATGACATCCTCATATATTCCAAAAGTCGTGAAGATCATGAGCACCATTTGAAGCTGGTACTCCAAAGGCTTCGTGAAAACAAGCTATATGCCAAGTTGAAGAAATGTGAGTTCTAACTTGAGGAAGTAGCATTCCTTGGGCACGTGGTGTCAAAACATGGAGTATCTGTTGACCCGGCGAAGATTGAAGCAATATAAAGTTGGGAGCAAGCTAAGTTGGTGACCGAAGTACGTAGCTTTCTGGGCTTAGCTGGTTATTATCAGAGATTTGTGGAAGGGTTTTCTCGAATTGCTACTCCGTTAACTCAGTTGACTCAGAAGGATACAAAATTCATATGGAGCGAGGAATGCGAAACGAGTTTTCAAGAGCTTAAGAGGAGACTCATTTCGGCACCTATTCTGACAATACCATCTGGTTCGGATGGATTTGTTATCTACAGCGATGCTTCGGGCAAAGGGTTAGATGTGTTCTCATGCAACACGGAAAAGTTATAGCCTATGCCTCGCGATAACTTAAAGAATATGAGAGAAATTATCCTACTCATGATCTAGAGTTGGCAGCAGTCATTTTCGTGCTAAAGATCTGGAGGCACTATCTATATGGGGAGAAAGTGGAGATATATTCAGATCATAAAAGCCTCAAATATTTCTTCACCCAGAAGAAACTCAACATACGGCAACGACGTTGGCTCTAGCTGTTGAAAGATTACGACCACACTATTCAATACCATCCTAGAAAAGCGAACGTGGTAGCTGACGCGTTGAGTAGAAGATCATATGCGGGAACGAGTGTGATGCTATCAACACAAAGGCCCATTTTGGGTGATTTACAAAAGATGAAGATAGAATTCAAGACTCCGGGGACCCATGCGATGATGTCAAATATATGCATAGAACCAACTTTAATCGATAAAGTTAAGGTTACTCAAGCCACAGACCCAGAGCTGATGCGTATGAAGAAGAAAGTACAAGATGGTGTTATCCCAGAAGCAAGAATCGATGGAGAAGGAATACTTCGGGTCAACTCTGTAAGACCCTAACTTTTATAAATAAAGATAAATTTTCTATAAATATCATTTTTGAATATTATGGAGTTAATTTGATATAATGTTATAGTTGTGGGTAATATTTATAAATTTTGCAAAGTACGCAAGTTGTTATATAATATTCGATTGGTCGGGGAATATTCGTTTTAACAGAGAATATTCGTACAACGACACAATTATTGGTGGACCCCGCAACGGAATTATAGTCGGATTGAGAAAACGACAAAAATATTTTATTAAAAATAACGGCGGAAGTTTTACCATTGTTACTGTTGAACTACTCGGTAGTAAAAGTACAGTAATACGTGTGGTTGCATAGTAGCACAAGGTATTGATTATTAATGCTTATGTGAAAAGTCACTCAGTTTGATTCAATTATTGTCAGTTAATAATATGAATTATTTAGCGATAATGACGTTTTGTTTTATTCGTATTATTAACGTAATAAAACAGAAATATCTTTTTATATAAAATAGAATACTTTATTAAAATTATTCTATAAATAGAATATATTATATTTTATTTAAAAGATTTTTCTTTAAATATGGACCGTCAGATTAAAGTAATCAATCTGGACTGTTCATGGATTAGTTACTATGCATTCTATTTTTCTATAAATAGCAGCTCATTCCTTCATTATTTCTTACGAATTCACTGAACTCTAGAGAGAGAAACTATAGAGAGAGAGAAGAAGAGTATTCTGCTACTTAACTACTTCCTTATTTTAGCTCTTCTTTAAAACGGTAAGGGGTGTTATTCATTCTTATTCATGAAGAGAACTGTTGTTATTCCATTTCTTATTATTCTGTTGGAATAACCTGTATACGCGGTCTACGCTATACTTGGTGACATTCTTCTATTATTCTGTTGGAACATCCTGTCTGTGTGTTTTACACCGGACCTGGTTTTGTTTTTATTATTATTCTGTTGGAACATCCTGTCTGTGTGTTTTACACCGGACCTGGTTCCGTCTTGTTATTATTCTGTTGGAACATCTTGTCTGTGTGTTTTACACCGGACCTGGTTCCATTATTTATTATTCTGTCGGAATATCCTGTCTATGCGTTTACGCCGGACCTGGTTCCATTATTTATTATTCTGTTGGAATAACCTGTCTGTGCGGTCTATCGCATGCCGGGTGATTTCTTTTGTTATTCCATTCTTTATTATACTCAGTTGGTTAAGTTTTGACTTCTATACTCCATGAAATTAGTGGAATATCCTTTATAATTGCGGTTCATCCAGTATCTTTTCATGAAAATATTCTTCTAAGTATTCTTGAATTTTACTCCACAAAGCAGTATCATGTTGACAATTTAGACGTTGTTAATTCTTGGATAAATTAATTCTTGAACTTGTTTTATTGAATTCTTATATCATTGTCATCATCCTCATGTTTATAAAATGTTGAAAGTCATCTGTGGCCTGTAGTGTATAGATGGACTTTGTATAATTATGACCAGGGATTATTTGGTATAATAATGACCGTAATGTTATAAATGATGTGGTAAAAGTCCTCATTGGCCCGTAGTGCATTGATGAACAGTTGTTGGCATGATCATGACCATTAATGAATACACGAATATCCTTGGCCGTAGTGCAGGGGTGATTCGATGATGTGGATTATTTTATTAAGTTGAGTTCCAGCGATAACAGTGTTGAAAAACCTTTTAAATAATTAAAGATAGTAGAGTTTATTTTCTACTTGATTCTTTTAATGGATTGCTTGTTCCGCTGCAGTTAAACTTGATGTCTATTATATTTTATCAGTTTAACATTGTTGAAGGCTAATGATAATTTATTCTGCATTATCTTAGTCATAATATTTCTTACTGGGCTAGTTGAGCTCACCCTTTCTTTCATTGTTCTCTTCAGGAAATGAGAACGTAGCTGGGGCAAGTCGGGGAACGGAGTGATGGTTCGAATGATAGTATTAGTTAGTAGTCCTCACTATTCTATGTAATAGTGTGTTAATAAATGTAATGAGGAATCCTTTTGAGTATGAATACTCTCTAGAAGATAATATTTGTATTCAAACTCGCAATTTATGTTTTGTCGTATTGTACATGACAGTTGTATTAGTAAGTTGTAATTGTATTCTATACTTTGTATCTGACGACCCAAGATGGGTGATGTATACCTAATTTTGGGAGCGTCACAGTTGGTATCAAAGCTTAGGGATATGATCCCTGGCTAAGATGTGAGAATAGAACTAGGAGGGGAGAGGCGGGGAATTCCTTCGCTAGTATGACCTACCTAAGTTTATTTGCATATTATTTAATTGGTCGGTCATAATATAAGGATAATATATGACATATCAATTAACTTTTATTTTGTGGCAGTATCTGAAAATAGCATCTGAGAATGTTGAGAATAGCAATGGAGCACAGACGACTGTTGATTCACCACATATCAATAATCAGGATAATGTGCATCAGGAAGGTGACAATCCTCAAGCAAACAACAACACTGACCAGATGATGAATGATGGAATGTTCAGAAACTTTATGCAGTTCATGCAACAGCAGGCGAGAGCGGCTCCTGTCCAAAATATAGGTGGAAACACTGAAAACTCTCGGACGGTCACTGCTAAACAGTTCAAGGAGCTGGGACCACTAGAGTTTAAGGGAGATCCAAAACCACTTATAGCGGAAACATGGATAAAGCAAATTACCAAGATATTTGATGTCTTGGGATGCTCCGAGGAGCAAAAGGTTCCCTTTACCGCCTTTATGTTGCGAGGAGAGGCAGATTACTGGTGAGAATCAATTAAGCGTACTCAAACTGCCGCACTGAAGATGTCTTGGGAGAAGTTCTAAGAGCTGTTCAATGACAAATACTTTCCCGAAAGTGTTCGTCACATGAAGGAGGTAGAGTTCATCAAATTGGAGCATAATAATATGACTGTGTCGCAGTATGAGGCTAAATTTGCTGAGTTGTCCCGGTTTGCGTCCCACTTAGTGGATAATGAAGAGCGAATGACGCAAATATTTTTGCGAGGTTTGAAACCTGAGATACGTCAACATCTTATTTCTCATAAACTGTGTTTGTATTCAGATGTTGTGAATAGGGCTCAGTTAGTGGAGCGCGATAACGAGTCAAAGCGGAGCATCAAGTACCAAAAGGTCCATTGCAACCACTTGAAATTCCAGAATGGAAGTGGGAGCACATTAGCATGGATTTCGTTACCGGTCTTCCTAGGGTTTCTCAAGGTATTGATGCGATTTGGGTCATTATTGATAGATTGACCAAGTCTGCTCATTTCTTACTGATACGAGAAACTTATACACTTAAACGTCTTGCTCGTATGTACATAAACGAGATTGTAAGACTGCATGGTATGCCAGTATCCATAGTTTCTGACCGAGACCCAAGATTCACTTCACGATTTTGGGTTTAGTTTACAAAGAGCTATGGGCACGGATTTACGATTTAGTTCAGCATATCATCCTCAGACGGATGGACAATCGGAGAGGACTATTCAAACTCTTGAAGATCTATTAAGACTCTGTGTCTTTGACTTCAAGGGAAGTTGGGACAAGTTCTTACCATTGGTGGAGTTTTCCTACAACAACAGTTATCAAGCAAGTATTGGCATGGCTCCATTCGAAGCATTGTATGGAAGAAAATGGCGTTCTCCAGTATGCTGGGATGAGGTGGGTGAAGCAACGTTATTGGGACCGGAGTTGGTACGTATGACTACAGAAAAGATTCAAACATTCCGACAACGTATAAAAACCTCACAAGATCGACAAAAGAGTTATGCTGATCTTCATCGAAAGGACGTGGAATTTGATGTAGGAGATCATGTGTTCTTACGTGTTGCTCCATGGAAAGGAGTTACGAGATTTGGAAAGAGAGGAAAGCTCAATCCTCGATTCATCGGTCCATTTTTAATCCTCGATCGAGTAGGAACTGTGGCTTATAGACTCGCTTTACCGCCAAGTATGTCTCGTGTTCATAACGTTTTTCACATATCCATGTTACGCAAATATGTGGAAGACCCGAACCACATTATTGAGTTAGAACCGGACGAAATAGCGGAGGATTTGACGTATAAAGAAGTTCCTGTTCAAATCTTAGATAAGAAGGAACATATTCTACGCTCCAAGGTTATACCTCAAGTCAAAGTTTTGTGGAGAAACCACGATGTTGAGGAAATGACTTGGGAGTTAAAATCTAAAATGAAATCAAGGTATCCTTACCTCTTCGACATACCAGGTACGTACCCTAATTTCGAGGGCAAAATTTCATAAGAAGGGGAGGTTGTAAGACCCCAACTTTATAAATAAAGATGAATTTTCTATAAATATCATTTTTGAATATTATGAAGTTAATTTGATATAATATTATAGTTGTGGATAATATTTATAAATTTTGCAAAGTACACAAGTTGTTATATAATATTCGATTGGTCGGGAAATATTCGTTTTAACAGGGAATATTCGTACAACGACACAATCATTGGTGGACCCCACAACGGAATTATTGTCGGATTGAGAAACTGAAAAAAATATTTTATTAAAAATAACGGCGGAAGTTTTACCATTGTTACTGTTAAACTACTCGGTAGTAAAAGTACAGTAATACGTGTGGTTGCATAGTAGCACACGGTATTGATTATTAATGCTTATGTGAGAAGTCACTCAGTTTGATTCAATTATTGTCAGTTAATAATATGAATTATTTAGCGATAATGACGTTTTGTTTTATTCGTATTATTAACGTAATAAAACAGAAACATCTTTTTATATAAAACAGAATACTTTATTAAAGTTATTCTATAAATAGAATATATTATATTTTATTTAAAAGATTTTTCTTTAAATATGGACCGTCAGATTAAAGTAATCAATCTGGACCGTTCATGAATTAGTTACTATGCATTCTATTTTTCTATAAATAGCAGCTCATTCCTTCATTATTTCTTACGAATTCACTGAACTCTAGAGAGAGAAACTATAGAGAGAGAAGAAGAGTATTCTGCTACTTAACTACTTCCTTATTTCACCTCTTCTTTAAAACGGTAAGGGGTGTTATTCTTTCTTATTCATGAAGAGAACTGTTGTTATTTCATTTCTTATTATTCTGTTAGAATAACCTGTATACGCGGTCTACCCTATACTTGGTGACATTCTTCTATTATTCTGTTGGAACATCCTGTCTGTGTGTTTTACACCGGACCTGGTTCCGTTTTTATTATTATTCTGTTAGAACATCATGTCTGTGTGTTTTACACCGGACCTGGTTCCGTTTTTATTATTATTCTGTTGGAACATCCTGTCTGTGTGTTTTACACCGGACCTGGTTCCGTCTTGTTATTATTCTGTTGGAACATCCTGTCTGTGTGTTTTACACCGGACCTGGTTCCATTATTTATTATTCTGTCGGAATATCCTGTCTGTGCGTTTACGCCGGACCTGGTTCCATTATTTATTATTCTGTTAGAATAACCTGTCTGTGCGGTCTATCGCATGCCGGGTGATTTCTTTTGTTATTCCATTCTTTATTATACTCAGTTGGTTAAGTTTTGACTTCTATACTCCATGAAATTAGTGGAATATCCTTGATAATTGCGGTTCATCCAGTATCTTTTCATGAAAATATTCTTCTAAGTATTCTTGAATTTTACTCCACAAAGCAGTATCATGTTGACAATTTGGACGTTGTTAATTCTTGGATAAATTAATTCTTGAACTTGTTTTATTGAATTCTTATATCATTGTCATCATCCTCATGTTTATAAAATGTTGAAAGTCATCTGTGGCCTGTAGTGTATAGATGGACTTGGTATGATTATGACCAGGGATTATTCGGTATAATCATGACCGTAATGTTACAAATGATGTGGTAAAAGTCCTCATTGGCCCGTAGTGCATTGATGAACAGTTGTTGGCATGATCATGACCATTAATGAATACACGAATATCCTTGGCCGTAGTGCAGGGGTGATTCGATGATGTGGATTATTTTATTAAGCTGAGTCCCAGCGATAACAGTGTTGAAAAACCTTTTAAATCATAAAAGATAGTAGAGTTTATTTTCTACTTGACTCTTTTAATGGATTGCTTGTTCCGCTGCAGTTAAACTTGATGTCTATTATAATTTATCAGTTTAACATTGTTGAAGACTAATGATAATTTATTCTGCATTATCTTAGTCATAATATTTCTTACTGGGCTAGTTGAGCTCACCCTTTCTTTCACTGTTCTCTTCAGGAAATGAGAACGTAGCTGGGACAAGTCGGGGAACGGAGTGATGGTTCAAATGATAGTATTAGTTAGTAGTCCTCACTATTCTATGTAATAGTGTGTTAATAAATGTAATGAGGACTCCTTTTGAGTATGAATACTCTCTAAAAGATAATATTTGTATTCAAACTCGCAGTTTATGTTTTGTCGTATTGTACACGACAGTTGTATTAGTAAGTTGTAATTGTATTCTGTACTTTGTATCTGATGACCCAAGATGGGTGATGTATACCTAATTTTGGGGGCGTCACAAACTCCAGACTTTGTGTTCCTAACGATTCTGACTTGAAACATAGAATCATGATGGAGGCACACAACACACCGTTTGCAATTCACCCTGGAAGTACCAAAATGTATCGTGATATTCGACATACATTTTGGTGGAACAATATGAAGAGAGAGATTGCGAAGTTTATCTCGAGGTGTTTAACTTGTCAACGTGTAAAGGCGGAGCATCAAATGCCTAAGGGTCCATTGCAACCCCTTGAGATTCTGAAATGGAAGTGGGAACACATTACCATGGATTTCGTTACAGGTCTTCCCACGGTTTCTCATGGCATAAATGCTATTTGGGTTATTGTTGATAGATTAACTAAGTTTGCTCATTTCTTGCCGATACGGGAGACTTATTCCCTTGAACGTCTTGCTCGTATGTACGTAAATGAGATTGTGAGATTGCATGGCATGCCAGTATCCATAGTTTCAGATCGTGACCCAAGATTCTCTTCACGATTTTGGGTTAACTTGCAAAAAGCTATGGGCACGGATTTACGATTCAGTTCGGCATACCATCCTCAAACGGACGGACAATCAGAGAGGACTATTCAAACTCTTAAAGATCTATTAAGACTCTGTGACTTAAGCTTCAAAGGGAGTTGGGATAAGTATTTACCATTAGTGGAGTTCTCTTATAACAACAGTTATCAGGCAAGTATAGGGGTGGCTCCATTCGAAGCATTATATGGACGAAAGTGTCGCTCTCCAATATGTTGGGATGAGGTGGGTGAAGCAACATTGTTAGGACCCGAGTTGGTACGTATTACTACAGAAAAGATCCAAATGATTCGACAACGTATACAAACAGCACAGGATCGACAAAAGAATTATGCGGATCTTCATCGAAAGGGCATGGAATTTAGTATTGGGGATTATGTATTGTTTCGTGTTGCTCCATGGAAGGGAGTTACAAGATTTGGGAAGAGAGGAAAGCTCAATCCACGATTTATTGGTCCATTTTAAATTCTTGACCGAGTAGAAAATGTGGCCTATAGACTCGCGTTACCTCCAAGTATGTCTCGTGTTCATAATGTTTTTCATATATCTGTGCTACGTAAATATGTGAAAGACCCAAACCACGTTATTGAGTTAGAACCGGACGAGATAGCCGAAGACTTAACGTACGAAGAGGTACTTGTCAAGATCTTAGATAGGAAAGAGCATGTCCTACGTAAAAAGGTCATACCACAAGTTAAAGTTTTGTGGAGGAACCATGCTATAGAGGAAATGACCTGGGAGTTGGAAACGAAAATGAAAGCGAGGTAACCTCACCTTTTCGAAACACCAGGTACGTACGTCAATTTCGAGAACAAAATTTCACAAGAAGAGAAGGTTGTAATACCCCAACTTATTATAATGAAATTGAATTTCCTCTATTTATTATTTTAAAATAGTAAGGGTTGATTTGATTAATGTGATTAGTTATGGGTACAAATGCGCAAATATTTTTAAATAAGTAAGTGGTTATAAAATATTCATTGTTGTCGGGAAATATTCGTTTGGTCGTGGAATATTCTTACTGTTGGGGAATATTCGTACAACGGCGCACCCTTGTGTGGGCCCCATAACGAAAAGCGATTGGATGAAGAAAACGACAAGTATAAGTTGTTTATAAGTAACGGCGTAGTTGTTACCGTTAATACTGTTGGAATACTCGGTGGTTAAAACACAGTAGCACACAGTATTGCACCAATTATTAATTTTTACGTAAGAATGCACTACTCAATAATTGTTACAGTAATTACTGTTCAATATTTTGTTTTATTGATTCAATAATTGTTGCATTGATATTTTATATTACTGTTATTCAATAATTGTCACTACATAATATTTTCCATTATCGGAGCAATAATTCATATTATCTGAATAATATTATTAGATAACATTATTGGTAATGTCTAGAAAGTTCTGTCTAAGGAGAGGTTTGGTCATCTAATTGCGCGCCAGTAAGGAGAAATCCTTATTGGAAAGCCCCCTCTTTCTTGGGAACGGCCTGGTTGTCGATATTGTGATTCTGTAATATTATTTGTGAATAATTAATTATTAATTTATATGATAAGGAAAATATTTATTTTATGTGGATATAGATGGAGAAAATTTTAAAGTGACAATTGTTGAAAAATTGATATTTTATTTTTTTGATAAAATAAATCATTTAAATATATTATTATATTTTAATAATATAATAATGGTGATATTTTTACAATGAATGTGTGATATATGAATATATAAAGAGGAAGAGTATTTTTGTTACAAAAGTTATTTAAAGCATGTTAAACAGTCTGTGGGCCCATTTTTTGACTGAAATTTGATTTTAGCCTGTAAAATCGTCCGTATGTGGATTTCAGTCAATTTCTGTTTGGAATTTGGAAAAAATTTCTTCTGTAAAGTTGTAGAGAATGAAATTTCCTATGAAAATGACATAAGGTTTGAATTTTTCTGATAAAAGAGCTATTTATTATGAATTATTGAAGTTCCGTAGTTTCGAAATAATTGATTTTTGAAAGTTTTAATTATTTTTAATAACAAAAACGTTTTTTTGTTTTTGTCATTATTGGTGGCTGAATTTAGATGGTTGAGGTGGGCGTAAGAATTTAAATAAATAATATTAATATTTTATTAAATTTTCTGCTTTGGTGTTCTAAGCATTTTCCTATAAATAAGGTGCTTAGGTTAGAATTGAAAATCACACCAGAAACTAAAGTTTTCTCTCTCTATATTATCGAGCGTATTCTTGTGAGTATTTTGATACTTTGAGTGTTGCTATACGGTGCAAGTTCCCTTCAGCACTATATCCAATATTCCAGTTAGAAGTACTGTCTTTTCTGAGGTAAGGGATGTTATTTTTTTTTATAAATGATATTATTTCTTTCAATATCATTATGCCGAAATGTTGATCTGAATTTTTTTATCAAATTTGAAACTTTTTGTGTCGGGGTAATATTCACGTATACGACATTATTCACGAATACGGCACTATTCACCGAAAAATTAAATTTTTATTTTTGTCCAAGATATCTATTATGGATACTAGCTTTGATTGTATCCATGTTTTGATCATTCTTGAATTTTTCTTTGCTATGATTATTTATGAAGTATTTTTGAACTCGGATTGTTTAAAGTACGAATCTTTAATATTTGTTCTTTTGTTTCACTTGATTCGTTTTCTTTAAAAGATTTTTCATCATCCTCAGTCCTAAATGATGATATAACTGAATATCTTTGGCATGTAGTGCAAAGATGAATGATTTTTTGATGAATATCTTTGGCCCGTAGTGCAAAGATGAACATGACCAACTGATGAATATCTTTGGCCTGTAGTGCAAAGATGAACATTTGATTCCAAATATATATATTGATTGATGTTACAGGGATAAAATATCGATGATGGACTTTTAAATTCATAGATGATAGTAGATTTCATTCTCTACTTAACTCTTCTAATGAATTATTATTTCCGCTGTGAATATTGATTTAAAACTTGTTGTCTATTGTATTCTATCAGATTTTTTCCTGTTGAAGACTAACGATAATTTGTTCTATATTATCTTAGTCATAATATTCTTTACTGGGCTAGTTGAGCTCACCCTTTTCCTTTTTGTTCCATTTTTCTTCTCAGGAGGCGAGAATGTAGTAAGTACTAGTCGGTGTATGGAATGATGGTTCTAGAAAGTTGTTTAGTAGTCCTCACCATTTTTGTGAAATAATATATCAATAATTGTAATGAGAACTTATTTGGGTGTGAATATTGTCTAGATGATAATATTTGTATTTAAACTCACAGTTTATGTGTTGTATTAATAAAGTTGAAGTTATTTCTGTACCATGTTATTGACAACTCAAAATGGGTGATGCATACCTATTTTGGGGGCGTCACAATTAGCAACTTTGGCCTCCTTGATTCACATACCTGACAAGGAACACATGCCAAGCGTCACATTAGCCCTGCAAAAGGCACCAGCCTATGGGAACTATGTTGGAGAAGTATCGGATGAGCTACCTCCCATCCCACAACCTTGGTATCAACATATCAAGGAATACTTGCGAGATGGATCTACACCCGCTGAGGTGAGCCTGACTGAGCAAAGGCGGATTCATTAACTTGCTATGAAATTTTACTTGAGCGGAGATGCACTCTACAAGAGAGGTACAGGACTAGGTCTCCTCAGATGCCTGGATAAGGATCAAGCTCAGAGACTCATGGATGAGGTCCATGGTGGAGTCTATGGCCCACACATGAGTGGCCCCCTCCTTGTTAAGAAGATCCTCAGGACGGGACATTACTGGCTATCTCTCAAAGATGACTGCAATGACCACGTCAGGAGATGTCATCAATGCCAAATTCATGGGAATGCTATCCACGCCCCTCCACGGGAGCTCCACAATATGAATTCACCTCGGCCCTTCTCAATGTGGGGAATAGACGTGATCGGGCCCATAGAGCCCAAAGCCAGTAATGGACATCGATTCATCTTCACCTTGATCGACTACTTTACCAAGTGGGTAGAAGCAGCTTCCTTCCCCAGGGTTACCAAAGAAGTCATCATTGCTTTCATCAGAAACAATGTTATTTGTCGATACGGACAACCAGAGGTAATTGTATAAGGCAATGCTAAGAATCTCAACAACAAAATAATGGAGGAACTATGCAGTAAATTCCACATCAAACACCTTAACTCCGTCATCTACCGTCCAAAGATGAATGGTGCTGTTGAGGCAGCTAACAAAAACATCAAGAAGATTATGCAAAAGATGTCCGCCAATCACAAAGGATGGCCTGACCTATTGCCTCTTACTCTGTTAGCCTATAGAACATCAATGCGCACTTCAAATGGGGCAACCCCCTACGTATTAACCTATGGGATGGAAGCAGTACTTCCCATAGAAGTAGAAATAGAATCCCTCAGAGTGTTGATGGACGCTCATCTGGATGAAGATCAATGGGTACAAGACAGGTATCACCAATTGTTTCTAATAGACGAAAGGCGAACCGCAACTATCTTCCATGGTCAGTTATATCAACAAAGGATTGCCAGATCCTACAACAGAAAAGTCCGACTACAGCAGTTTAAACAACATGACTTGGTTTTGAAGATGATCATTGACAACCAAGATCAATCCAAGGGAAAATTCGCTCCTAACTGGGAAGGCCCATTTGTTGCCAAGGAAGTATTGACAGGAGGTGCTCTTAGATTACAGGAAATGGACGGCGATGAATTTCTGCAACTCATCAACTCGGACACCGTGAAACGGTACTATATTTGAGGTTACCATCAAGCAAACATCCTGGTGTTGGATCATCAAATTATCACTCATTCCGGTTCTTTAACCCTTTACCACATACAACTCTTTTTCACACTTTACCCCTCAGGGAAACACACTCTTCAAGCCAGCAGCCTGGCTTCACTGCGCTCATACAACTCAGGTCATCCCACTACGGATTGAACCTCTCGCATTTGCAGTTTGGCTACCCATACATGGGATCAAACTTCTCATACCTGCAGTTTATCCTCAACCTAGGATCAAACTTTCTCTTCCCCACAATCTATCTTGCACATGGGATTAAACTTTCTTCCCCACAGTTTGACCTGTACATGGGATTAATCTTTCTTCCCAGCAGTTTATCTTGCACATGGGATTACGTTTTTTAACTCGCCCTGAGGGGTGAACTACGTCGACCTGATCTCCTTGATACATGGGAGTACGTAGGCAACCATATTCTATATGGCCCGGTCGCAATAAACAAAAAACCACAAAAACACTTCTACGACCTTCTCCATCAATAAAGCTTCTACACCCTTTCTTCCACAAATAGCGTTGAACCTCTTACACCAGGTTCAAACTAGGAAGACTTGATCTCCTCTTTAATAGGAGTACGTAGGCAGCCATTCATGGTTCGGTCTCACCCCCTACCAAAACACAAACCCTTGTTAACTGGTACTGGGATCATACTTCAATTCACCACATTTCATTGGCTTCAAACCAAAGGGATGGAATTACCCAACTTCTCCTCGAAAATAGGAGATTCGACGACCATCTAAGCTGCGGTTGTTCCTCAAAGAGCAACACCAATCCATAAGAGATGAAATTAACTAGGTTCTTCCTAAATAAGGGTACTGGTGACCATCTGTGGTGCGGTTAATCTCAGAGAGGAAAGCCACACTCCTCTCCACATTTCCATACAGAAACAAGTCCCAAGACACCAAAGATGGTAAGGATACGCGCAGATCCATGATTTATTATGAACTATCCAGAGACAACTCAATGTCCATCTAGTAAGGAGGAATTCAGAGTACATCAAGATCACAAGCCCTAAAGAAGCAGGTAAAATATCAAGCAAGTATCAGACATATCTAAAAAGGGAAGTGATCAAAAATATATTTTCCTACTATATATAATGTTGTTTGATATACATAATGTAAACTGTACATGACAAAATGGCTAAGCTAGTCTGTGCAAGAAAATACAAGCCCATCTACAAATCGGTGTATATGCGAGCTAACAAGCCCAACATGGCATCCCTCTCCGAAGGAGGCAAAGTTGTGGTCTCCTGTACGAGGATATCCACACGACCCAACAGATTTGCAGCCATCTGCATGGTGACCATAAGCTCATTGATGTAACTGCTCATCTCTACGATCATGCCAGTGGTAAAGGACCTCACTGCAGTACTATCTGTGACGGCTACATCCCAGGAAGATATGGCGCTATCCCGCTCAACTATCACTGCGTCTCTGGCTGATCTGGCCTCATCCCGCTCAACAACAGCGGCATCTCTACGAGCCAATGCCTCGTCCCTCTCTAACAGGGATGCGTCTCTCCCATCAAGGGCAGTCAACATCAGGGATTTAGCCTGATCTCTCTCAAAGGTCATCAGATGAAGACTCCGCTCAAAGTACTGTGCTGAATGCTGAATCACGACAGTGCTAGTACTGGGAGAATCTAAAGGAAATACTGGCAACCCAGTAGATGGCTCCTCCTCGGTGTGAGAATTAATGTCCTCCATGGGCTCTCCACCATATGAATCAATACTCGACAATGTGGATACTACCTCAGCCGATGCAATCTCTGTCTCCATCCATGTGGAATACTCTGCAGAATAACCTTGATGACTAATGGAGAAAACAGCTATCTCACGCTGATCCCAACATACATACACACGGGATCGATCCTCTGCTGAAAGATAGTGAGAAGCTAAATGCTGGCCCAGTGCTCCCTCGAAATGATGAAAATTCTGAAATTGGTCAAACTGTGACATCACGGCCAGTGGATGGTAAGTAGTCATGCCCTTCAAACCAGCCAGAGGGATGTAATCCATGCCCAGAGCATGAGTAATAAAGCTGTAAGGTGAGCTGAGCCCTGAGCATGGTAATATACTAAATGAGTCTATAATATCAGCTAAGAAAGCAGACCAAGATGCAGGATCTGTACACTCCGCAGGCTGAAATGAGTATGTCATGGCTATATCATGAGTGAAACAATACCCATGCCGTCTGAAAGTGCCAATCAGTCTCAGGTGTGACATAAACCATACGTATAGCATGACCGAACTGCACGTAAATACTCCTGTCGGATAAGTGCAGCAGTATGTAGCTGACCTCAATGTCTCGGCTATAATCATAGGTATGATGGTACGACCCTCCCTGAGAGCTCTCACTGCCATGATTATTCCTATGTCCAATTCATCCATATACAGTGGCATGTAGACATATGACAGTACGCACAATAGCAGTACATCCACCCTGGCCAAACGCCAATGATCCTTCGGTGTGGTGAAATCCCCGGAATGTCGTCTATAACTATCCTCAGAGCCAAATCTGTCAAACAGAAAATGCTGGGATATAACGTGGCTAGATGTCAGCTCATCCTGCACTACCCTACGCCTCAATCCAGTGAGCGTCATGAACCATCGACTCATGTCCCCCAAAGCCATATGCACGCAAGGTCTGTCTAGTGGCAACATCGTCAACCGTGCATACTCCTCTAGAGTGGGAGTCAACTCCTGGGTCCCGAATCGAAAAACCTGCCTCTCCGATACCCAGTGCTCCAGCATGCCATCCACAAATCCTGTGGGAACCTGAAACATCAACATGGTCATAGTATGTTGCAATAAATGATCTACGGTCACCCTGTCTGATGGTGACATGCTATCATACCATGATCGCATACCAGATGCCACCAATAATGGTGGGGTATGATCAATACGGCTAACTGCCGAAGAAGACATCTGTGCAGGCCGTGTTATAAGACCATCCAGGGGTCAATGCTGGATATCTCTGGACATACATACATATGCATAACATGATACATGCATAACATATAATAGATGACAATATGATGTAAGGAATGGAAAAACTGTGCATACATTCCTAAGTATATCATCATCTAATACATCATCTCTGTACAGCTACAAATACAGGGAAATGGGGCTCAGACACCCTACTACTAATAGAGGCCTATCAAAAGATATAGCGAGAATAGGGCACAACCACCCAATAGCTAACAAAGGCCTATCAAAAGATATAACGAGAATACACATCAGAAGAACACAATGGTGTCGATGTCCACATCATCAATCCTGTCCACCTGATGTAACTCCTCTTGAGTTACTGGATCTCTATCAACAGGGATATCAGGCCTATATAAAGGAGGATCTACACCGGCAAAACCAAATGGGTCATCTGAGGGGCCAGCGCCTGAGCTAGAAGGATCAAACGAATCTGCCTCTGCCGAATCTCTGCCCAAATGCCGGATAAAGATATGTGCCTGATCCAATTGCTAGGTCAAGCTGTCAATCTGTGTCACATGAGTCGGATCTCGAACACAGGCTAATCAATCCGTCATCATCACGGATCCTGGAACCATATCCCCCATAAACTGAGTGGCGCGGGTCTGGGCTCCAATAGTACGAGGGATCCACCAACGTTGGAATACATCTTGAGTGCAAGGACCCTCTGACAATGCAAAACTGTCAACACCCAACAATGGGATATCAATAACGGGTGACTGCGACACAGGCCAATAACGCCTAGCAGGAGGCAAGATCGGTATACGAATCTCTCCTGTGGTGCTCCTAATAACACGCTCTCCTAAATAAAGCTCCCATCCTCCATCCGTTTAGAGAGGAACTCTCTGGGTAGAAATCACGTACTCGACACCAGTCGGGTACCCGTCCTCAAATCCGATGGCCAAATATTCCCCAGAATAGGGAATCCATATGATAATGTCAGTTGTCAACAACTCCAGCTGCAAGCGGCAATGAGTGAAACCCTCAGCTACAAAGACCTCCGCCAATATGGAATGATGTCATCGCTGTCCTCGTGGGTAGATATCCAATCCTAGTACACTCACTGGACGTAAACATGGTAGCCTCTCATAAGCCCAAAATTGCCAACACAAAGGCAATCATATGATGTCAGTTAACACTCTTCACCTTTACATAGTAAATGACAAGAGAAACACTCACCAGTAGAAATGGGTAAAATTTTAGCCAAACCTCGGTCAAACCCTGTGAGCGCATACGCATGCCCCTGAGAAAATAGGCAAAGGTATAGGAACCCCAATCATACTCTCTAATACGGTCCACATGACGAGTGGCGCTAATCAAAGTGAACGACACCGTAGAGGAGTTATCTGCTATGAAGCAGCCCCTAATGATCATCAGGAACAATTGCCGAAGAATGTGATCCCTGACTCTGACATCATCTGGCATGGGCTCGCTCAATAGCCCACTCATAGCATCTACGCTCAAAGGACCCGCACGGACAATCCTGCCCTTGAGCGCTTCCACCGGAACTTCTAACAAGAATCTGACGTCAGTCGGGGTAATATCCTCTGTGCAAGGCACTGACGCACCTCCAAACTCCATACCTGTGATAAAATGCCAATCCATCGACATCATCATCACCTCACAATCCAGCAAATAGAGTGACTGAGTCTGGTGAAACCACCGCTCAGACAATGCCCTAAGGTAACCCCAGGGACAACAGCGGGGAAGGATGGAAAAGAATGCTCCAAAACTCCAGTCATGTACAATCGCTCTATAATCAGGATGAAGAGCCTGATACATAGAGTGTATACTGAACTAGTTCCCTCAAGGCTGTGTAAAGCCAGGAACCTACATGAAATGCAGATCAACATCAAATCCCTTTACTCCTCACAAATAGGAAAGAAGGAAGATCAAGATCTAACGTCATACCTCGTTAGCATGCAAATACATCGAGGGATGTCGACTCGAGTCACCCAGAAGCTTTAGGTTTGCTACCTAAATACTCGGGAGCTCCCTACGGGAAACATGCGCAGCAGGAGCGGGGTCCGTAACCTGAACATCCTCTTCCTCATCCTCGACGTCCAGCACATCAACCTGGCCTGGACGTATCACCGCCTCCACCAATCGACGAGGTTGTCTAACAGAACGGGGTCGAGGCACTTCAGAAGCCCTCCTTCGTACACCAGAAGTGGTCCTGCGGGAACTACTCGGTGAATTCAGATCCATAATATCTGGACAACAAGTCTCCAAATCACCTCAGAAAGGGACAGTGTAGAACACTTGTATGGGGTGACAGAATTTGCAGAAAGACGTCCGAACTCAGCAGATCTAAAGAAGAGATCTCAGATTTCCTTCGCGGCGTAAGTTAAAAATGACTTATGAAAGCAACCTGCTGGTCTTTATCATCTACGGTTGGCCGTAGGTCCATCTGCGGCTATAGTAGGTGTACCTGCGGCACCCTTTTGTGGGTCCCACCCCTCCGGCTCGGTCCAATTTGAGTTGCAAAGGAGTTCTCGCAAGCTGAAAAGGCCAAATCAGGGATAAAAACGCTACACGATTGAGCAGGATAGCTTACAATCCTGGTCTTATCCGATTGAACCGTGGGTCTTCACATCATTCATTGGTATTCGCCCGAACACAGGGTACACTATGCTGATGATCTTAGACGATACAAGTCACGCTCAGCAATACCTCACGTAGGTCCAATTATGATCATTCAGGATCATCATCCTACTTTACCACGTATACCCCGGTGGGGGTCACAACGCGCTTGTATATATCAAAATACAACTACCCCGGCGGGGGTTACAACGTATATCATCCGTTGACACACATATCAACGAAGGTCAAGTAGCCTTGGCATCAGTAACCGTTGGCAAGTAAATCCAACGAAGCGTTGGAAGCCATCCGATGATTTCAGCCGCTGATACACACATCAGCGATGATCCAGTGCAACCCCGGCGGGGGTTATAACGCGCTTGTATATATCAAAATACAACATCCCTGATGGGGGTCACAACGCATTGTCATCCATTGGTGTACGTATCAATGAAGGTCAAGCAGCCTTGACATTATCTTTGCCGATGGCAAATAAACCCATCGAAGCATCGAGGGCTATTCGAGGATTTCATACTCG
This sequence comes from Panax notoginseng, assembly GCA_016801055.1. Lineage (NCBI taxonomy): Eukaryota > Viridiplantae > Streptophyta > Magnoliopsida > Apiales > Araliaceae > Panax > Panax notoginseng. The sequence goes on along the minus strand of CM029015.1, from coordinate 152,620,235 downwards.
GGTACTCATATTCCCCAGCAAAACCCCGGCGGGGGTCACAACGCACATTTTTGTTGATACACATATCAGCGAAGGTCAGGCGACCTTGACATCAGTTTAGCCGTCGGCAAGTAAACCCAACGTCGCAACAGAAACCATCTGATGATTGCATCAGTTGATACACACATCAATAAAGTCTAAGCAGCCTTGGCATTTATCCCCAGCAGGGAGTTCATCCGTTGATATACATGTCAACAGAGGATCAAATGTATCCCCGACGGGGGTTACAACGCGTGGTCAACTGTTGGTTCACACGTCAACGAAGGTCAGGCAACCCTGACAACATTTGTTGTTGGCAGTAAAACCAACAGAACATTAACATACTCTGGCGATACAAACCAGGAAAGGTCAACGTCATCAAGGAGGATTGATGATGGAATATGTTATACACATCCTCAAACAGACGAAGGTTTATCCCCACAGATCTCTTACATATAAGAGGCACTTCTGCGAAATCAAGTCTGTATCAAGGATTAAGGACTTTGGTGATAACCCCAACGTCAACATCCTCAAAGATTTGGATCACATATCCAATCTGGTCATCATTTCCAATCCCCATTAGAAGATACGGGGAGCCAACAATCATTCTCAGAATGTTGGGCAACAACCCCATACACATGCATCATACATTCGCATCATGTTGTATCAAGTGTCTAGGATTCTTTATCCTATCCATGCATTGCATTGCATGAATATGATAAAGAGGGGCATCTGTAGACACTCGAAATTTTTTGCACACCTGTTACTGACATGGCAGGAAGGCAGATTCGTCTTTCAGAGATAACCCTGAAAGACAGCTCACATCAAGTCCGGATACTACCGGAAGCTCAGTTTCAACCCCAGAACACACACTGGGAGTAACAGCCTCAACCCCGAAACACATACCGAGAGTAACAATTCCAACCTCGGCGATAACACTGAGGCCTGCAGTTCTAATACCGAAACACACACTGGAGAAGACCAATTAATCTCGGAGATAACCCCGAGGTATCCAGTCTTAGTCCCAACCATGGGAGTAGCTACCAACCTTGGCAATAACCCCAAGGAATGCAGTTCCGGAGATAACCCCGAAAATGTTTGTTTCAAATGCAATCAGCTTCAATCTCAGCGCTCACAATGAGATACTTAGTACCAACTTGGAGATAACACCGGGAGGACAGACACACCTCAGAGATGACACTGAGGACCTTCAACAACTGCAGCAGTCTAATCTCAGCGATAACTCTGAGCAACGTCTGCTTTATCAGCCCAACCGGCGAAAACCCCAGTGAGGGGCAAAGTCGTCATCTCTCCACCATGACGCCACACCGTACCATCTCAACACTTTGATACATACACAATGTCCCACAAAAGCCAAGAAAAACCAATCTCGAGTGACTATTACTCAGGATAACGGATAGAATTTGAAGTTGAAGACCGGAGGGCATCGTCCCATCTTCATGATTTCGTACAACCTCTAATCCCATGTCATTGCATAACTCTCGACAACGGTAGTCCAAAATAGGTCTTATATACCTCAGTCGGATGCCCGAATTGCAATTTTGAAAGTTCAAGCGGACATCATGTTGCATGCATGCACGTACTTCGAGACGGCGGGACCCGCGAAGCCCGGGGCACCCCGGGCAGCCTCTGGTACACTTGCGGCCCAACCGCAGGTATACCTGTGGCTCCACCCTCTATAAATAGAGGGCTTGGGGTGACCATTTTGTAAGAGAAAACGGCGAGGAAGCCCTGCCCAATTTGCTCTGTACTCACCCTATACTGAGTGCTTTCTCATTTTAAACACTTGTGAGCTCACATATAGCTACTTCTGTACCTGCTGAAGCTAGTGTTTATCTACTTTAAAGATATAGAAGTCTTCTTTGGTAGCCCACTGTAAGCCTTCTCACACACTTTAAAGTCTTTCTCTTCATCTTTGCACACACTGTTCTTCACGTTGAGAGTCGTGTTATGTGTGTTTGCCCGGACTTCGATTCGTGGTTTTATTTTAGTTTGTACATACACATATATATATATATATATATATATATTTATATATATGGACTAACATTATCGAGTTATGCCTCGATTGAGCCTATGCTTCGGTTTGGAGCGTTTATTTGCTTTTGTATATATATACATTTATATATATGAATTGCATGTCGAACTCTGTTCGATGAGCCTAGACTTCGGTCTAGAGCGTTTACTGCTTTAATATATATATATATATATATATATATATATATATATATATATATATATTAACTGTTGTCGAACTTTGTTTAATGAGCCTGGATTTTATATCCGAAGCGTTTATTTGCTTTCGTATATATATACATATATATGAACTGTGTGTCGAACTTTGTTCGATGAGCCTAAATTTTACATCCGGTGCGTTTACTGCTTTAATATATATATACTTATATATATTAACTGTTGTTGGACTTTGTTCGATGAGCCTGGATTTTATATCCGGTGCGTTTATCGCTATATATATATATATATATATATATATATATATATATATATATATATATATATATATATATATATTTACATTCCGTCCCACCTGGAGTTTACTTCGTGGTGGTTGATCACTTTTACAGCTTTCTGTACATTTTATCCCGCCTGGAGTTTCCTCCGTGGCGGTTGATAGCTTTTACAGCTTTATTTACATTTCTGATCCCCCATAGAGGTGCTTCGTGGTTGGTGATCATGTTTGTATATATATATATATATATATATATATATATATATATATATATATATATATATATATATTTACAACATTTATATATATACCTGCTTACTGCGTTTATAATAATTGCGACATCATGTGAGCCTAGGAATCATGTGATCACAGATTCAGTCTACTGAATCTAGATTCAGTTCTCGTGATGGACCTTCTCAGCTGTAACCTGTGACGCCCCCAAAATAGGTATACAACACTCATTCTGAGTAGCCAAATACATGGTAAAGAAAGTAAATTACAACTTCAATAATACAATTGTCATACAAAATACGACAACACATAATGTGAGTTTAAATATAAATATTATCTTCTAGACAATATCCACACTCAAATAAGTCCTCAATACAATTATTCAAACACTATTTTACAGAAATAGTGAGGACTGCTAAAATATCTTTCTAGAACCATCACTCCATACCCCGACTAGATCCTGCTATGTTCTCACCTCCTTAGAAGAAAAATGGAACAAACAGGAAAAGGGTGAGCTCAACTAGCCCAGTAAAGAATATTATGACTAAGATAATATACAACAAATTATCATTAGTATTCAACAGGGAAAAATCTGATAGAATATAATCGACAACAAGTTTTAGATCAACAACTGCAGCGGAAACAACAAACCATTAGAAGAGTCAAGTAGAGAATGAATTCTACTATCTTCTAAGATTTAAAAGTCCATCATCAATATTTTATCCCTGTAACATCAATTAATAATCATCTTTATCCAAATATTCATCTTTACACTACAGGCCAAAGATATTCATTTGTATCACCTGTCAGTCATGTTCATCTCAACACCTGTTCATCTTTGCACTACAGGCCAAAGATATTCCGTAATATCATCATTTAGGACTGAGGATGATGTAAAATATCTTAAAGAGAACGAATCCAGTGAGACAGAAGGACAAATAGTAGGGATTCGTATAACAGTTTATCCAAGATCAATAATACTTCATAATAATCAATTGTGAAGCATAATTCAAAAATAAAGATCAAAACATGGATACAATCAAAGATAGTAACCATAATAGACATCTTGGACAAAAAGGGAAAATTTTATTTTTCGGTGAATAGTGCCGTATTCGTGAATAGTGCCGTATACGTGAATAGTGTCGTATACGTGAATAGTAACCCCAACACAAAAAGTTCCAAATTTGATAAAAGTTCAAACCAATATTTCGGCATAATGATATTGAAGAAAATAATATCATTTAAGAAGAAAATAACATCCCTTACCTCAAAATATCGGTACTTCTGGTCGGAATACCGGTATAAGGCTGAAAGAAACTTGCTCTGATAAATAGAAACTCTCAAAGTATCTAAATACTCACAAAATACACTCAATAATCTAGAGAGAGAAAGAGAGAAAACTTGTTTCTGGTGTGATTTTCAATTCTAACTTAGCCCTCTATTTATAAGAAAATGTTAGCACGCCGAAGCAGACTTAACCTGCAACCTGATGGCTTTACCTGCTACTATTCCCACCCACCACATTTGAATAAAAATCTCAGCACATTTCTTCACCAACCAAGAGTGGGGCCCACTAATTCTAGAATTTTTCACCAAAATGATAAACTCCGAAAATTCAACAATTTCTGAACCAGTCATCTCGTAAAATTCATAATAAATCATACGTTCATTTTTAACGGTTCAAAATTTGTGTACATATACTCAACTTATATATATATATATATATATATATATATATATATATATATATATATATATATAACATATCCAAAAATTACCACGATCCAACGGTCGGATTAAAAATTATAACTCCCGCAAAATATCTCAAAAATCCTGATTTTTAATACCTCCATTCCGACAAAAATACTGATAAAAACCTCAACATTAACTCCTTCATTTTTAACCACAAAAATATATTTCTCATTTATATCCACATAAAATAAATATTTCCTTATCATATGAATCAATAATTAATTATTCACAAATAATATTACAGAATCACATTTATGACAACTAGGCCGTTCCCAGGAAAGAGGGGGCTTTCCAATAAGGATTTCTCCTTACTAGCGCGCAATCAGATGACCAAACCTCTCCTTAGACAGAACTTTCTAGACATTGCCAATAATGTTATCTAATAATATTATTCAAATAATATGAATTATTGATATGATAAAGGAAAATACTGTGCAGCAACAATTATTGAAACAACAATAATATAAAATATCAACGCAGCAATTATTGAATCAATAAAATAAAATATTGAATACTAACTACTGTAACAATTATTGAGTAGTGCCTTCTTACGTAAGAATCAATAATTGGTGCAATACCGTGTGCTACTGTATTTTAACCACCGGGTATTCCAACAGTATTAACGGTAACAACTACGCTGTTATTTATAAACAACTTATACTTGTCATTTTCTTTATCCAATCGCTTTCCGTTATGGGACCCACACAAGGCTGCACCGTCGTACGAATATTCCCCGACAGCAAGAATATTCCACGACCAAACGAATATTCCCCGACAAAATGAATATTTTATAACCACTTGCTTATTTTGCAAAATTTGCACATTTCACCCATAACCAAAGTATTATATCAAATTAACCCCTTATTATTCACAATAATATTTAGAGAAAATTTGATTTTATTCATTAATAAGCTGGGGTCTTACATAACCAGCTTGTAAATTTTATCTGTGATGTTTAGATTTCCTCAGATGGTTCTCATACCTACAAGGAATTCCGTACCTTTTGTATATTATTTTCATACAGATGCCTCGCATCTGTAAAATAAAAATCAATCAAGTCGAATACGAAATAAAATGAAAGTATTAAAAGCCTCAATTACTATTGAGCACAGGGTTTGAAAAACCTCTTTTAAAGCATCACTCCTATATCTTGTTTAAAACTGAATTTTCACTTAAATTCAAACCCTATGTATATAGGTGCAAACGAGGCATAGCACTACTTTTAAATAACAACACATTGACCCCCCCACCCACACACACACATATTCATATAACAGTTTCTTGAAAAGTGGCGGTCACCGTGGCAAGACGGATGTCGAGGGGTGCCTAACACCTTCCCTCCGCATAAGCAAGTCCCCGAACCCTAATTGAATCTCGGTTTCACCGACCCGTTTAGCAGTGTCACATCAATGGGTCAATGTGCAAACCTTTTCTCGGTTGTGTTGGTACAACCAGTTAAAAAACCAACTGGCGACTCTTACAGTCCAATCGTCGACATTACACATGTCGGACCTTTTTCACTTATTTTTTCAAAAAAACTCACCTAAAATGAGAACACAAAAGAACAGGTAATGAAAAGGGACAAATAAAAATCCTAACGTTGACACACCGCTTACACCCCACTCCGCCACCCAACCCCCACTCCACCCCACTCCCCCCCCCCCCCCCCATTTCCACTCCCACCCACCCCCCTCCACCCCACCCCACCCCACCCCACCTAAAAAATAATATTATGCGATTATGTATACGTCCCTTACCCCCCCACCCACCCCACCCCCATTCACCCACCCACCCACCCCACTAAAAAAAATAATATTATATGATTATGTATACACCCCTTACCCCCCACTCCACTCCACCCCACCACCCAACCCCACCTCACCCCACCCCCCATCCCCACCCCTTCCCACCCATCCCCCCATCCCCACCCAAAAAAAAATAATATTATGTGATTATGTATACACCCCTTATCTCCACCCCACCTCACCCCACCCCCCACCCCCACTCCTACTCCCACTCCCACCCCACCCCACCCCACCCCACCCAAAAAAAAATATTATGTAATTATGTATACACCTCTTACCCCCCCCACCCCCACCCCATCCAAAAAAAATAATATTATGTGATTATTATGTATATACCCCATACCCCCAACCCCCAACCCCCACCCCCACCCCTCACCCCCATCCAAAAAAAATAATATTATTTGATTATGTATACACCCCTTACCCCCACCCCACCCCACCCCACCCAAAAAATTAATATTATGTGATTATGTATACACCCCTTACCACCCCCCAACCCACCCCCCCAACTCCACCCAATCCCACCGCCACCCAAAAAAAATATATTATGTGATTATGTATACACCCTTAACCCCCACTCCACTCCTCACCCCAGCTACCTATACACCCACCCACCCAACATTCCCTCCCAAAAAAAAAAATATTAAGCGATTATGTATACACCACCCACCCCACCCCATCCACTCCCACACCCTACCCTCACCCACCCACCCACCCACCCACCCCACCCATCCACCCACCCCCACCTCACACACCCCACTCTCACTCCCTCCCAAATAAAATAATATTTAGTGATTATGTATAAATGATATATCTAATAATAATTTATTTAATTGGATTATAATAATGGTATGTTTGAAATTTAAAATATGGGTCGACCTATATTTGAACCATAACCATATGGTTCCAACCCACATAACCCATATTAAAAATGGTTAATATGATTTTAGTTCTTAAATAGAACCATAACCTTATTTTGAATACCAAAACCAATCCATAACCATATTTTTTCAGGCCTACTAGTGATTAGAATGCCATCAACATATAAGAGACGATACACTAAATTTTCCCTAATGACACAATTCATACAGGCACAAAAAACTAACACACACATCACGACCCTAATTAAGGCATTTTATTTAAATTTTTAAGGAAAATATTAGGAAAGTGGTAACTTGTGTTTCACGGAAGTCGGGGGATATGTTTAACACATTTCCCTCGCTTAAGCAAATCCCTAAACTCTATGAATATTGGTTGCAAACCACTTTTTGGAGTCAAACGATGGGTCATCTCAATTATCAAAACTTAAAAAATTTGGATAAGTTGGTACATACATTTAAATCTTACTTTTTGGAGTCAAACGATGGGTCATCTCAATTATCAAACCTAAAAAATGTAGATGAATTGGTACATACATTTAAATCTTTACCAATTGACGACTACGTCTAATTGACCAACTTTAAGATCAAACTTTCAAACCCCATCGACATTAAAGTCGGATTCTATAAAATCACCACTTAAAATCCATGATATCCAAAACATAAAATAAACGAGGAAAAATCCCGGCGTCGACATGTTTGGTTCTTCCATGCAAAACAAGATTCCTTGTCATTGAAATTGTCGCCTTGTTGTCACAATAAATCTCCATGGAACCATGCTTAAGTTGATGCAAATCTGGTAAATCCAAATACCTTGACAAACAGTTGAAGTTGCTGCAATGTACTCCGCTTCGGAGGAAGATAACCCAGTGGTAGCTTGCTTCTTTGAACTCCATGAAACAACCCCTGAACCAAAGTCGAATACTTAGCCACTTGTGCTTTTTTTATCATCTACAAAACTTACCCAATCATTGTTAGTAAAACTAATTAATTGCATCATGGAGACTTGACTATACCAGTTTCTATATTTCCAAGTTGCTCGGATGTAGCGAATAATTCGTGTGGCTGATCCAAGATGATGCATTGAAGGTCAATGTATGAACCTTGATATCAAATTAACCGGAAGCATAATATCGGGGCGAGTATGAGTCAAGTACATTAGTCCACCAACAATACTTCTAAACCACTTCTCATCCTTTTTATTCCATCATTCAGATACAATTTCTCACAAGTGTTCATGGGAGTAGACATAACTTTACAAATTCTCACAAGTGTTTAATTAAGCAAGTCTAGAGCGTACTTCTCTTGTGAAACAAAAATACCCTCATTAGTTTGTTGAAATATGTTTGAGAGATCGCTTGAGCTTTCCTTACAATTTTAATTCCAACAAACTTCTTCTGTGATTATGTATATTGCAAATTTCTTGACAGAGCTTCCCTGGAAAGAAGAAAAAGGTATGGTGAAAGTGGGTCACCTTGCCGCAAGGCACGAGAAGGCTTGAAAAGTCGAGATTGTGAACCGTTGACCAAGATTGAGTAGGATATTGTTGAAACACAATGCATAATGAGTCTGATAAATTGGACAGGAAAACATATTTATGCAGGATAGCTTCAAGGAAACTCTAGCTTATTCTATCATACGTCTTACTAAAATCCACCTTAAGCGCTGCTAATCCTGTAAAACCATATTTAAATCTCTTAATTTTCCTCAAAAAGCTCGTGATGCAAAATTAGATTATCTGATATTAATCTTCCTGGCCGATATGGAAGCATTTTAGAATCCCGAAACTAGTTTAGGAATCAACTTTATTAGCCTATTGACAATAACCTCGGAAGAAATTTTGTATATTACATTGCATAGACTAGTTGGACGATAATCCGACACTGATTGAGGGGACTCTACCTTCCGAATAAGAATGATGTAAGTTTTATTTGCCACCTTGAGTTCATAAAAGCAAGCACTGATGTGATAACTTTGTTATGTACTACCCTCCACTGGCTTTGAAAAAAAAAACAATTGGGATATCATCCGTACTTGGTGCTTTAGTGGATCCAACTTGGAACATAGCCATATGAACCTCAGCAGGCCTAAATGGAACTGCAAGTTGATCGATTAATATCATATGAAAACTGGACGCATATTGATGATCATTTTTAGGTGGCAATGGGTTGAATTAAGAGGAGTACGCCAAGAAGAAATGATTCGACACCTTTTCATGCCCATATATATAACCACTGCGACTGCTGCGCGTCAAGGTAGTGGTACTCTCCATTTCATGGTCCAGATTTAAAATCATATCTCTCTTCCTTGTCAGCATGATGTCACATTTCAACACATTTTAAATCTGGACCATGAAATGGATAGTCTCCAAATGGGATGATCATTGTCCCCTAAAATCATGGTTCATGTTATTTCTGTTTCTCTATTACTCATTAAAGTTACTCTTAATTTTATTTGTATGAATATATCCGACACCTATCATAAGATAATATGTTAGCTAATATGCTGATAAGGTTATAGTTTTGTCTTTAAAGCTAAGCAATGAATTATGCGAAAATTGAATAAAATTTGGCCCAAGAAACAAAATTAACACAAATAAACTAATTAGAGGATTCAATAGACAAATAATTAATGAACTTTATAAGAGACAATAAATAATATAATATGTACTTGCAAATGTTATTTCAAAAGAGAGAATTTGATATTTTTCAACAAGATATATATCAGTCCTATGAATGTGGATCCTATATTATTATTTAAGTAAGATAGTCTTGTGAAAATATCAAATTATATATATATTGAATTAATTAATTAGATTCCTTCTACCATCTTTTTAATTTAGATTCAATATTATAATAATGTACTAAATAATTTTTGTAAACCTTTTTACTATTATGTAAGATAGTTGTGTGAAAATATCAAAAGGCACTTACATGTTTACTTATATAGTTGTCAATGCCACCTTCATATTTTCTTTTGTTGTATATTTATTTTCAAGCCATTATTTAGGGACCCAACCTAAACTATTAAAAGACATTAATTAAATAATATAAACAAAAAACTGTTATTTCTAAAGAGCAAATTTGATATTTTCATAATACCTCACTCACACAACTATGGGTCACTTTTATTATTAAGTAAGATAATTTTGTGAAAATATCAAATATATATATATATGTATATGTAACCCTAGTTTCTCTATTCTTTCTTTTCTCCCTACAGCCTCCTCACATCACTCAGTCACTCCTCCATCTCCAAATTCCAAAATCTGGCAGCAATCTAGCACCATCATCCAAAGGGCAGCAGGTATTATTTGAATTACTTTGAGCTCCATCATCAATTGTTTTAGCTCTTTTATATTAAGCTTTTCCATAACCTTTAACTTATTAATTGTTGTTCAAATTTAGAACTTTCTTTCTGGGTTTTCCTCTTTTTGGTTAATCTACAAGACTACAATGTGTTCTAAATGATTTACAAAAATTCATGGTGAAGGAAAGTATCTTTGTAATAAGCTCGTCTTAAACGCAACATATAGAGAGTAGAAATAAACATCTTTTTTGGTTGATCTACAACTGTAAATTGTCTATGAATTTCACACCTCATTTGAAGAAGCATCTTTCTATCAAGTTTTGTCCTAAATGAAACATATAAATGACGATGATGTTAGTTGAAAAAGTGGGCTGATGATTATTCTTGTTCATTAGTGACATTTTAATTTTTGTATGCGTTATGGCTAAATTATATGCACGTTTAGAATGATGAGTAGACAAATAACTTAAAGGGACGTAATCACCAAGTATTAACTCCTTTTTTTATCTTTTGATTAAACAGTCTATATAAAATACTGAAATTTATTAAAACTGTAATCTTTTATAAAAGATAAAAAAAATACAATAAAAGATTTGAATTGTAATTATGTAAAATAATTAAGAGATAATCAGAAGAAGAAAAAGAGTCACTCGTAGTATTCATGCTAGTGGACACCATATAAACTTCTAAAATACAGCCATATCCCAAAATTAATAATAAAACATCTAGATTTGGACCGTTTTTCTGTTGAGATTTGATTCAAATATGTTTACTGATATTGACTTGGTCATTATTTGTTCCTTGTTTTTAGTCAAAGTTTGTTTTTTGTTTTTCAATAAGATCGTGATGATCCTTTAGGTGGTTATCTGTTCCAGATTTTTCTCTCTTTAGTTGAGCTTAATAGGAGTTCAATTATCATTGTAATTAAGTCTATAAAAGGCCTGTTCCGTTCAGAAATAAATATTAAGCAACAAGAATTATTTTTCAGCATAAGATTTCTCTTATTGTTCTGTTTTTATTCCTATCTCTTATTGCTCTGTTTTTTATTTCTGTCTATATTCCAACAAAGTGGTATCAAAGCAGGTTCTTTCATCTGGTTGTTACTATCATGGCTGCCAATGGTACCTCCATGAACACATCTCAACCTTTGATTCATGTTACGAGTTTTGGAGCATCAAGATGAAAACTCTGTTCAGATCACAGGAGCTTTTGGAGTTAGTTGAGAATGGATACGAAGATGACGGCAGAGAAACCAAAAAAAGGGATGCAAAAGCTTTGTTCTTCATTCAGCAAGCGTTGCATGACATCATTTTTTCCAGAATAGCAGCAGCAGCAGAGACCTCAAAAGAAGCTTGGATGATTTTAAAAAATGAGTTTCAAGGTTCATCAAAGGTAATTACCGTGAAACTCCAATCTCTTCGTTGTGAATTTGAAACTTTATTTATGAAAGACAATGAATCAGTCCAAGATTTTTTATCTAGAGCTACTGCAATTGTTAGTCAAATGAGGTCATATGGTGAAGAAATTTTTGATAAAACTATTGTTGCCAAAGTTTTAAGGAGTCTGACTAAAAAATTTGATCATGTTGTTGCTGCAATCGAGGAATCTAAAGACTTGTCTGTTTTTTCATTTGATGAACTAATGGGTTCTTTGCTAGCTCATGAAACAAGACTAAATAGATCAGTTGAGTCAAATGAGGAGAAGGCATTTCAAGTGAAGGGGGAAACACCTTTTCAAGTGGAAAGAACTACAAGAAGAGGACGAGGCAAAAGTTTTTTCGTGGCAAAGACACTTTTCATGGCCGGAGCAGAGGTCGATTTGATGGGCAATCTGAGCACAAAAAAGGTTTGTGGTGCAACTATTGCGAGCAATCCGGACATACAGAGGATTTCTGCCGAAACAAAGGTAAAGGATTTTGGTGCACCTTTTGTAATCGGTCTGGACACACAAATGATTTTTGCAGGAATAAACAAAATCAAGCAAGCTATGCTGAGGAAAACGAAAGAGGATAATAAACTGTTTATGGCCTATTGCGATGTTAACGATGATGAAAGTTATGTTTGGTTTGTGGACAGTGGTTGCTCTAACCATATGTCAGGAACAAGATCAATGTTCAAAGAAATTGATGAATCTCAACGGAAGAATATTAGACTTGGAGACAATAAGCAAATTCAGGTTGAAGGGAAAAGTACAGTAGCTATCGAAACCAATCATGGTCAGGTTAGACTTCTTCACAATGTTTTCTTTGTCCCAAGTTTAGCACATAACTTGTTGAGTGTTGGGCAATTGATGAACACTGGATATTCAATTTTGTTTGATGATGGCTCATGTGCCATTAGAGATAAAAAATCTGGTCAAGTTTTGGTAAATGTACGCATGACAAAAAATAAAATGTTTCCACTTGAAGTATCTAATGTTGAAAATAAGGCCTTGGTTGTTATTGAAAAGGATGAATCTAAATTATGGCATTTACGTTATGGGCATTTAAATATTGGTGGCTTGAAGTTGTTAAGTCAAAAAGAGTTGGTGTTGGGACTGCCTAAAATTAATGCTCTTGAGAATTTGTGTGAAGGATGTGTATATGGAAAACAAAGTAAAAAATCATTTCCTGTAGGAAAATCATGGAGGGCTATAACTTGTCTTGAATTAGTTCATGCTGACCTATGTGGACCTATGAATACTGAGTCATTAGGTGGAAATAAATATTTTCTGCTATTTACTGATGATTATAGTCGAATGACTTGGGTGTATTTTGTGAAAAACAAGTCAGAATCTTTTGAATGCTTTATCAAGTTCAAGGCTTTTGTTGAGAAACAAAGTGGAAAGTGTATCAAGGTCCTCCACACAGATAGGGGCGGTGAATTTTTATCTCACAAATTTAACACTTTTTGTGAAGAAAATGGAATTCGCAGGGATTTAACGGCACCATATACCCCGGAGCAAAATGGTGTAGCCGAACGAAAGAATCGTACTGTGGTGGAGATGGCTAGAAGCTTATTAATGGCAAAGAGACTTCCAAATGATTTCTGGGCAGAAGCAATCACTACTGCAGTGTACTTGTTGAATATTTCTCCCACAAGGGCTGTATTGCATCGGACACCTTATGAAGCTTGGAAGGGTATAAAGCCTCAGGTAAGCCATCTTAAAATCTTTGGTTGCGTTGCTTATACTCTGTTGCCTTCCCAAGAACGTGGTAAGCTTGATGAGAAGTCCCTCAAATGTATTTTTATTAGTTATTGTGCTCAATCACAAGCATATCGATTATATAACCCTGTTGGTGGCAAAGTGATTATTAGCAGAAATGTAATATTTGACGAAGCTGGTGAATGGAATTGGGAGGTGAACAACGAAATTGCACAAATTCAAGTTCTAGCAGAAAGTACAGGTCCTACATGTGAAGTACAAGAAAGCTCAGCAACTTCACCCCAGTCAACTTCAATAAGAAGCCATTCAACTCCAATAAGCGGTCCTTCATCTACTTCAGAAGAGTCTTCAGAACAGATTCCACCACAAAAATTCAGATCTTTGGCTGAAATCTATGAATGTACCTTTGCTTTTTTTGCTTCAGATCCTACAACTTTTGAAGAAGCTATCAAAAATGAAGAATGGAATAAAGCAATGAAGGAAGAGATGATGGAAATAGAGAAGAATGGAACTTGGGAATTACGAGATCTTCTAGAAGGTAAAAGTGCTATTGGATTAAAGTGGATTTTTAAAACAAAGTTTCATGCTGATGGAAGTATACAAAAGTACAAGGCGCGACTAGTAGCAAATGGGTATTCAAAGCTAGAAGGTATTGATTTTACCGAAACATTTTCTTCTGTCGTTCGATTTGAAACTGTGAGAATTACGTTAGCTTTGGCTGCTCATTTTAAATGGAATGTTTATCAGTTTGATGTTAAGTCAGCTTTCCTTAATGGTGACTTGAAAGAAGAGGTGTATGTCACACAGCCTGAAGGATTTATTGTCAATGGAAAGGAGGAGAAAGTGTACAAATTGAAGAAAGCCCTATATGGATTTAAACAGGCTCCGCGAGCATGGTACACTAAAATTGATTCATTTTTTTGAGAGAATGGATTTGTTAGAAGTGAAAATGAACACACTCTTTATTTTAAGAGGAATGGGAACCATGATTTTCTGGTTGTTTGCATTTATGTCGATGACATGATTTATAGAGGTTCTTCAAATTCTCTTTTTAGAGAATTTAAATTATGTATGATGAGGAAGTTTGAAATGACAGATTTAGGAAAGCTGCACTATTTTCTCGGTATGGAAGTGAAACAAGGAACGAATGGAATTTTTTTGTCACAAAGGAAATATGCATCAGATCTTTTGAAGAGGTTTCATATGCTTAATTGTAAGGTTGCAACCACTCCTATGAACACGAATGAAAAGCTTCAACATGAAGATGGAACAACTAATGTTGATGGTAAATACTTAAAGAGTTTAGTTGATGGTTTGATTTTTTTGACACATAGTCTACCCGACATTGTTTTCTCTGTTGGCGTGGTCTCAAGGTTTATGCATAGTCCAACGAAGCATCATTTGGGATCAGCTAAAAGGATCTTACGTTATGTTGCGGGAACAATGGATTATGGAATTTGGTATTCACAAGTTAGCAATTTTAAATTATGTGGATTTACTGACAGTGATTGGGCAGGTTCTTTGGAGGATCGAAGGAGTACTTCGGGAAGTATTTTTAATCTCGGGTCTGGCGCAATCACTTGGAGCTCAAAAAAACAAGCAACAACTGCATTATCATCTTCGGAAGCCGAATATGTAGCGGCTGCTTCTTCAGCGTGTCAAGCATTATGGTTAAGAAGACTGTTAGCGGATCTTTCACAGGAGCAGGAAGGAGCTACTGATATTCTTTGCGATAATAAGGTAGCAATCGCAATGACAAAAAATCTAGTCTATCACGGAAGATCCAAGCACATAGACATACGCCATCATTTCATTCGAGAGGTGGTAGCTAATGGACAAATAGATCTTAAGTTTTGCAAAACAGATGAGCAGGTTGCAGATATTTTTACGAAGGCACTCTCTCAAGCTAAACATGATTACTTCATAGATCAACTTGGTGTAAGCAATTTTGAAACAAGGGGGAGTGTTGAGATTTGATTCAAATATGTTTACTGATATTGACTTGGTCATTATCTGTTCCTTGTTTTTAGTCAAAGTTTGTTTTTGTTTTTCAATAAGATCATGATGATCCTTTAGGTGGTTATCTGTTCCAGATTTTTCTCTCTTTAGTTGAGCTTAATATGAGTTCAATTATCATTGTAATTAAGCCTGTAAAAGGCCTGTTCTGTTCAGAAATAAATATTAAGCAACAAGCATTATTTTTCAGCATAAGATTTCTCTTATTGTTCTGTTTTTATTCCTATCTCTTATTGCTCTGTTTTTTTATTTCTGTCTATATTCCAACATTTTCAACATGAGCAACGAAACAACAAGTCGCCATGATAATGTCATATCAAAATCTGAACAATTCATCTTCAATAAATTCATGCACCGAAAAAAGTCTCAAAGAAATCTCTCAAACGGAAAAAGAATCACCCAAGAGATAATAGAGAGGATAATGAAATTCAAATCAGTCATCTGACGGGAAAAATAAGTTACACAAAAAGGGAAAACAAACTCCACAAAAAGGGATAATAATTTATTATATCAAAATAAGGGAGATCTAGGGGAGTGAGGGTCTCTCTAAAAGGGGAGCCCTCCGTATATTATATTCCATTTTTTCATCGGATCTAGGTAGAGACCAAAGATCTTGAGCGATCGACGTGACAGAACAACTAAAAAAGTAATCTATTTTTCTTAAAATCTACGAACAACGAATAAAAAAGAACAAAAATCTATATCTAGAATAAAAAAAAATAGAGTTGAGGGAGTAAAAGAGAAAGAAAATGTTCATGAATTAATAGCAACATGTATGGGTAAAATATGTTTATACATTGGAAACATGGTTTTAAAGTTGTTCATGAATTAATAGTAATTTATTTTTCTTAAAATCTACGAAGAACGAATAAAAAAGAGCAAAAATCTATATCTAGAATACAAAAAAAAATAGAGTTGAGGGAGTAAAAGAGAAAGAAAATGTTCATGAATTAATAGCAACATGTATGGGTAAAATATGTTTATACATTGGAAACATGGTTATCCTTGACTTACCATGTTCCTAATGTTGCAAATTTCTTGTAGGCATGACAAAGGTGGTTGTTCATTGCATTTAATTTAAAGAGTTTCCCCCTTTCGTTTTTTCATTCTTACCTACATTAACAATTATTTCAATCTCATTTTGTTGTACACATAAAATACCAATCAATATTTATTATGTAACACTCTTTTTGGAAGAGATTTTACAAAGAGAAAATATGAAAAATAAAAAAGATGGAGACATTCATTCTCATTTTCGAATGTTTGATGACAAATGAGATTTTACGCCTTTTTTCTCTCTTATTTTTGCTTATTTATTTAATGTCTTATTGGTTATCCAGCAGGTGTAGTTTTAGTTAATGGCCAGCTCTAATGCAGCAATAAGTTCTAAGAAATCAAAGTAAACTCGTGAAGACAATGAAGATGAAGATGTGAAGACCAGATGCAAACAGTGTAATCAGGTATTCTACTATTGTTTTCAATTCCTTTTCATTTTTTGTTTATTTCGTAGATATTATTGGTGTTATCATATTCTCAAGTGATGCAAATTTCTCCCTGGTGCAAAGATCGTTGTTCATTACATTTCATTTCAACGAGTCTTCCTATTCACGACAAGGTGAGAATTCAAGTCATCTAATTTTGGTGCACACTTTTCGAAATTTGATGAAATTAAAATATACAATGATGACTGAAATAAGATTCATATTTTTTAATCAGTTAAATGCATTTTTACTTTCAATTATTCTGATTCGTACATGAATTTGGCAGTGTCACAAGGTCAAGGTTGTGTTTCAGCAGGTACTGAGAGATCAGAAAAATCTGCAGAACAAAGTGGAGACTTATCTTAAGGTCTGTAACTCTATATATAATATATTACAAATACTCTAATTATTATGATTGATTAAAAATATTTGAAAGAGTTTAAATATTTTTATTAAAAAATTGTTTAAAGAAGACAAATAATTAAAAAATTGTTTGGTTTCGCTTATTATTTTGGAACACTTTTTCCATAAGACACTCTAAAATAATTTCAATTCTAAACATTTTGAAAAGAATTTTTCCTTGTTTTTTTTAAAAATAAAAACAATCTAATTATTTAGACCAAATAATCCAATTCAAGCTGTCCATATACTATAAGAATTAAAGTTTTAATATACACGACCAGTATTAGAATCATGATATGTCACTAATGAAAATTTTATATTTGATAAAATTACTTTTAATTTAATGACATATCATTAAACTAACTACGCTTTTGTATACAAGTGTAAATGTAGTTCACTCATCTCTAAAGGTAGGAAATTATTTTAAATTGATATTTTGTTTTCTCCGCCTTTGAAGCATCAGTAGCATAATTAGTTTTCCATAACCACAAATTAAACTCAATTTCAACTTCTCAGTTTCAACTAGGAATGAAAATTAAAGATGGGGCAAAACCAATATGTTAAAATCAGTTTAAGTTCAATAATTATATATTTCAGATTTTTTTAATTATTAAATCCTAGATCTGAATTGATTATTTCCGTCTCGATATAAACTCAAGCTGAAACACCAAGTAAAAGGGAACATATTCATAGGCCATAGCCATCTAAAGCTAAGCTAATTAATTGCCCTTGAATTATTGGAATAGACTAGGGTATTGCCGCTCCATAGAGGACTGGTGACGCTCATTGTATGCATGGGGTTTTATTAATGATTGTTTTCCTTATTATGAATAATATTATGTACACAAATGATACACCACAATTTGTGTAACAATTTGCTTCCTATTTTCTCATTTTTTTACAGTTCGTGCACTCATCTTTTTGTTTATGGTTTGTGCTCATAGCATTACTCCCTTCTTATGTCACTTGCATGAGCTTGCCATGCATTTCGGATATCCTTAAAGTTGAATTATGTATTTATCTTCTTTTATTCACGTTGATGATACGAAATGCACAGAACATATTAAATTATTTCCATGTGCTTACGTAAGATGGAGATGGGAATTAAGAGGGGTAATGGAAATTATTAAATTGAAAACCTTCAGTATATAAATACAAGAGAGAGATATTTAACTGTAGCTAAGTCCTGTGCGAAAACTCACTTGCCTTTCCTGCCCTTGATCCATTTCTTTATCTGTTTCAAAATGATTGTAATTTTGAAAGGGTTGGTGGTTTACTGGTTTTACAGGACAAGAATTTGCTAGACCTCAAGAGGCAGATAAAGCAAAGCGATCATTTTCACCCTCAAAAAATAAAGATTGGGTATCAAGAAAACCCGCAAGCACAAGTGGTGTTTTTGACACAATCCTTGATTCTAATCCTCATCAAGGCAAGCAGAAAGGAATCCTCGGTGCTTCTGATGCTGTGGTGTTTCCTTTGCAACGTCAAAGATCAACCAGTCACATAGACCCTGAGGCCAGTCATATATATGAATGGAACTATTAGGCCTCTGACAGGCATAACCGAAACTTTAAACTGCGTTGTTAACAAAAACCCTGCTGATTTCAGCACTCCAGATGCAGGAAATGAATTCATGATTCGGGTTGAAGATCTGAGACTCGGGAAGAAAGATTATTGTGGGAGTAAAACTGGTGGGGTAGATAGACGAAAGAGACAAAAGGTTTCAAAGTTCACAGCACCAAAAGAATATGTGCAGAGACAGAGACGCGTTCCAGATGCTGATCAGCACCTTTACCATCTTCCTTGGTTGGAGAACACAACTACGAGTTTAATATTAATATTAATCACATAACTTAGGAAGGAAAAAACACACCTTAAATTTATTAACATTCAAAATATATTATATTTGATTTTCCAATTACATCATATCACTCGTATTTATTGGGATATAGGAAAACTTGTATAAGCACTGCGAATGAAAATACATAAGACCCTTAACTACTAAAGGATGCATAGAAAATATCAAAAGTCACATAAATATTAGCTAGAGTACTAGCCAAACGTAGACTCTGTCAATTCTGCACTAACTTGTCCATAATTTCTTCTAGAAAAATTCAAATAATACTCTCTGTGTTCCTAAAAAATTGTCGTTTAAGGTTAATGCACATAGATTAAAGAATATAATTAATACATAGAAAAAATACTATACTACCCTTATTAATTGTCTCAACCAATTATTATCTTTTCAATGTTTCTTATTCAATTCAACCAAATACTTCTTATTCAACCAATTATTACTTGGATTATAGAATTGAATTGAATAAGAATCATTGGGAAGGAAAAAAAAGCTTTAAATAAGAGAAAGCTTTAAATAAGGGTAAAGTAGGAAAAAAATAGCTAATGTGTATTGATAAACTCAAAACGACCATCTTTTTGGAACAAAAATTACTTCCTAAAACGATAATCTTTTAGGATCGGAGGGAGTATTTACCAAGTAAATTTGTTTGAAATTCCATCACTACCCTTTTATGGGAAGTTGAAAACTATTAATACAATGAAGAGAATTTATTGGGACAATGAGAGAAGGTGTGGGTAATATAGGAAAGTAATAATTTATTCTCCTCGAAAGTTGTAAAAAATAAATTATTTGAAACAAATTTTTTTCTTCTAAAACGACAATTTTTTAAGAACGGAGGGAGTAGTAAGGAGGTCAGTTAAAGACTTTCCTTTAGCATGGTCACACGACAGTAACATTGGTGTCTGAGAGAAATCTTGGCAGACGCGAAATTGTGTGGCCAAAAGAGGAGATATCTCGGCAGGGATATCGACAAAAGAATAGAAGGCTTCTTTTTGTGTGCAGTGTTGAACGGAAGGAAGATTCAGAGATACTTAATTGGGTTCCATCGTTATATGGTACTCCCTCCGTCCCTATTTAAATGACGCGCGTTTCAGAGATGTGCACAAGCATTAAGATAATGATTAGAAATTATTAAATATAGTACTCAATTGTCTATAATACCCTTAAATCTTTTGTTGAGATAAGGAGAGTTTTGTTGGGATAAGAAGAGTTTTGTTGGGATAAGGAGATAGAAAGAGGGAAAGAGTTTAAAGTATCAAAAAAGTAGGAAAAATAATGAGGGGTAATTTTGAAAAAATTATCATTAATTCTCCTAGATTTGAACAAACGTCAAATAATTAGGGACAAATGAAAAACTCTAAAACGTCATTTAAATAGGGACGTAGGGAGTATTATTTTGGTGAAATTAATTAGTTTGTTCAAATTAATTAATGGTAATTTTGTACTCTTTATTTATTGTGTAACTTTAAATTTTATATTGTAAAACTTAATAGAATTATTGTAAACCCATTATTAGTGATATAGTGAAGATTTAAAGTTCGACTTGTGACGCTGTGCATAATAGCGATTATCCCGCGGGCTAGATAAACAAATAAATTCACAAACAAAGAAAACGAGAGCATTACCCAAACACAGAAACTTCTCTAATGCTTAAATTATTATTATAAAAAAAATCTACTAACTGTAATTCAACTTACAAGCCGGGTTTTATAGCTAAAAGATTTCCTTATTGACATAGATTAAAATTCCTAGAACTACGGAAACAAACTTCTAATAGGTAACAAATTCCCTATAATTATGGCAAAAATAAATTACTTAGTAACAGAAAAGATTTACTTCATACTAAAACACCGCTATCATAAAATAATTTACTTTCTAAAAAAATGCAACCATAAAAGAACAAAACATATTTAAAAGTATGAATGACGAAGTCAACGCCCGAACTCCTGGCCCGAAGACTGAAGAGATCCCAAAGTCGAGCTCGTCTCAAAACTGAATCCTTATTCCATATCCCAAAGTCATCTGCCACCTTGGCGCCGATCCATTAACTCATGGTATTTTAGTGTCATCAATATACTATACGATAAGTGAGCATCATCGAACTCAGATCCTCTTACATCAGTCACCCCGGGTTGGAAAGAACTCATCCTTGAGTTCACATTATTGTCATCAGACTCTGCAAAACAAGGACTTAAGTGTTTCACATTGAAAACGTCTGAGGTCCGCAAATGATCACTATATAGGAAGGCGCAACCGATAGGCATTGTCATTAATTTTCTGTAGAATTTTAGAATGCCTAATCTTCCGATCCTTAAGCTTATTATAATCACCAACAGGAAATAAATCATGAGTCAATACTGCATAAACAAAATCACCAACTTCAAAAGTACATGACAATAACGACTATCAACCCAATCCTTGTACTTGGCATTATTGTTGCGAATAGAACGTTGCACCCGGATATGAATATCCCGAAGATGAGCTGTCATTTCATTCACCTTAGAGTGCACACGACCAACCCGTGGAATAGGAATTAAATCCAAGACCTAGAAGGATTCCGTCCATAAACAATCTCAAAGTGACTTAAACCAGTAGTCCAGTTTGTCGACCTGTTATATGCAAATTCTGCTTGAGGTAGTGCCCAATCACATTGCTTCGGTTTAGACCCAGCTAAACATCTTAAAAGGTTGCCCAAGCTTAGGTTTACCACCTCGATTTGACCACATGTCTGAGGATGATAAACGCTACTAAAATTCAACCATGTCCCCAACTTCTCCCACAAACTTCGCCAGAAGTGACTCATAAACTTAGTATCACGATTCGAAGTAATAGTCTAAGGAATGCCATGCAAACGTACAATCTCCCAAAAGTAAAGGTGGGCGATCCGATTTAGGGGCATTCATTGATAAATTACCGTACCGAACCAAACTAAACCGGTCCGGTTAACGAATCCACCTAAAGCTAGGTACCGATAGCAGTACTGATTGGATCAATATACCAACCGATTAGCCAGTTCGGTATCAAATCGGTACCAATTTTTACCCACTTTTGTACCGGCTACTTTGGAACTTAGGAATCTTTTTCACTTGGTAGTCATTTTATAAGGAAAATTTCCTTAAGACTTTTATCATCTAATCAATGCGGGACTTACTACTTAGAGACAACCAAGTACCTTTAGTCTATTAAGTCTATTATGTGAAACTAACTTGAAAGAATTCATGTCTAATTTTTAGTGATGAAGAGCATACCAACAATAAAAAGGAGTCTTGATAGGTAAAATACATGTAATTGTTAGTGCGTTTTCTTCTGAAATTAGTAGTTATAGATTATAGTCCTAAGCAGTTAGGCAAGATAAATACTATGTAATTGTTGGGTTAATTATTTGCAACTTTTTTCATCTTTCACATGTGCCAAATATGCTTTTAAGCAATACGATTATGTATATATAGTTAGAACAAATATGTTTTTAGTTAGTCTTTTGTTGTAACATTTTTTTGATATCAATATGAGTTGAAGCTTTTCTTTCATTCCTCCATTACAATTCATTTGTGTTTTCATATACATTGTTTTAAACAATACATTACATATGTTATTTCTTGTTTTTGATAGTTCCCGTCGAACTTAAAGGATGCATCAATACAAATTAATTACAAAATTCACACCTCGCCACCTTTAATATCCAAAACAAATATAGATTTTGGATGTGAAAAAGAAAACAATAATTTAACTTAAACAAGGAAACATAAATGAATTAATCTTTATAAGACCGACATAAATTGATTATTATGTTTTATAGCATAAATAAATCATGAAAAAGAGCAATTAAAGGAAAGAAAATAAAAAGAAATTTTAATACTTATTTGCCATGAACAGAATTGCACAAGTCACACTGGTCCATGCAACATTCTGCTGTCAAATAGCAATTTCGAAATAGGAGTTAATCATATGTAAGTTAGTCTTCACAAGAATTTTTATATTTATGAATTGATAATTATTATAGATGCATGAAATTTGGAGTCTTTGAACAGAACACGACTATCAAGACCCTTAACATGGGCAACCCTGAAGAAAAAAAGTATTTAACTTGAGGTTGGACATTTGTCCCACATCGACACCTGAAGTAATATTAAGTTCAACAAGCAACTATAAGAATGGGCCTAGGCCTATGGATCCAATATTTCTTTGTTTTAGAGTTCCACATTGTCTAATTTTCCTTCTATTGTCTTACCTCTATTTTATAAATACAGTAGACTTTAAGTTAATTTCACAAGGCTAGACATGAAAGGTCTAAAAAAAGGGTTTGGACCAAATTAATCGGTACAATCGGTTTGGTCTGGTGCATACTGGATACACAAATCAACTTATCGGAATTGAAATCGAAAATGGGTATATATCGGACCGGTACCGAGTTGGTTTTCTTTGTCTCGAACCAGTCGGTTCGGACCGGTTCAGTTTACATTAAAACCCGAAAGAACTAAAAATTTTGAACACCCTTAATCTGATTAGCATTTATTGTCTTCTGACAAGTGACCAAATGAGCCATCTTAGAGAACCAATCAACCATAACCATAATAGAATCTGTAGCCCTCTGGGTTCGAGGTAGACCCAATACAAAATCCATGCTAACGTCACACTAAGGGGTTTCAAAAACAGGTAAGGGAGTGTACAAACCTGCATTAGAAAGAACCCCTTTAGACTATTGACACACATAACAATGCTCCACATAATGAGCCACATCACTAGATAATTTAGGTCAATTGTAGTTAGCCGATATAAAGGCTAATGTCTTATCACGCCCGAAGTAACCTTCTTTGTGAATTTCTCTTACTATCTGCTACCGAAGTGAGCAGTCTGGAATGCATAATTGTAATCCCTGAAACAGATACCCATTACGAAAAATAAATTCATACCACCGACCTTCAGTTACCTCCCGAACTATCTTTTCGAAAGAAGAATCCTCTTTGCACATATCAGTAAAGACTTTAAACCCTACGACTTTATTACTCGTAGTGCTAAGGAGTGACACTCTTCGACTTAAGGCGTCGAAAACACGATTCAAGCTTTTCTGCCTGGTGTCGTAAAGTGAAGGTGAATTCTTGTAAGTACGCCACCCATTTAGCATGCCTTCGGTTCAGCTTATGTTGGTCATTAATGTACTTCAAGACCTCATGATCGGTAATGAGGATGAACTACCTTTGTACTAGGTAGTGATGCCAGTGATTTAAAGACTGAATGATGGCGTAGAACTCTAAATCATAAGTGGAATAATTTTTTTTTAACCCGGATAACTTCTCACTGAAGAACTCTATTGGCCGAGTTGCCTGACTCAAAACTCCACCAATGTCGATCCCCGATGCATCACAGTTCACTTCAAACACCTTCTCGAAATTAGGAAGTGCCAGTACGGGTGCTTCAGTCATCTTCTTCTTGACCAGCTAAAAATTTTCTTCTACCTCCTTGGACCATTGAAATGATTTCCCCTTAAAGCACTCAGTGATGGGCCGATGCAATTAAGGTACTAAAGTTTTTGATGAAGCGACGGTAAAAAGATACCAACCCATGAAAACTTCTGACGTTGTGTATAGTCTTCGACGTAGGCTATGCCAAGACTGCATCAATCTAGGATTGGTCGGTGTGAATACCCTCGGTAAAAACAAAGCCAAGGAAAGACACCGCAGTCGTGAAATAAGAACTCTTCTTTTGGTTAACAAACAAACATTCCTTTCTCAACGTATCAAACATGTATAGCTCAAAGATTCTCATTATGCATTTCCCATGTTGGACTGTACATAAGAATATCATCAAAGTAAAAAACTATAAATTTTTCGATAAATGGTCGCAATACCTGATGCATAAATCTCATGAATGTACTGGGAGCATTGAAAAGTCCAAACGGTGTAACCATACATTCATACAAGCCATGTTGTGTCTTGAATGATGTCTTCCATTCATCTCCAGGTCTCACTCAAACATGATGGTATCCGCTTTTAAGATCAATTTTTAAGAAAACCTTAGCTTCGGACAATTGTTCTAGTATATCTTCCAGACGAGGAATTGAGAATCAGTAATTCACTGTGATCTTGTTGATTGCTTTGCTGTCAATACACCTTCTCCATGATCTATCTTTATTTGGTACTAACAGAGATGGTACTGCACATGGGCTCATGCTTTCACGGATGTAGTCCTTCTCTATCAATTCTTCTACCTATACTTACTGCTCTTCGGACTCTTTAGGGCTGAGTCTATATGCTGACTTATTTGGCAAACTCGATCCTGTTATCAGGTTAATTTGATTTTGAATATTTCTTGATGAGTGGGTTTCATACATACGAATCGGTTATCATTTAACTTAAATTACTGCTAATCTTCTTGAGTTTGTGTTTCGTTTCATGCATTTCCATTGTTTTCGTAGATTATGGTGCGTTGGAACTGAATTGGGATGCATGGATGGACTTAACATGTGAAGAGGCTTTGTAAGAACCGTGAATTTTATGAATAAAAATTAATAATGATATTAATAAGAATGCGAATATTTATTTTATATAAATATTTATGTGTCATGAGATGAGTAGCTCAATTAGATTAAATTGAATTTATAATAATTGAGAAATGTGGGAAAATATGATGAGACCTGTGAAATGCCTTGTGTGGCACAAGAATGAAAATTTTGATGGTTTAATTAAATTAAGGAATGAAGGAATTAAGAAGTGAATGATTAATTAAAATCATATTATAAATTAATTGTTATTGTAAGTAATAGAATATGAATGAGTAAATAATTTATTCAATTAATTGTTGTATGCAAGATATGTGGTAATTAATAGTATTGTATATAGTACCTACATTCAATTAAAAGGAAAGTGTAGTGTGACACTTTAATGTGACTATGTAATATATAAAACTATATAGTAAAATTGAATGAGTTACATAATGAATGCTTATGTGACGACAGGTATGTGTGATAACATTAAAGATGTATTATATGTAATATTAAATTAGAATAAATCAATGATTCGCAAATTAATAATTATTTCAATAAGTAAGTATGATTGGAATAATAAAGTTTTAAGGAGATATTAAATTATTAGTGACCAATTAAATTGTGTCCATACATGTTATAAATATTAATTGGAGTAGATTAATGTACATGGATTATATGGTATGTGTACATATATAATCTCTAATTTTTCATTATGTAGTAGCATTAACACATTAAAATCACACCTGTAGACCAAAAAAGGAACCAAACTAAGCATTATATAACCAAGTTGCTGAGTTTAAAACCCGTGTCCCAAAATTAGTGACTCAACAATGCTCAAACAGTAGCCTATTTTCCATTTGCGTGAACTCCAGCTACTATAATTTAAGGCGATGATGGCTATGAAGATGGTGGGGAAAGAGTGGTTGGCTAACTTCTTCATGACCAAAGTTTCCTTCCATCTTTCATTGGTTCAAACCACAGTGCAAAGCTATAAACTGGGCAGCCATTTCTCTATAAATAGCATCCATATCCCCTCATTTCTCAGTTGCTAGAAATTGCCTGATAAGTATAATTAGAGAGTGAATGTTGCTGAGAATAGAGGGAGTATAATAAGAGAATTGAGGAAGTTCATTTCAAGCTTCAAGAGGTATACCATTACATTGTGTTCTTAATTTTGAGTTTTGTTGAATTCTTATAATTGATTGAAATTCTCTGTTAATTGGTATGAAATGGCATGTCATTGTGTTAGAAGAGTTTATATGCATGTCTAGGAGCTTTGTAGTTGGTCTGGATTGCATGAATTAGCAATGCTTGTGTTGCTTGTGTTAAGGCTCTGCAGAAGTTGTGACACCCCCAAATTCGGGTTACTTGACCCCCGAGTTTGGTGCTCACGATCCACAATATAAATAACATTTAACTACTAATTATAAATAGGAACATACACTTCATTAACTGATACAGTTAATACATTACCCCGAGTTCTCTAAACTTAACATTACAAATATACCCTTTAGTTATACAAAAAGGGTTTACAAAACAACATAATAAATATGCTTATCATAAAACTACTCCAGCATTATGCCTTTACCTTTGTTCTTCTTAGCTCCGCTGGCCTCTTCGTTCCTAGCTGAAATATTTTATTTAGCAAGGGTGAGAAACAAATTTGCCCCGCAAGTTAACACATACAATAGATGTATAAGAATTAAAAATAATAGACTATCTAATTTGATAGAATAACACCAAAGTTTAGAGAACTTTGGAATAGCTGAACAAGGCTTTAATCACTAACAAGTCTTCTCGCATTCTATGCAACACAATAATCTGATAATGAAAGAGTACAACGCTTTCAAAGTTTCTACGATATTCTATTGAATAATCAATAGTCAATTCTACGAAATAACCAAGTGGAATATTTTCCAGATTTATGCTGAGCGATCCGTTGGATCTTGAACTTCTCTTCACGAGTAACTATCAAAGATTGGACTTTGATATACCCAGGTGTATCAGATAACCATAAAGATTAAATTATACCCCTCTGCAAGTACTTAGAGCGGCCAACTCCTTGTACCCTATATTATGCATAATACTCAAAACGTACACAATAGCCGAATATACGACCAAATATGTTCCCTTTATATAAAAGGTTGTTCTTCTCAGTCTTTGAATCAGAATTTGATTTAATAACGAAATACTATGATTTCAATATCTAATCACTTCTCAATCTAGTCGAAATAATTGGCATCGATTTTTCAATAATAATTGAATTCTCTTTTTGAACCTATCAAGTTCTAACAAATGTTCGTCTAGCCAGAATAATTAGCTCAGACATATCTCAACACAATTCGACAATAAATAGGAATTATCTGTACTGTCAATAATAGCTTCTAAGGATATGAGTTTCCAACAATAGTTATTCTCTAATTATTTTATCAGAATCACTAATTCAATTTTGAATTAATAAACATGCACTAACTGCGAATAATCAACAATAAATTCTCGGGCGTAGTCTAATCAACAATAATTAACCACCATAGTTTTTAAACAAATATAACTCAAGGCTGAGTTAAGAAACTTATCTTCTCCGTGGATTACAGCTACACAATATACTTATCTGCGTTTGAAAGACCTATAATCACAATATCGATCTCACAATTAGCACAATAATTCATAACACACAATACTATAATTTACAGTCAATCTGTCTCCTAGGCACATTACCACATAGCAACATTAGTGTTTATAACTTATATAAAGACTTAATAAGTCTAACTAGTTCGGTCTGGTTGGACTTTGGTCTCATTTCGGTGTCTTGGTCACCTTATTCGATAATTAACACATTTATTATCACTTAAACTCGGTCTCAAAGCTCCAATATTATTTTAGATAAGTCATATATCATTTATAATTTATTTCGGAAGCTTTTAATAATTTTCTAATAATTATAATTTATAATAATTTTTCAAACACCGTAATCATTTTTAAATGATTTAAATACTAATTAATTCCATTATCATTAATATTTAATAATATTAAAATATTAATGACATACTTGTCAAAATATTAAAGTTATTATTAATAACTTAAAATACTTTTACATCATCAATATTCTGCTTAAATAATTTTTAAAATACTTAAAATTATTTTTAAATCATCACCATTAATATTTAAATATTAATGAAATTATTATAAAAATATTAAAAGTCCTTAATTATAACTTAAAATATTTTTAAATCATTTTTTTCGTTTTTAAATAATTTTTTAATCAATAAAACCATTTTTAATTCATTTATTAAATATAATAATTAAATAAATCTCTTATCATTAATATTAAATTATTAATGAAAATTACATAAAAATATTTAAAGTTATATTTTATAACTCAAAATATTTTTAAACACTTTATTCTCATTTAAAATGATTTTTATAATATTAAAATCATTTTTCTCTAATTTATTTAATACACTAATTAAATAAATTAAATATCATTAATATTCAAATAAATATAAATATTAATGAAAAATATCTGAAATTATTAAAAGTTATTTTTCATAATTTAAAATAATTTTTAAAACCATTTTTGTAATTTTTAGAATTTATTTTCTATTTTTAATTATTTTTTAAAAATTCAAAAAATAGAAATTAAATAAACCGTCGATATAGCCTATAGCGACGCTTTCTGTCGTCTTAGGTGTTCTTGGCCTCAAGAACACTAACAAGTCAGTGTTCAAGGGGTCACGTTTGACCGACCTTAATTCCGTGCTCATCATATTTCTGGGCTTGCTAGAACCTTGACCTTGTAGTGGTTATGTAACTCTACAAGAATCAAGAATTATATAAGTCATATCACACATCACCATGAAGATCCAAGCCCTCAAAGTCCCTGTCAGACATCATCTGGGTTTTCTGGGTTACCCAAAAACCCAGACAGTCTCGAGCTACCACTTTCAAGCCCCATTAATTTGGTGTTCTGGTCATTCGTTCGTTGTTCTCATGGTCAAAATAGGTAGTACACATGACAAGGAACAATAACATATCCTTATCTCAGTCCAAAACTAACACATTAATCAAATGCAGCTCGGTCAAACATTGTCAGAGAGTTCATGCAAACAGTTTCTGGAAATTCCAGAATTTCAAGTCATGGCCGAATGGCCAACTTTGACCAACTGCTACAAGCAATATGATGATTATTTACGCGATCTAAAGACACAAATATAAAGTACACATGACAAACTACAAACTGGTTACAAAAACATCATCATAATACTTAACAACTGACAAATCAAGGCATTTGAAAAACTTGTCTGACGCTGTTCATGACTTTTTGGGTTACCCAGAATTCATCTGATCATGCCCCGTCAACGAGTTTTGACCAAGAATAACATGAAATCTAGACGTTAACTGACTGTGATTCCACTTCCAGATCAAAGATCTCATACCAAACTACAGATCCAAAGCATAAAACATCAAAAAACATGAACATGCAGAGATCTATGGCTCCTGACATTAGTTTGTCAGACCACAAATGATGTTCTTGGACAGTTTTTGAAAAATATCATTTTTACCCACTTTGATGCTATGGATCTATGATAGATCATCATAAAACATCCTATAACACTTATATAAACACAAAATCACAAACTCTATCTTAGCATACATGATTAAAATATAAGTCTAGGGTTTATACCTTCTAGTTTAATCCTTGATCTTGATCTTTCTAATTGATCTTGGGTGATCTAGGGGCTTGGTTAGTGACTGAAATACTTAGAAATTTCGGAGATTTAGAGAGATAAGAAGTTGGTGAGAGCTTGTAAGAAAAATGAGCCAAGTTATTAACTTTCTCTCTCTCCAATCTATATATATTTCATGATGTAATGTATGATCTGATGTTACTGTCATTTAGAGGCTGATTTACTGAGATTTTGAAGTCACAAAGTCAATTGGGTTGGTCACCAACTAAAGCTCTTGGCAATTTTTACAAGTTACTTTAATAAAAATCCAAAAAGGGTATTTTGGTCTTTTCCCTTCCAATTTTAACAGCATCAAGGTCAATTGTCCAAATCCTTAGGTTTTAACCCTTAGGGTTTAACCCTGAGGTTCTAACCCTTAGGTTTTACAACACTAATTTTCTAAGATTTCCTAAATTAGGGTTTTAAAATAGAAAATTAAGATTTCAAAAATATAATTAGGGTTTTCTAATTAAATTAGGATTTTCTAATCATATTAAAGTTTAATAATCACGTTAGGCTAGCTAATTAGGATTAGGGTTTCTTAATTAGGGTTTAGGATTCCCGAATTTAAAAATTAAGATTTCATGGTATACGATTAGGGTTCCTAACTGAGCATTAGGGTTTCAAATCATGATATTAGGGTTTCTAATCCCATATTAGGGTTTACTAATATTGTACCCTACCCGATCAATCATTGATCAATAATTCTAAACAGTACAAACACGTACCCATTAATATAATTATTTTAATTATATTTTCTATCGAATCCCTATCTGGACTTAGGGTTTCTAAATCTGTTAAGCACAACTCTACTTTATTTCTCAGTCAATACACAAATTTGACTAATCACAAGACTCGCATCACAGATACTCGTCGCAATATTAATAATCAATATCAATATTAAATAATTAAAATAATAATAAAAAATTTCGTAAAAATTCAGATTATTCGAAATCCCGAGTTATTACATTCACCGCTCCTTAAAAGGATTTCGTCCTCGGAATCACCGCTTTCTTATTCTCTATAATCTTTTAAAGTTGTATCATCAATTCATTTTATTAACACAATATTCATTTGTGTTTCATATTCTAACCTGTGACTTGAATCTATAAAAGAAAACAATTCACAGCGATATTTATCCAATATTACTCGCAAAATTTAAGTATTAAGCGAAATCGTTACCTATCGCCACCTCCTGGACAGCTCCTACATCTTGCGTCGTCATGTTGAACGTATGGGCCGTTGGTCTTCCAGGCTATGCAGGTCCTCAAATCGCCAAGGTTCCGCTACCGGGTCCCTTGTTGCCACTTTCTTTCTCCGTATTTCTCTTCGGACAGTTCCGAACCAGATGATCAGTCGATCCACATGCAAAGCAACCTTGTATCTTTTTTGGATTGGGACAATTGGGCGACATGTGCCCCTCTTACCCATAGTTATAACAAACTCTCTTCTTCTTCAAACAAACTCTAGAATGGTTCCCACAAGTCGCACATGGCTCCCTTCCTTTCCTATTATCTTCTGTCTTATTACCCGACTGGGTATTCTCGCTCCATTTCCTCTTATTCGAATTACTACCACCACTGCTTCCTCCATCGTTTGTCTTCTTCTTCTTCTCCTGATGAAATCGAGATGCAGCTTCGCTCCCTCCTTCAGCAATTAACGCTTTCTCCATCAAAGCCGCAAAGGTATTGATATGCAATACTGCTACCTTGTTGAATATCCCTAGCTTCAGTCCATTCTCAAATCTTCTTGCTTTTCTCGCCTCTGTGTCCACCTGATGAGGTGCAAATCTCGCCAACTCGTTGAATTTGGCAGCATATTCTGAAACCGACATGTTTTTCTGCTTTAGTTCTAAAAACTTGACTTCCATCCTAGATTGCATACTCGACGAAAAGTAGTTCTCAAAGAACAATTCCTTGAATCTTGTCCAAGTCACCACAACTGTACCAGCCGTCGCCTGATTAGTTTTCCACCAGTAATTGGCTTCTCCCTTCATCTGATATGTTGCAAAACCTGTCTTCTGCCCTTCCGCTACACGCGCAATAATGAATGCTTTCTCCATTTCTTTCACCCAAGTTTGGGCTTCAATCGGATCCGTGGTCCCCTTGAATTCTGGCGGTCCTACCGCTTTAAAGTCTTTAAAATTTGCCAATCTATCTGTTGGCTATTCTCTCGCTCTTCCTCTTGCTGCTGGAGCTCTATTTCCCATAGCTTCGGCTATCATATTTGCAAAGTTTTGCATCGGGTCAGCTTGACCTCCTTCATTATTAACCGACTGTTCTTCTCTTTGATTTCGATTCTGTCGTCTAGGCGGCATGATCTGATTTAAATAAAAATCTTACATTAATTCTCTTTCTCTACACAAATTCTTAATCACAATAAGAATTCAACACATAATTCTCATATAATCGTAGATTGATTCAAATAGCACATAGTACATTTAGTACTTAACACATATTACTATCCTTTTTTAAATAAATTTTAGGATTAACACACATAACTTTACACAAAAAAGTTGCAATTCTCTAACTTTACACAAAAAGTTACCATTTTCCATTTTCACATAACTATTCCCTGTTCGTCAAACTTACCACACTTATGAGTTCAGGAACTTGCCACAATTATATGAGTGTAAGAACTTATCCTAGTCAGACCTTTGGCGTCCATTCGCTGAGGGGTTCAAAACATTTCATATAATTATGAGTCATTAACTTACCATAAGTATGAGTTTTAAGAACACACAAATTAATCTTAATCTTATATTCATATAAAAAATAAAGATTTCATTCATACAAACATATTTATATTTACATATGCTTACACACCGTTCTCGATATTACAACCGTTAATATCCTAACCTACTACCAAAAGATACTAGCGCTTATCTCTAAGTTGTCTATTGCCCACTCCCTTCACCTGTCTTCTTCTTGCTGGGACACTTGTTGAATCCGTGACCCGTTCTCCCACATGAAAAACACTTACTCATATTCGGGTTAGGATAATGTTGGGAAATATGTCCTTCTTGCTTACAATTGAAGCACATGTTCTTCCACATCATGCATTCTCTCGCGTGAGTCTTTCCACACTTGCTACAAACTTGCTTCTTCTTCGGGTTTGAATTTTCAAAATTAGGGCTGTCATTGCCCCTCTTTCTCCTTTTCTTGCCTTTTTTCTGCTTGATTATTCCTTCAGACGATCCATGTAACACCCCAGTCCCACATCGAAAGATAGGGGAAAAATTTGTCTGCATATAAGTAAATAAGTTACTACCAATAGTACCTTCAAGTTATGATCTTTTGGGAGCCTGTGGTGGGCTAAGATGACCCAAGAAGATACTATTGGGCCATTAGTTTGAGGCCTTATTTTGATGGATTTGATTATATTCGGACTTGGGATTTGACCTGAGATTTATTTCGGACTCGGGATTTGACCCAGGTTGTTTCATATGGTATCAAAGCCGACTCTAGAAAGCTTAGGTCGGGTCATCCGATCGGGTTGCCAGAGGTAGGGACACGAAGGCTGGTGGTATTATCCCACAATTGAGAGATGGAGGTTCGGAGGTAGGGACACGAAGCCAGCCGGTATTATCCCACAATTGCTAGAGAGGCAAAGATCTTTGGGCTGTGTGTGTGATCGAATTCTGACGGGGATGTCAAAAATTTACGTGGGAGAGTTTGTAACACCCCAGTCCCACATCGAAAGATAGGAAAAAAATTTATCTGCATATAAGTAAATAAGTTACTACCAATAGTACCTTCAAGTCATGATCTTTTGGGAGCCTATGGTGGGCTAAGATGGCCCAAGAAGATACTATTGGGCCTGTAGTTTGAGGCCTTATTTTGATGGATTTGATTCAATTCGGACTTGGGATTTGACCCGAGATTTGTTCCGGACTTGAGATTTGACCCATGTTGTTTCAATCCACCACCTTCAGTCTTCATCCTTTCTACCTGCACCTTTAGGTTGTTCCGTTCTTTAGTCATTTCGCGTAACGCTCGCTCCGTCTTCCATAACTCCTCCAAGAGAAACACTTTACTCCAGAGTTCTTGAACTTCTGCAGATTCTTGATCTTGTTCTCCAACTTTGATCTTATTCTTTTTCTCCACCTTAGCTTCTTCGGACTCTGCCTCCTCATCACCACTCAGATACATCTCGGGATAATCGTCATGATCACTCTGCAGATTAATCATAGGTTCATCTTTTCCCACCTTCTAAACTGATTCACTTTACGCTGGCACCTCAGCTTCTGGCATTGGTGCAACAACCGCTAGCATCTCTGCACTCATTTCATCTTCTCCAGACATCCTACAATAAGTTTAAATAAATTGATTGGTACATCATTAGTACAAACTCCTCACACTATATGCCCACATATCTCACTATTGATGCGCTTCGGCAATCCCTCACTTATTACTCTAAATGCGTATTCTAGATTTCGCTTATGGTTATAATCCTAGGGTTTTCCCCCACCCCACTTAAGGTTTATAACCTACAGCTTTGATACCAACCTGTGACACCCCCAAATCCGGGTTACCTGACCTCCGAGTTTGGTGCTCACGATCCACAATATAAATAACATTTAACTACCCATTTAATTAAAAATAGGAACATACACTTCATTAACTGATACAGTTAATACATTACCCCAGGTTCTCTAACCTTAATATTACAAACATACCTTTTAGTTATACAAAAAGGGTTTACAAAACAACATAATAAATATGCTTATCATAAAACTACTCCAGCACTATGCCTTTGCCTTTATTTTTCTTAGCTTCGCTGGCCTCTTCGTTCCTACCTGAAATATTTTATTTAGCAAGGGTGAGCAAAAAATTTGCCCCACAAGTTAAGACATACAATAGATGTATAAGAATTAAGAATAATAGACTATCTAATTTGATAGAATAACACCAAAGTTTAAAGAACTTTGGAATAGCTGAACAAGGCTTTAATCACAAACAAGTCTTCTCGCATTCTATGCAACACAATAATCTGATAATAAAAGAGTACAACGCTTTCAAAGTTTCTACGATATTCTATTGAATAATCAATAGTCAATTCTACGAAATAACCAAGTGGAATGTTTTTCAGATTTATGTTGAGCGATCCGTTGGATCTTGAACTTCTATTCTCGAGTAACTATCAAAGATTGGACTTTGATATACCCAGGTGTATCAGATAACCATAAAGATTAAATTATACCCCTCTGCAAGTACTTAGAGCGGCCAACTCGTTGTACCCTATATTATGCATAATACTCAAAACGTACGTAATAGCCGAATATACGACCAAATATGTTCCCTTTTATATAAAAGGTTGTTCTTCTCAGTCTTTGAATCATAATTTGATTTAACAACGAAATACTAAGATTTCAATATCTAATCACTTCTCAATCTAGCTGAAATAATTGGCATCAATTTTTCAATAATAATTGAATTCTCTTTTTGAACCTATGAAGTTCTAACAAATGTTCGTCTAGCCAGAATAATTAGCTCAGACATATCTCAACACAATTCGACAATAAATAGGAATTATCTGTACTGTCAATAATAGCTTCTACGGATATGAGTATCCACCAATAGTTATTCTCTAATTATATTATCAGAATCACTAATTCAATTTTGAATTAATAAACATACACTAATTGCGAATAATCAACAATAAATTCTCGGGCGCGGTCTAATCGACAATAATTAACCACCATAGTTTTTAAACAAATATAACTCAAGGCTGAGTTAAGAAACTTGCCTTCTCCGTGGATTACTGCTACACAATATACTTATCTGCGTTTGAAAGACCTATAATCACAATATCAGTCTCACAATTAGCACAATAATTCATAATACACAATACTGTAATTTACAGTTAATCTGTCTCCTAGGCACATTACCACATTTTGACGCCCCCAAAATAGGTATACATCACCCATTCTGAGTCGCCAAATACATGGTACAAAAAGCAAACTATAACTTTAATAATACAATTGTCGTGCAAAATACGATAACACATACTGTGAGTTTAAACACAAATATTGTCTTCTAGACAATATCCACACTCAAATAAGTCATTACAATTATTCAAACACTATTTTACAGAAATAGTGAGGACTGCTAAAACATCTTTCTAGAACCATCACTCCATATCCCGACTAGATCCTGCTATGTTCTCACCTCTTGAGAAGAAAAATGGAACAAAAAGAAAAAGGGTGAGCTCAACTAGCCCAGTAAAGAATATTATGACTAAGATAATATACAACAAATTATCATTAGTATTCAACAGGGAAAAATCTGATAGGATATAATCGACAACAAGTTTTAGATCAACAACTGCAGCGGAAACAACAAACCATTAGAAGAGTCAAGTAGAGAATGAATTCTACTATCTTCTAAGATTTAAAAGTCCATCATTAATATTTTATCCATGTAACATCAATTAATAATCATCTTTAACCAAATATTCATCTTTGCACTACAGGCCAAAGATATTCATTTGTATCACCAGTCAGTCATGTTCATCTCAACACCTGTTCATCTTTGCACTACAGGCCAAAGATATTCATCATGTAATTATACATCTTTGCACTACAGGCCAAAGATATTCAGTAGTATCATCATTTAGGACTGAGGATGATGAAAAATATTTTAAAGAAAACGAATCCAGTGAGATAAAAGAACAAATATTAGAGATTCGTATTAAAGTTTATCCAAGTTCAATAATACCCCATGATAACCAATTTTGAAGCAGAATTCAAAAATAAAGATCAAAACATGGATACAATCAAAGATAGTAACCATAATAGATAACTTGGACAAAAAGAAGAAAATTTTATTTTTCGGTGAATAGTGTCGTATTCGTGAATAGTACCGTATACGTGAATAGTGTCGTATACATGAATAGTAACTCCGACACAAAAAGTTCTAAATTTGATAAAAAGTTCATATCAATATTTCGGCATAATGATATTAAAGAAAATACTATTTAAGAAGAAGATAATATTCCTTACCTCAAAATATCAGTACTTCTGATCGGAATATCGGTATAAGGCTGAAGAAAACTTGCACTGATGAATAGAAACTCATAAAGTATCTAAATAGTCCCAAAATATACTCAATAATCTAGAGAGAGAAAGAGAGAAAACTTGTTTCTGGTGTGATTTTCAATTCTAACTTAGCCCTCTATTTATAGAAAAATGTTAGCACGCCGAAGCAGACTTAACCTGTAACCTGATGGCTTTACCTGTTACTATTCCCACCGACCACATTTGAATAAAAATCTCAGCACATTTTCACGAACCAAAAGTGGGGCTCACCAATTCTAGAATTTTCCACCAAAATGACAAATTCCGTAACTTCTACAATTTCTGAACCAGTCATCTCGTAAAATTCATAACAAATCATACGTTCATTTTTAACGGTTCAAAATTTGTGGACATATACTCAACTTATATATGAATAACATATCCAAAAATTACCACGATCCAACGGTCGGATTAAAAATTATAACCCCCGCAATATTTTTCAAAAATTCTGATTTGATTTTTAATACCTCCATTCCGATAAAAATACTGATAAAACACCTCAACATTAACTCCTTCATTTTTAACCACAATAAATATATCCAACATTTATATCCACATAGAATAAATATTTTCTTATCATATGAATCAATAATTAATTATTCACAAATAATATTACAGAATCACATTTATGACAACTAGGCCGTTCTCAGGAAAGAGGGGGCTTTTCAATAAGGATTTCTCCTTACTAGCGTGCAGTTAGATGACCAAACCTCTCCTTATACAAAACTTTCTAGACATTGCCCATAATGCTATCTAATAATATTATTCAAATAATATGAATTATTGATCTGATAATGGAAAATATTGTGCAGCGACAATTATTGAAACAACAATAATATAAAATATCGACGTAACAATTATTGAATCAATAAAATAAAATATTGAACAGTAATTACTGTAATAATTATAGAGTAATGCCTTCTTACGTAAGAATCAATAATTGGTGCAATACCGTGTGCTAATGTATTTTAACCACTGGGTATTCCAACAGTATTAACGGTAACAACTACGCCGTTATTTATAAACAACTTATACTTGTCATTTTCTTCATCCAATCGCTTTCCGTTATGGGACACACACAAGGCTGCGCCGTTGTACGAATATTTTCCGACAGTAAGAATATTCCACGACCAAACGAATATTAACCACCAAAAATAAATATTTTATAACCACTTGCTTATTTGAAATATTTGCGCATTTTACCCATAACTAACCACATTAATCAAATCAACCCTTTCTATTTCAAAATAATAAATAGAGGAAATTTAATTTTATTTATTAATAAATTGGGGTGTTACAACACATAGCCACATTAGTGTTTATAACTTATATAAACACTTAATAAGTCTAACTAGTTCGATCTGGTTGGACTTTGGTCTCATCTCGGTGTCTTGGTCACCTTATCCGACAATTAACACATTTATAATCACTTAAACTCGGTCTCAAAGCTCCAATATTATTTTAGATAAGTCATATATCATTTATAATTTATTTCGGAAGCTTTTAATAATTTTCTAATAATTATAATTTATAATAATTTTTTAAACACCGTAATCATTTTTAAATGATTTAAATACTAATTAATTCCATTATCATTAATATTTAATAATATTAAAATATTAATGACATACTTGTCAAAATATTAAAGTTATTATTAATAACTTAAAATACTTTTACATCATCATTATTCTACTTAAATGATTTTTAAAATAATTAAAATTATTTTTAAATCATCACCATTAATATTTAAATATTAATAAAATTATTATAAAAATATTAAAAGTCCTTAATTATAACTTAAAATATTTTTAAATTATTTTTTCATTTTTAAATAATTTTTAAATCAATAAAACTATTTTTAATTCATTTATTAAATATAATAATTAAATAAATCTATTATCATTAATATTAAATTATTAATGAAAATTACACAAAAATATTTAAAGTTACATTTTATAACTCAAAATATTTTTAAACACTTTATTCTTATTTAAAATAATTTTTATAATATTAAAATTATTTTTCTCTAATTTATTTAATAAACTAATTAAATAAATTAAATATCATTAATATTCAAATAATTATAAATATTAATGAAAAATATCTGAAATTATTAAAAGTTATTTTTCATAATTTAAAATAATTTTTAAAACCATTTTTGTAATTTTTAGAATTTATTTTCTATTTTTAATTATTTTTTAGAAATTCAAAAAATAGAAATTAAATAAACCGTCGATATAGCCTATAGCGACACTTTCTGTCTTCTTAGGTGTTCTTGGCCTCAAGAACACTAACAAGTCAGTGTTCAACGGGTCACGTTTGACCGACCTTAATTCTGTGCTCATCATATTTCTGGGCTTGCTAGAACCTTGACCTTGTAGTGGTTATGTAACTCTACAAGAATCAAGAATTATATAAGTCATATCACACATCACCATGAAGATCCAAGCCCTCAAAGTCCCTGTCAGACATCATCTGCGTTTTCTGGGTTACCCAAAAACCCAGACAGTCTCGAGGTACCACTTTCAATCCCCATTAATTTGGAGTTCTGGTCATTCGTTCGTTGTTCTCATGGTCAAAATAGGTAGTACACATGACAAGGAACAATAACATATCCTTATCTCAGTCCAAAACTAGCACATTAATCAAATGCAGCTCGGTCAAACATTGTCAGAGAGTTCATGCAAACAGTTTCTGGAAATTCCAAAAATTCAAGTCATGGCCTATTTTGACCAACTGCTACAAGTGATCTGATGATTATTTACACGATCTAAAGACACAAATATAAAGTACACATGACAGACTACAAACTGGTTACAAAAACATCATCATAACACTTAACAACTGACAGATCAAGGCATTTGAAAAACTTGTCTGACGCTGTTCATGACTTTTTGGGTTACCCAGAATTCATCTGATC
This sequence comes from Panax notoginseng, assembly GCA_016801055.1. Taxonomy (NCBI): domain Eukaryota; kingdom Viridiplantae; phylum Streptophyta; class Magnoliopsida; order Apiales; family Araliaceae; genus Panax; species Panax notoginseng. Next base: position 152,579,644 of record CM029015.1, on the reverse strand, counting down.
ATGCCCCGTCAACGGGTTTTGACCAAGAATAACATGAAATCTAGACGTTAACTAACTGTGATTCCACTTCCAGATCAAAGATCTCATACCAAACTACAGATCCAAAACATAAAACATCAAAAATCATTAACAGGCAGAGATCTATGGCTCCTGACATTAGCTTGTCAGACCACAAATCATGTTCTTGGACAGTTTTTGAAAAACATCATTTTTACCCAATTTGATGCTCTGGATCTATGATAGATCATCATAAAATATCCTATAACCCTTATATAAACACAAAATCACAAACTCTATCTTAACATACATGATCAAAATATGAGTCTAGGGTTTATACCTTCTAGTTTAATCCTCGATCTTGATCTTCCTAACTGATCTTAGGTGATCTAGGGGTTTGGTTAGTGACTGAAATACTTAGAAATTTCGGAGGTTTAGAGAGATAAGGAGTTGGTGAGAGCATGTAAGAAAAATGAGCCAAGTTATTAACTTTCTCTCTCTCCAATCTATATATATATTTCATGATATAATGTATGATCTGATGTTGCTGTCATTTAGAGGCTGATTTGCTGAGATTTTGAAGTCACAAAGTCAATTGGGTTGGTCACCAACTAAAGCTCTTGGCAATTTTTACAAGTTACTTTAATAAAAATCCAAAAAGGACATTTTGGTCTTTTTCCTTCCAATTTTAATGGTATCAAGGTCAATTGTCCAAACCCTTAGGTTTTAATCCTTAGGGTTTAACCCTAAGGTTCTAACCCTTAGGTTTTACAACACTAATTTTTTAGGATTTTCTAAATTAGGGTTTTAAAATAGAAAATTATGATTTCAAAAATATAATTAGGGTTTTCTAATTAAATTAGGGTTTTCTAATCATATTAAAGTTTAATAATCACGCTAGGCTAGCTAATTAGGATTAGGGTTTCTTAATTAGGGTTTAGGATTCCCGAATTTAAAAATTAAGATTTCATGGCATACGATTAGGGTTCCTAACTGAGTGTTAGGGTTTCAAATCCTTCTAATCCCATATTATGGTTTACTAATATTGTACCCTACCCGATCAATCATTGATCAGTAATTCTAAACAGTACAAACACGTACCCATTAATATAATTATTTTAATTATATTTTCTATCGAATCCCTATCCGAACTTAGGGTTAGGGTTTCTAAATCTATTAAGCACAACTCTACTCTTATTTCTCAGTCAATACACAAATTTGACTAATCACAATACTCGCATCACAGATACTCGTCGCAATTTTAATAATCAATATCAATATTAAATAAATAAAATAAAAAAAATTCGTAAAAATTCGGATTATTCGAAATCTCGGGTTATTACAGAAGCAGAGCCAATTTGTTTTGCTACTGCTCAAAGTGGGGCGACCACGCCACTTTTATAGTACTACACCGCTCGGCCGCGCGGGTTGCCTGTCTTGGAAATTGATGTTGGTTACCTTGTGTTGTCATGAGCATGCTATTTTGGTTTGATTATGCATGTAAATAACCTTAACACATGGATTGATATTGTTTTGATTATAGTAAGTCGTTTTAACTTGGGTATAGGGATTTTGAAAACAAATCGTAAGGTTTTGAAACACAAATCATGAGGAACTTGGAGTATTTTAAATTCTGATCTCTCTAGTCTATGCTTATGTCTTGTGTGAACATATGGATATGAAGTGTGTTATAAAGTTGCTTTACATATTAGCTTGATTTAGCACGAGTTTTAAAAAGGAAACTTGTAGATTTTTCAAAATGGTGATCATAATATTCTTTAAGTTCTGACTTTTAATCGCTTGAACATAGCTTGAATATGTGTACAAATAAGCATAAGCTGTGGTTTAAAGTTGCCTTGCATATAATAGGTTGCATAGCTTGGTTTAATATGTGTTTTTAAAGAAAACTTATGAGTTTGGGAAACTAATTTTGTTAATGACAACCTTACATGTATTATGAGGTTTTGATTATCACATTAGGATATGAATATGCGTGTAGACATGATTGACATGCATGCTAGCTAGTCATATGCATTATAAACTAGTTGAGTATGGGTTAAAACAAGTCTAAAGGAATTAGAACTATACCAACTGAAATGCATGACTAAGATAACACAAACATGTATAATTGAGACTTGTTGATCTCGTTGTTTGAGTATAATAAGTAAACATGAGAAACTTTGTAAATGAACACTTAAAGCTTTGATTTGGTGGGAGTTGATAATGAACTATGTAAAGGACAAGATACAGGATCGAACCTAGTTATAAACATCATGACATGTATATTTTGCAAGTGTCATATATGTATGTGGGTGCGCAAGATTGGCCATGTTTTTGTTTCTTAGCTCTAGTTTCAACTAGGAGCAGCGCGGGCGCGCCACTCCCTAGTTCAAATCAAGCGCGACCGCGCCACCCTGCAGTGCAATCTGCTCATTCTGTTTGTGATTTGAGAGTTGATTCATGCTTATATTGTTACCTTAATCTGTAATACATGTCAAAATACAATATTCAAAGTGTCAATAAGCATGCTAAACGATATAATTATATATTTAATGAGTGAGTATAAATTTTCAAACGTTAAGTCCAAAAGATGTTTACGAACAACGTTATTTGATTTCATAGTTTCTTACAAATTGATTTTGTGTCATGTGTATGTAAGGTACGTAATGACATACGTATGGGATTATACGACTAAGTTTGACTCTTATGTATGCGTTTAAACTTACATATCAAGTATGTGTATTGAATATGCGTAACTAATGAATATCCTATACGCGTAACTATGTTATAATAGGATTTGAAAAGTGTTGATAAGCTTTACCTTGGTAAACTACGCGTAAGGCAAGTATCCTAACCTATGCATTTACTTTATGCAAGGAACCTATGATTACGCAAGTTCCCTTGCTTACGTAACTTTGGATTTTGTGCAAGTTCTCGAACTTCATTTGATTTCCATATTGAATGTAAGCTTCCTAATTTCGTTACATTGTATATATTATATAAATCCGAATGATTTCCATATCAACCATATTTATTTCAAACAAATATCTATTACTATTCGGAAATCATTGATATATTTTGACGATTGTTTTAAGCATTGAACTTATAGTTCTTGAATGCATTATAAAAGCGGTCTAAGCCATTGATTCGGCTAGACTATTATCATATGATAGAAAGCTATCCAAACCAAATTGACTTGGTACGAACTCATATAATTGACTGAGATGAATAACCCTCCTTGGAGGGGAAAACTATATAATTGTCGGGAGACCGACGTGTGCACATGAGTATGATTAAATGTTATCCATAACATAGAGTACGTTAGGCTGATCACCTGTTGTACTCATTTTTGTTGGATTATCAGTTTATTACTGTTAATTCTAGTAGAAGCTCATAGTCCTTAGTGACTGCTCAATATTCATTAATTTGAAATCTTGAATTGATTAAGCATTGAATCTTATTGATATCTTTCTATCCTTAGTGACTATTGTTGAGAACCATCGATATTTCCTGTTATCCTTGAACTATCGTTTATTGTTGAACCTTGAGAATTCAAAGTTATATGGATCACCCTTATTGCTTTATTATTTGCTGAGCAAACTTGTTGCTCATTCTTGCTTTCCATAAAAACATTTCAGCTAAGGCAGAGTAAGGCGGAACCTCGGTCACTGATATGGGCAAGGGCAAAGCTACGGAGTAGCTTCATATTTATTAGGAACATTGTGAATATATAAAGACCTAAATTGTGTTATGTATTAGTTATGTCTAAACTATGTTTAATTATGTTTAAGGTATGTAAGAGATGTTTTAAGTTACGAAACCTTGGGACATGAATGATTATATTAAATAAATGTAGTCTATTCTGCTATTTTCGTTGTATGAGATGTTATTTAGTCTTTTGATTTGTAGCACGTGGCGAACCAAATTTGAGACGTGAGTGGTTTGAATTTGGGGGTGTCACAGGTTGGTATCAAAGCTATAGTTATAAACCTTAGGAGCGAGAGTTCTTAGATTATAACTTAGAAGAACTTAGCAGATAGGAAGAGGTGAAACTCATGTAGAGTTTTCATAGAGAGAGACTTAGTATGTTATGGAATATAATTTTATTCTATACAATGAACTTATGTTTTATTTACCATCCTAATGGAGTTTGTTGTTTGTTATCTTGTGTTTGTGGTTGTAGGATGACTGACATGGGAGGACCCAGAAGAGAGTGGTAGAGAAGCAGCCCCGTGACATACACGTGGTGTATGAGGCACCATTGATAGCTGAGCCCATTTTAGTAATGGCTCTTATCGATGATGATGATGATGATGAGGAGATGGAGCCATTTCCCGTAGAGACAGATCTAGAGGAGGAACTCATGGAGGATGAGCCCGCAGAAGATCCCGATGAGACTACATTTGAGGATCAGATGCTGGGTGAGTATGAGGAGAAGATTTTGGAGTTAGGATGTAGAGTCGAGGAGTTAGAGGCTGAGGCTCATGAGAGGTAACTAAAGATGCATAAGTTGGAAGTAGAGCTGGCGTATCACAAGGAATCAAAAGTACAGATGGGCACTCTTTTTCACCGTTCAATAGCTAGGAATTTGGAATTGGCAGGTAAGCTAGAGGAGTCTGAGCAGAGGGAGCTTAGTGAGAAGGCTGAGAAGGAGGTTCTTCGGGCACATCTAGAGATGGAAGTGATGGAGAGGATACACTTTGAGGAGAAGTGGGAAGAAGCTAATAATAGGGTTGGAGACCTGGAAGATGAGGTGAGATGCAAGAGGAGGAAAATGAACAAGATGTGCTATGCTTTGTGCACGGTCATGGAGAGATTGATTGATGGTGTATATCATTACCCAGCGGAGCAGGGACAGACCCGTCATACCATAAGTTGAGATTTGGTGGTGCACATAACTCAACTGGAATACAAGAGCGCTGTGGAGCGCAAAATGATAGATTGAGGTCTAGGTGTTAGTAGTTTAGTAATAGTAGTTGGTAGTTATTTATGATTTGTTGTAATCCCAATCTTTTGTATGAATTATGGGATAGTTATGTAAACCCCTAAACTTTTGTAAAATGTTAGAGGGGTAGTATGCTAGTAGTTGTCCCCATCTTTTGTGATATTAGGGGATATGTGTTGACATTTATAGAAGTATGCTAGGAATAATCATGTTAATGTAATGATTCGGCATATGAATATAAATGATCTTATTCCAAAAACGTGTTATAAAATCTTATTCCTTTTCATTTGAAAAATGTTTAAGTAATATAAGTAGATAATAAAAATGAAAATTTTGTGATGCAGAAAAAGGCCGCCTAGATGTAGACTAACCACACTAGAAGAGTCGGTCAATGATGAGAGAGGACAAGTAGACCCTATACAAAGGCTGGTAGATTTGTTAGGGGAGGCTCTTAGAGGAAGAAATGAACCAGTACCACCCAATCCCTAGATAGTACCAGTTACAAACTTTAAGGACTTTAGGAGTGTAGGACCTCCAGAATTCATGGGTACTACCGATCCAATCATGGCGCAGACATGGATTAAGGAAATAGAAAAGGCCTTCACCATCGCTCGTGTGGGTGAACACCAGAAGACAGTGTTTGCCACCTACATAATGAGAGGCGAGGCAAAGTACTAGTGGGAGGTGAATCAGCAAAGAGCCGGAGAAGGGATAATAGCATGGGAGAGATTTAAGACTTTGTTCTTCGAGAATTACTTCCCGAAGAGCATGAAGAATATGATGGAGGTGAAATTCCTAGAACTAAAACAAGGAGATATGACGGTGGCACAATGCATGGCTAAGTTCAATGAGCTAGCCCAGTTTGCAGAACACTAGGTAGGGGATGAAGAGAGGAAAGCTAGACGTTTTTAGCAAGGACTGAAACCTTGGTTGTTCAACAAGGTGTCAGTTCTTTAGATCGATTCATTTGCAATGTTGCTGGAGAAGGCCATCATTGCCGAGGGAGGCAGTGAAGCCTTGAGTTTATATAACAAGGAAAAGAATGGTAAGAACATGAGAGGAGAAAATCATGGAGGAAGCAACAACGGGGGAAGTAATCTAGGAAAGAGGAAGTGGGAGAACAACAACAACAAAAACCACAACAAGCAAGCGGGGAATTTTTATGGAGATTTTAAGAAGAGGGTAGAGGGATGCCCAAAGTGTGGGAGGAATCACTAGGGCCAGTGCAGGAAAGGGCGTAGTACTTGCTACAACTGCGGTCAAGAAGGGCATATTTCACCTAACTGCCCGAAACCCAAGAAGATCAAGGGTTGTTTCGCTTTGGCTCGGCGGACCACCTGATTAAGGACTGCCCAAAGAAAGGGAGCGACGGAGGAAGTGGCCAGCAAGGGGGAGGCAATAAACTGATGATCGACGGACTGACGCAATCCAACCGCCCAACTACCAGGACCTTTAACATGACCGTCCAGGACACAGTAGCTGCGAAGGACGTGGTGTCAGGTATTATCCCAATCAATGAAATAAATGCATATATTTTATTTGATTCGGGTGTTACCTGTTCTTTGGTATTTGAAGAATTTGCTAGTCGACTTAATTTACCCCGAGAACGATTAGGAAATCCTTTGAACATAGAAGTTGCGAATAAGGAAGTAATTCCTGTAGAATACGTTTACCAAAATTGTCGCGCAAACATTAGAGATCATGATCTAAGCGTAGACTTGATCCCGATAAGATTGGGAGAGTTTGACGTAATATTGGGAATGAATTAGTTGTATAACCATGCGGCGATAATTGATTGTCATAATAAAAGTTTAAACCTTCAGACTTCGAATAAGTCTAAGGTAGTGTTTTATGGTAGCTCATCGCTTAAGCAATCGTGTTGCCTTATGATGATGCAGGCCAAGAAATTGTTAAGGAAAGGATGTATAGGTTACTTAGGTTATATTATTGATACTTAGAAAAAGGGAGTAAAAATTAAGGATATATCTGTAGTGAGAGAATTCCAAGATGTACTTTCGGATGATCTGCCTGGTCTTCTGCCAGACAGAGAAATTGAATTCATAATAGACCTAGCACCGGGAACGGCACCGATTTCGAAAGCTCCATATCGTATGACACCAGTAGAAATGAAAGAATTGATGATATAATTGTAAGAATTACTAGATAAAGGTTACATACGACCAAGTGTGTCTCCTTGGGGAGCACCAGTATTGTTTGTTAAGAAGAAGGACAAATCGATGAGGCTCTATATTGACTATCGAGAGTTGAACAGAGTAACGATCAAGAATAGATATCAGTTACCAAGGATAGACGACCTTTTTGATCAATTGAAGGGAGTGAAGTGTTTCTCGAAGATAGATCTATGGACGAGTTATCTCCAATTGAAAGTACGGGAGTAAGACATACCAAAGATATCGTTTCAAACCCGTTATGGACACTACGAGTTTTTGGTGATATCATTCAGATTGACTAATGCTCCGGCAACATTCATGGACTTGATGAATCAATTTTTCAAGCCATACTTGGATAAATTTGTAGTAGTCTTCATTGACGATATCTTGATCTACTCAAAGACGGAAGAAGAGCACACCGAACATCCGAAGATGGTTTTGGAGGCGCTAAGGAAAGAGAAGCTGTATGCAAAGTTTTCAAAGTGTGAATTCTGGATGGAGAAGGTTCAATTTTTAGGACATGTAATAGACCAAAATGGAATTTTATTAGACCCTGCAAAAGTGGAGGCGATAATCAGTTGGGAACAATCGAAGACGTAAATAGAGATAAAAAGTTTCTTAGGGTTAGCTGGGTACTATCGAAGATTTATCCAGGATTTTTCTAAGATAGCAATCCCGTTGACCAATCTAACGAGGAAGACAGTGAAGTTCATGTGGACGAACAAATATGAAAAAAGTTTTCTGGAGTTAAAGAAGAGACTAAGCGAGGCGCCTGTATTATCATTACCAGATGATACTGGAGGATTTGTGGTGTATAGTGATGAATCTCATGAGGGACTTGGCTGTGTGCTCATGCAACATGGCAAAGTCATTGCGTATGCATCGCGACAACTGAAGGATTAGGAAAAAACGATACCCTACTCACGACTTAGAGTTAACGATAGTAGTTTTTGCGTTAAAGATTTGGAGACATTATTTGTACAGAGAGAAATGTGAGATATACACGGACCACAAGAGTCTGAAATATATCTTCACATAGAAGGAGTTGAACATGCGTTAGAGAAGGTGTGAGGTCTCCATATCCGGGTCCCAAATCACCGCGGATCTGGTACAATCATTCTATAACTATTGCGGAAGATATAAATATAAATTGTTTATACATTAAACATTACACACTATTCCCCAAGGTCGAGAACCTTCACTTAATACACAATTCATAACCTAATTGACATACAATGTCATTATTATACAATACTATTACAAATTTATCAGCACTTATTATTCCAAAGCTGGACTTGTCTTTGACTTTTCCTGTATCTGACGTATTTGTCTTAATATGCAATGTTTATCATGATATAGCAAGGGTGAGCAACAAGTTTGCCCATCAAGTTTAAGTTCAATAAATTAAGGATATATCATGATGGATAGAATTGAACAATAAGCTGGCTAAAATTCTACAATATAATTGTGAACTAGCATGAACAAATTTTCATAGCTGAACAAACATTGAACATGAACAACTATATCTGGACCGAATGGTAATGAAGGTGATCAGCTTTTCATACCTGATGAACACATGCAATATGCACAAAGTGCGATTGAACAATTCATAGACGTGATAATCATCAATGATTAATCACAAGCATATATGCAAAATTATAACTCAATGCTGAGTTAGAGAAGACTTGCCTGTTCGGTTGATTACTGTTACACAATTTATTTAGCTTTGTCTGAAGACCTAATATATAAATAATATTGATATACAAATTAGAATAATATCATCACAATTATAAAAATAACCTAAACACATTAACACATAACCCTATCAGTCTATAAAACATATAAGACCTAGTATCAAGTCAAACTATTGCAATCTGAGTTGAATCCGATACAATTCTGACATCCTGACGGCCTAGTCGGAGAATTCACGAGCCCATTATCCATAAGACTCTGTCTCAACACAACACAATTATCTTAGATAATTTTATTATCAGTCAAAATAATTTTCAAAGGCTCATAATAATTTTTAAGTAATTATTATCATTTATTATGATTTTTCAATCATTAATATCGTATTTATATGATTTAAATACCACATTATTCTATTATCATTAATATTTATTTAATATCAAATATTAATGAAATACATAACATAATATTATAAATAACTTATAATATTTTAAAGTATTTTTAATACTTTATTATTGTCTTTAAATGATTTTAAAGTAATTAAAACCATTATTAATTATTTGCCATTAATATTAAATATTAATGTATTTATGACAAAATATCAAAAGTTATATTTTATAACTTAAAATATTTTTATAACTCTTAAATCATTTTTATATGATTTTTGAAATATTAATTCTATTTTTTCATAGTTTATTTAATATATTTATTAAATAAATTAATTACCATTAATATTAATTTATTAATGAAATTCATCACAAAATATTAAAAGTCATCAAAAATAACTTAAAATATTTTCTTATACTATAATATAATTTTTCATGATTTTCAAGTATTAAAATTATTTTTAACTAATTTATTTAATATTATACTTAAATAAATTAAATACCATTAATATTTTAAAAATATTAAATATTAATGAAATATATTCTAAATTATTAAAAACCCATTTTTAAGCTTTAAAATAATTTTTAGTAATATATTTTGAATTTTTAATAATTAAAAACTATTTTTCTCTAATTATTAAATAAAATAATTGATTTTATAATTAAACTGTCGCTAAAGGGTGCTATAGGCGACAAAACCGTGACTAAAGGTGTTCTTGAGTGTTCTTAAACAAACCGAGAAATTCATACACTATTATCCGGTATCCTACTTTGACCATCATTTGATCTATGATCTTGGTGTTTTTGGGCAGCCTGATATGTTAGGATTGTAGTATAAGTGTAATACTACAACGACATACTAAGGTCATGGCCAAGTTACAACAAATCAGAGAGTTATAGGCCTTCAAAATCATTGTCAGAGCTGTTATTCATTTTCTGGGTTTCCTAGAAATGAAGAACAGTCGAGGTACCTAATTTCCAAGCCTTGAATCATAAGTTCTGAGCTTGCTAAGTATGTTCTAAAGGTTCAAACATGTAGCCAAGATATCAGGGTACATTTATTATGCACTAGATCAACCTAACAACATAACATATAAGAGATCTAAGCCGGTCAAAGTGCATGTCAGGAACTGCCTTTGAAGATTTCTGGGTTACCTAGAAACTTCATCCGACAGTTTCGTCAACACAACTTTGACCACTGATTTCTTTGACTCTGTGTAGGATCTAAGGATTATAGAGGCATGGATCGACAGTACTTATGTCAGTCTACACAAATCAAACACTAACATGGCATAAAAACGTAAACACAGCAAGATCTATGGCTTGCAAAAACGTTGTCAGTGGTTTCTAAGTTTCTGGGTTGCCCAGAAACTCAGTTTCCATGATCGGTCAACCCACTTTGACCACTTATATCTGGAGATCTAGACATGGTATGGATGTGATTCCACTTCCAGTCTATTCTCCTCATGACAGAGAACAGATTTATAACTTAAAACACAACAAATCATTAACACACAAGGATCTATGAGCCCTGACATTAGGCCGTCAGAACATAAATTAGGGTTCATAGATCAATTTTGAAAACTTGATTTTCGTGCCTCTAGATATTATGGATCTAGGATGTAACAACCTAGATCACTCAATAACACCCTTTAGCACCAATCTAAACAACAACTAACAACATTAACATAAAAATTTAAGGATTTCAAAATTTAGGGTTTATACATTCAACACTTTCATTTTTGATTTCTGATCCTTGATGATCTGATATAGGAGAGCTAAGGAATGTTCTTGGCTTTCCTTAACACTTGGTTCCTCTCAAAATTTTCGGATGAGAGAGAGAAAAGAGACTTGGCTAACTTGTTAAATAAAGTAAGTGATTTTCTTACTTTTTAATCTATATATCTAATGAATACAATGTATATGGCTGAAATGAATGGCTGATTGCTGTGATTTAGAGCAAATGACTGATCTAGGGTGGTTCACCCACTCCATATATATAGCAAGATATACAAGTTATCTCAAAATAATGCAACAAGGGTATTTTATACTTTTGGCTTTTAATTTTAATGGCACAATTGTCTTTTGTCCCAACCTTTAAGGTTTGATCCTTAGGGTCAAAAAAATTAATTTTTTAGGATTTTCTAATTAGGTTTTAAAAATAAAAAATTAAGATTTCTAAATTATAATTAGGGTTTCCTAATTATATTAAAGTTTCCTAATCGCATTAGGGCTTGTTAATTAGGATCAATGCTTTCTAATTAACATTAAAATTGCTAAATTACCAATTAGGTTTTCCCTAATTATCGATTAGGATTTCTAACTGAACAATTAGGGCTTCTAATTTATAAATTAGGGGTTTCTAACTAATTTGTTAGGTTTTACCCTAATTAGGTTTGTAATTAATACACTTAAACCTTTAAGCCCCCAAATTAGGGTTTTCATATTCCGAATTAGGGTTTCATATTCCCAGAACTGAAATTAGGGTTTCCAGAGCCGATTTTAGGATTTCTTATCAATCGTAAGAATTTTCTAACTGAACGTTGACGTTTTTAATATAACTTTAGGGTTTGTCACTGATATAATTTATCTGGTCAACCCTTGACCCTTAACCACATACTGCACACATAAAAACACATACACAGATAAATATACACTTATACCCTTAATCCTGAATAATTCTCCAGAAATTTTTTTAAATCCATAAAATTCCTTCCAGAAAATATCAAATCCATTCACTTATTTTCTGTCTAGGTTTATTATTTAACCTTAGTTCAATCTTTTAAGATTTTAATAAATATCCAAATTCTCGGGTTGTCACAGAAGGTGGTTAGAATTAATCAAGGATTATGACTGCAATATTCTTTATCACCCGGGAAAGGAAAACGTGTTAGCCGACGCACTAAGCAGGAAAGGAAGGGAGAAGTTGTTGCAACTGACAATTAAGGAGGAGTTAATAAGGGAAATGGAGAAATTAGAAATAGAGGTAAAGGGACCGGGGAGGTCTGAAGAAAAATTATTTGCAATGGAAGCTCGTCCAACCTTATTGGACAGAGTAAAGGAATCACAAGAGAAGGATGAAGAGTGCAAGAATATCAGGAAAAGGATTGCAGAAAATGAAGAAGAGAGATTTAAAATGGATAAAGACGGTATTTTGAGATTCAAAGGAAGAATGTGGGTGCCAGTGGTTGATAAGTAGGTTTTAGACCTATTTATTGATTACCAACTTACTAGAATTTTACTTTGTTTAAGCATTTTTAGTATTGTTTTATTATTTTTTATGTTTGTTTTGTAGTTTGCATCAAAGAAACTCTAATGGCATGGCAAGGCATGGTGATGATATAGAAAGACATGGAATGGTGGGCTTGTGCTAAAATGAAGATGGCAGCTGGATTCAAACTTGTGAAGAGGGCACTTAAAGTGATCAAGTGATGGATGAGGAGGCAGTGGAAGACAGAAGAAAGAATTGAAGAAGAAGCAGCAAACAGCAACATTGCACTAGCAGTATGCAGCAGCAAGGGCCAGCACGGCCGCGCCCAACACCAAGCCAAACCCGGTGCGCCCGTGCCAGAAGGCTTTCAAACGTAGACTCGGGGCGCCCGCGCCCAACTCCTACTATATTACTGCACAGCCGCGCCAATCAATGAACTTCAAATTGCTGACTTTTTATTTTAAGCTGCTGTTGCGCGATTTCCATATTAGGGTGTATTTGCTGGTTGGAAAAGACGTATTCTATCAGTTACACATTACTATTTTTAGGGTTTTATATTCTAGAAAGAATCCATAGAATTTCTCTACAATTTTTAGCTTTTCTCTCTAGATTGAACAGCTTGTGAATATTGAGTTTCATTTTGGTTGTGATTTTGGACTTGAACTAGCTTGAAGGCACATTGTGGAGCTTGGTTTAATCATATTTGCTTTCTCATTTCTCATTATTCTCTTGTTCTCTTTGTTTATTTCAATGCTTGGCTTAAATCCCATAATGGTTGGTGATTCAGAGATGAATTAACCACCATTATGGGATTCTAATGAAGTTTATTGCGTAGTTCAGACTTGTATGCCTATTTGTGATTGCTTGTAGGGTTATAGTTGGATTGCCTAACTTGGTTATGATTAAGTGTTTGAATGCTTGATCACCATTCACCCTAATTACTTGAAGTATATGTTCAGATTTGGCCATGTTAGCATATGTTCATGAGATTTACATGTGTTAGATTTCGTGATTCGTGACCCGGATAGACATATACCGGTTCACCATGTGTAGTTGTTGAGAGGGCTTGTGCTTAAATCATTATTGCTTGTAATTTACATAGATATATAGTGGGTTAGGTAATATTGATGCTCATATGAATTCTATCATTTTGTGGATTTTGTGGATTTTGTGTGATTTGGACATGGTACATCAAAAGATGGCCATATTCCACTTTCGTGCTCTCGACTAGCAGTTCATAGTAATCAATCAAGCTTAACAAAAGGCGTGCATTTTGGATAAAGCATTAAATGACATTAGGATCCCATTTCTCTCTGCTTTGATTCCCTTAATTTAGTAATTAGTAATTTTGTGTTGATAATTATTTTAGAATTGAATTTACTTGTTAATTGATCGTTTAACCAGCCAGAGATAGCGATAAGGTTGTTGCATTCTAGTTTAGAAATATTCACCTTTCTCCGTGGGAACGATACTTTCTTACTCTGTACTACTTGTTGACCGTGTATACTTGCACGAGTTAGAGACTGTTTTGTTAACCCGAAACAAGCCCAACAAGTTTTTGGCGTTGTTGCCGGTGAACGGTTTTTGTTTTTATAACTGTCGTCATCAACTTAAGCTAGATTTGTTTGACTTGAACAATTCTTATCTTATCTCAATTCTATTTTTCTTTTTGTTTGCGTTTCAGGTACTTGTGTATAGTATATGCGCACTCGATCATCAAATCCTGAGTTAATACCTGTACAAGACAATATCAACGGTAAAGCTTGGAGAACGCATGCACGTCAGTCTTATACACACGTGAATACTGAAACATCAACCAGTATGGCAGAAGAGCATAGAGAAGAGCATAGAGCCTTAAGGGACTATTCAATGCCGAAAATAAATGAGTTACAGTCGAGCATTGTAAGGCCAGCAATAGCAGCAAATTCCTTCGAAATTAAGCCGGGAACAATACAGATGGTGTAGAATTTGGTTCAATTTGGGGGTGCTGCTACGGATGACCCCAATGAGCATTTGCTGAGTTTTATTGAGATATGTGACACATTTAAATACAATGGTGTGTCAGAAGATGCAATAAGGCTCAGACTGTTTCCCTTTTCTTTGAGGGATAAGGCTAGAAGTTGGCTCCATTCATTGCCATCGGGGTCAATCACTACATGGGAGGACTTAGCACATAAGTTCTTACCCAAATTTTTCCCTATGGCTAAGACATCAAAAATGAGAACCACGATTTCCCAATTTGAGCAGCAACAAGGAGAGTCACTGTATGAAGCCTGGGAATGCTACAAAGAAATGCTAAGGAAATGCCCCCATCATGGGATGCCTGACTGGATGGTCATTAATACCTTTTATAATGGGTTGGGTTGGCAGTCTAGGCCAATAGTTGATGCTGCTGCAGGAGGAGCCTTGTGGGATAAAAGTTATGAAGAAGCTTATGAGCTTATTGAGACTATGGTAGCGAATTATTTCTAGAATCCAATGGCCAGGATGCCATAACCAAAAGTTGCGAGGATGTTAGAGGTGGATGCCATTGTAGCATTATCAACCGAAATGGCAGCCATGGCAAAAAAAATTGATTCATTGACGGAGAACAAAGTAAAACTAGTTGCTTATGTCTGTGAGATTTGTGTGGGGTCACATCAAACAAACCAATGTGCTATTAGTGCAGAATCAGTACAGTTTGCGAACAACTACCAAAAACCCCAAAATCAATTTCAAAATTCTTACAGTCCCAACAACCGCAACCATCCCAATTTCAATTGGAGCAACAATTAGAATGTGCAACAACACCAACCACAACAACAATTTCAATCTCAACAACAGTATCAACCACAACAATCTCACCAACAATATGCACCCAAACCTCCTTACCCTCCTGGATTTCAACAATAATAGCAACATCATCCACCACCTGCCCCTCAACCAGAAAGAAGTCAGAGATGGAAGACATGATGTTAAAGTACATGGAGAACACTGGAGTAATGATAAAGAGCCAAGCTGTGGCTATTAAGAACTTGGAGACTCAAATGGGACAAATGGCCAATATGTTGAACAATAGACCACAAGGGGCTCTGCCTAATACTACTGAAGCCAATCCAAGAAGGGAAGGAAAAGAGTAATGTCAAGCTATAACACTAAGGTCAGGAAAGCAGACTGCAAAATTACAGGCTGGCGCACCCGCGCCCAATAATGAAGAAGATGTCACGCGGTCGCGCCAAGGGTCAATGGATTTAGAGAAGAGCTTAGCTAATGGGGGTTCTGAGCAAAGGGTAATGGAGAAGGATCATGAAGAGTTGCCTGAGAAACCCACAACCAAACCACCACTTGTTTACCCTCATGTCCCTTATCCACAGAGATTGCAAAAGCAAAGAGAAAATAAGCAATTTGACAAGTTTTTGGAGGTCTTCAAGAAACTGCAGATAAATATACCATTCGCAGAGGCATTAGAACAAATTCCAAGTTACGCGAAGTTCATGAATGGAATTCTATCAAGGAAGAAAATATTAGAGGACAGTGAGATAGTGGCCTTAACAGAAGAGTACAGTGCAGTATTACATCGTAAGCTACCTCCAAAGCTTAAGGACCCAGGCAATTTTATAATACCTTGTTCCATTGGGAAGATGTTTTTCAACAAATGCATGTATGACTTAGGGGCGAGCATAAATTTTATGCCTTTGTCGGTATTTAATCAATTTGGATTGCCGGCTCCAAAGCCAAAAAATATATCACTACAGCTTGCTGATAGATCCATCACTTATCCAAGGGGTATTGTTAAAGATGTTTTGGTCAAGGTAGACAAATTTATCTTCCCAGCCGATTTCATCATTTTAGACTACGAAGAGGATAGAAACATACCAATCATCCTGGGAAGACATTTTCTAGCCATGGGGCGAACTCTTATAGACGTCCAGAAAGGAGAGTTGATGATGAAAGTGCACGATCAAGAGGTCACTTTCAATGTTTTTAAGGCTATGAGTTTCCCCACCGACGAGGAAGAGTGCTTCCAGATTGATATGGTAGACAAAGTGTTGAATGAAGAAGTTAGAAATCTAGTTGAAACTGAGCCATTGAAGAGTGCGATATTGAGAGATTCAAAGATGGAAAATACTGAAGTTGCAGAATATGTGCAAATTATTGACACAGCACCACAGATGCGAAGGTCTGAGATTCCTATCGAGCCACTCAAACTTTCTGGGGAGACATCAGTATGACTCAAGCATTTTTAAGTGAATTTTTAAAGTTACCTGTTATTATTTCTACTGCACTAACATCTTGCCAGGAAGACAAATTGCTATAAGTACTACGAGAGTTTAAATCAACAATTGGTTGGACCATAGCAGACATAAAGGGGATCAACCCCTCATTTTGTATGCACAAAATCCTGTTGGAAGATGATAGTAAGCCATTAGTGGAGTAACATCGAAGACTGAATCCTATTATGAAGGAAGTGGTTAAGAAGGAGATATTAAAGTGGTTAGATGCAGGGATTATCTATCCTATATCAGACAGCTCTTGGGTGAGCCCGGTGCAGTGCGTGCCAAAAAAAAGGGGTATAACCGTGGTATCAAATGACAACAACGAGCTAATACCTACCAGGACAGTTACGGGTTGGAGAGTCTGCATGGACTACCGCAGACTAAATAAGGCTATAAGGAAAGATCATTTTCCTCTCTCGTTTATTGATCAGATGCTGGATAGGCTAGCAGGTCATGAGTACTACTGCCTTCTGGATGGTTACTCAGGAAACAATCAAATAGTGATAGCCCCAGAAGACTAAGAAAAGACTACCTTTACTTATCCGTATGGTACATTTACTTTTAGAGGGATGTCTTTTGGTTTGTACAATGCCCCGACTACATTTTAGAGGTGTATGATGGCCATTTTCTCGGACATGGTTGAGCATAACATTGAAGTCTTCATGGATGATTTCTCGATTTGTGGAGACTCATTTGACCTATATTTGGAGAATTTGGTAATGGTGCTAAAAAGGTGTGTTGAGACGAATCTTGTTCTGAAATGGGAAAAGTGCCATTTTATGGTACAAGAAGGTATAATTTTGGGACATAAGGTTTCGAAGAAAGGATTAGAGGTGGATAGGGCTAAATTGGAAACTATTGAGAACTTGCCTCCACTTACTTCTATAAAAGGCGTCCGTAGCTTTTTGGGGCATGCAGGCTTTTACCGTCGGTTTATAAAGGACTTCTCGAAGATTACAAAGCCACTTTGCAGTTTGTTAGAAAAAGACGCCCAGTTTAGATTTGATGATGAATGCCTGACTGTTTTTGAGCATTTGAAAAAGAAATTGACTACGACACCTATGATTACAACACCAAATTGGGACCTTCCTTTTGAGTTGATGTGTGATGCAAACGATTTTGTTGTGGGAGCTATATTGGACTAGCGTAGGAACAAGGTGTTTCACGTCATCTATTATGACAGCAAGACCCTTACTGATGCCCAAGTGAACTACACTACTACAGAGAAAGAGATTCTAGCAGTAGTGTACGCATTTGACAAGTTTTGTGCTTATTTGATTGGGACTAGGGTGATTATGTATACCGACCATGTAGCAATCCAGTACTTGATAGCAAAGAAAGATGCCAAGCCCGTCTGATCAGGTGGATACTTCATTTATAAGAATTTACCTTAGAAATCAAGGATACAAAAGGGAATGAGGACCAAATGGCTGACCACTTGTCTCGATTGGAAAATCCAGGAAGGGATGTAAATGACAAAGTTATGATCAATGAGTCCTTCCCAGATGAGCAATTGTTCGTGGTGAAAGGTGAAGTGCCATGGTTCGCAGATTATGCAAACTTCCTAGTAAGCAATATCATCCCTTCTAACATGACTGGGCAACAAAAGAAGAAGTTTCTACACGATGTGAAATGGTTTATTTGGGATGAACCTTACTTGTTCAAGTATTGTGCTGATCAAATGATTAGAAGGCGAATTCCATATAGCGAGACAGCAAGTATATTACAGGATTGCCATGCATCAGTATATGGAGGTCATTACGGAGGCGAAAGAACAACGACCAGGGTTTTGCAAGCAGATTTCTATTGGCCTACTCTCTTCAAGGATGCTTACAAGTTTATTCAGAGATGTGATAGATGTCAGAGGGTAGGGAATATATTGAAGCGAAATGAAATGCCTTTGAAAACAATCCTCGAGGTGGAGATATTCAATGTCTGGGGATAGATTTTATGGGACCTTTTGTTTCATCATGTGGGAACCAGTACATCTTTTTAGCAGTTGATTACGTGACCAAATGGGTGGAAGTGGCAGCTCTACCGACGAATGATGCTAGGGTGGTTATGAGGCTTCTCCAAAAGAATATTTTCACGAGGTTCGGGACTCCTAGGGTGATCATTAGCGATGAAGGTAGCCATTTTTGCAATCGCCAGTTCACAGCATTGTTAGCTAAATATGGGGTGAATCATCGAATAGCTACATCTTACCACCCCCAGACAAATGGCCAAGCAGAAGTGTCAAATCGTGAGGTGAAGAAAATACTGGAAAAGATTGTGAACCCTATGAGGAAAGATTGGTCGCTAAAGCTGGATGATGCGGTATGGGCTTATAGGACTGCCTACAAAACACCACTGGGTATGTCACCATTTCAGCTTGTGTATGAAAAGGCTTGTCACCTTCCCATAGATCTCGAACATAAGGCCTATTGGGCAATCAAGAAGCTGAATTTTGACTTAAAGGCTGCATGGGAGAAACGCCTACTTCAACTCAATGAGTTGGATGAATTTCGATTACAGGCCTATGAAAATTCCAAATTGTATAAAGAAAAAGTGAAAAGGTGGCATGATCACATGATTATGGAAAGGACATTTGAGCTAGAGCAAGCAGTGCTGTTATTTAATTCCAGACTTAGACTCTTCCCAAGAAAGCTCAAGTCAAGGTGGTCAGGGCCTTTCACTGTAAAGACTGTATATCCACACGATGTAATAGCAATTTTTGACAAGTGCCCATATAAGCCCTTCAAGGTTAATGTACAAAGGCTGAAGCATTATTATGGTGGTGAGGTTGACAGGAAGAAGGTCGCCTCGATCCTTTCAACAACTTGACCCAGACAGAGATAGTCAAGCTAGTGGACTATAAACTAGCACTCGATGGGAGGCACCCTATTATCTCTCTTCTCTTCCTGTTTAATTCTATTTGCACATATCTCTACATCTTCCTACAGTTTAATTCTGATGGCATATCATGTCTATTTCCCACCCCCATGTTTAATTCTTGTGTTTGTGAAAAAATTTTGACATCAAATTTTGCATAGAGCTTAGCGCATATCTTTTTGATAGAAATTGCATATAGAGCATTTTATGGATATACAATCATACATACATGTTACACAATTCAAATTCTGATTTGGGTATAGGTATATTTCATTTTTGTGAATGCTTGCTATGCAAGTTAGATAGCTAGCATCAAGTTGTTGCTTGTTCACTTCAAATATGCAAAACAGTTTCAGTCTGGGGAGCAGGACAGCGCGACCGCACCCATATGCAGTACTAAGCCAGCGCGCTCACGCCTAGTGCCAGTAGGAAAAGTCACCTGGCACGCTCGAGCCCAAACCTAGCATAGCCTCAGCGCGTCCGTGCCATACTTAAGCACAGACTCGGCGCGACAGCGCCCGAGTCCGGATCTAGGCAGCTTAAAAGTTTAAAATCATGACCCACGTCTCATATTAGTTACATAACCTCTTCATTCTTCAGTGAGTTCCTCTCCTACAAAACCGAAGCCCTCTCTTATCTCTTCTACAATTGGTATCCACACATACATCTCTTAATCATCTCTCTTAATACAACCTAAACACCTTCTCTTTCTCTGAATCATTCGATTTCTTTCCCAATACTTGATTTCTACATATCACCTACTCATATACAAAAGATTTATCTAGGGTTTGTTAAGAGTAATCGAGAGCAACAAGTTTGTGGGTTCTTTTCAGCACGTATAGAGATTGTCCAAAGTACTCAAGGGGCTGTTAGAGTTTGGTACATTTGGGGCAGACATAGTTCAGTCAAGGTTCTCTTCTCACATTATAGTTAAGGTTTATAATCAGTCTCCATGGGGCCAAAAC
Organism: Panax notoginseng; assembly: GCA_016801055.1. Lineage (NCBI taxonomy): Eukaryota > Viridiplantae > Streptophyta > Magnoliopsida > Apiales > Araliaceae > Panax > Panax notoginseng. Next base: position 152,559,153 of record CM029015.1, on the reverse strand, counting down.
GAGTATGCTCACGTACTCCTGAGTCCTCCTCATCCAGTAGTCAAGATGAGGACATTGTTGACCTCACCAAGTTTTTCAGTTTAGAGGCTCAAGCGGAGTAATACAGAATTATTGCGAAAAGATTTATGAAAGAGAGGGGATTTAAGCCCTGGAAGCAGGATGGGCAACTGTCAAAAATGATTCAGGAGAGATGCTGGATGGGAGTTGTGTCCAGCTCTATGCCTATGCCAATGGCCATCGTGCGTGAGTTCTATGCAAATGCTAAGGAAACACTGAGTGGGTTATCATTTATGAGAGGCGTGAAGGTAGATTATCGCCCAAAGGCAATTCAGGAGGTCTTCAATCTGCCAGACCTGTCGGTTGGTCGAGGAAATTGAGTGGAGGCTGCGAGGTTTAAAATGGATTTGGACAGGGTTATTGCTAATTTATGCGTGCCAGGCACTAGATGGAATTACAAGCAGGGCATGAATCAGCCCACTAATTTCCCAAGTTTTGCACTAAACCGTTACACAAAGGTGTGGAGCTTGTTCATCTATGCCAAGATGATGCCATCTTCACACCAGCACGATATCCCAGTCGAGAGGGCAATAATACTTTGGGGCATCATCACGGGAAAGTACATTGATGTTGGCCACCTTCTCCACCAAAATATGCTTCGTTACATGAAGGGGAGCACCATCGGCAGTATCCCACATGCTTCCATAGTAGCCCATCTGTGTGTAAAAGCTGTAGTAATTTGGGAAGATGAACAACTATAGTATCCAAGCCAGGACATTACCCATGCCACTATTTTGAAGTTTGAGGACTGGGCAGGAGGCACACCACACCCGAGGGGAAAAGGATTTATTCTGCTAGCTACATCATCGGTGCCGTCTCCGCAGCCAACTGAGGCAGCCGCCTCCCCCCATGCCACTTCAGAGATTGATGATCGTAGGCTAAGGCGACTGGAGAGGAAAGTGGATGCCCGACAAGATAACTTTTAGGCATTCGCAAATGGGCTGTCTAGATCATTAGCCGAAGCCTTCGCGTAGTAAGGGACGATGGTAGAGTGGCCTATATTTGGTTCAGCCATGCCTTAACCACCACCAGATTCACCACCCGAGGAGGGTGGCCATGCCGACACTTAGGAGAGTTTTTCTTACCCTTTACCTTCATTCATTGGGGACAATGAATATGCTAAGTTTTGGGGTATTGGGTTTAATTAGTAGTGTAGAGCATGCATGTAGTTTAAATTGCATCATTTATCCATGTTTTATATAGTTTTTGCATGTTAGTAGTAGTATTATTTTAATTTTGTTGTAATTTTTTTTCTTTTTGTTGCTTATTATCTGTTTAGTTTATCTGTTTAGTTGCATAACATTGCATAATCCCAAGTATCTAGTTTGTTGAATTCTAATTTGGCTAATGATGAATTAAGAAATTTGATAGATTCGTGAACTTAGTTGATATCTTGAGCTGAGTTATAATGTTATACATGATATGATTTTTGACTGTTGTTTAGATGTTACCGGGTAGCACATCAGTATTCATGTTTGCACGTTGGTTAAGATTAACTTGTTTGCCTGTTGAGAGGAAAACATTGTTTTAAAGATAGAATTGTGTAGGAAGTGAGCATTGGCTATAAAAACACTGAAACTCAAGTTTTGAGAATGCATGGGTATACTTGCTATATAAAAAAGAAGAATAAACACCATGGCTAATCTTGTTTCGGGGCCTTTGCTACTTGAGTAAGTACGCCTGAGGGGATTGGCTCTACACCTAGTGCCCTAAGGTCTTAATGGTCTGGGAGTCATTAGTTGAAAGCTCGCTAAGGGGTAGCACTGTTATCCTAATGGAATGGGACATTGCACAGTCATGGGGAATAAAAAAAATCAATAAATACAGCGGGAAAGCGCAAAAATCGCCCTCGTGAGTAAAAATAAAGCAGAATAAACCCTTTGTTGAACCTTAGCTTGTACTGATGTGTTGGAGTAGTTGTTGTTTTATTTGTATGCATAGTTCTTGATTTGAACCTCAGTTTTCTTTCTTATGCTGTATAAAATGTGATATCTTTTCCTTTGTCATGCTTATTTGTGAACACATCACACACACAATATCTTTATAGCAGGTTGGAAATATTTAATTGTATGTCATTATGCATGTAGCTTAGTTTGATGCTTTGTTCTTGGATCTGGATATTTCTCTGAGGCATATCTTGTTGGAATTCTAGCATAGCTGGAAATCTTGGGATTCTTTTGCATGATAGTGTAATTGCATAGCATGTAATTTGCATTTCTTAATTCGTATCTGTGATTATTGCTTGAAGGCAAGCAATAATTCAAGTTTTGGGGTATTTGATAAATAGGTTTTAGACCTACTTATTGATTACCAACTTACTAGAATTTTTCTCTACTTAAGCATATTTAGTATTATTTTATTATTTTTTATGTTTGTTTTATAGTTTGCATCAAAGAGACTCTAATGGCATGGCAAGGCATGGTGATGGCATAGAAAGGCATGGCATGGTGGGCTTGTGCTAAAATGATGATGGTAGCTGGATTCAAACTTGTGAGAGGGCACCTAAAGTGATCAAGTGATGGATGAGGAGGCAGTGGAAGAAAGAAAAAAGAAGTGAATAAGAAGCAACAAGCAAAAGCATTGCACCAGCAGTATGCAGCAACAAGGGCCAGCGCGGCCGCGCCCAATAGCAAGCCAAACCTGGCGCGCCCGTGCCAGAAAGCTTTCAAATGTAGACCCGGCGCGCCCGTGCCCAACTCCTACTATATTACCGCGCGACCGTGCCAATCAATGAACTTCAAATCGCTGACTTTTTATTTTAAGCTGCTGTGGCGTGATTTCCATATTAAGGTGTATTTGCTGGTTGGAAAAGACGTATTCTATCAGTTACACATTATTATTTTTATGGTTATATAGTCTAGAGAGAATCCATAGCATTTCTCTACTATTTTTAGCTTCTCTATCTAGATTGAACAACTTGTGAATATTGGGTTTCATTTTGGTTGTGATTTTGGACCTGAACTAGCTTGAAGGCACATTGTGGAGCTTGGTTTAATCAGATTTTCTTTCTCATTTCTCATTATTCTCTTGTTCTCTTTGTTTATTTCAATGTTTGGCTTAAATCCCATAATGGTTGGTGATTCAGAGATGAACTAACCACCATTATGGGATTCTAATGAAGTTTATTGCGTAGTTTAGACTTGTATGCCTATTTTTGATTGCTTATAGGGTTATAGTTGGATTGCCTAACTTGATTATGCTTAAGTGTTTGAATGCTTGATCACCATTTACCCTAATAATTTGTATGGAATTGAAAAAGGAAGTATAAGTTTAGATTTGGCCATGTTAGTATGTGTTCATGAGATTTACTTGTGTTTGATTTTGTGATTCGTGACCCGGATAAACATATACCGGTTCGCCATGTGTAGTTGTTGAGAGGGCTTGTGCTTAAATCATTATTGCTTGTAATTCACATAGACATATAGTGGGTTAGGTAATATTGATGCTCATATGAATTCTATCATTTTGTGGATTTTGTGTGATTTGAACATGGTACATCGAAAGATGGCCATGTTCCACTTTCGTGCTCTCGACTAGCAGTCCATAGTAATCAATCAAGCTTAACAAGAGGCGTGCATTTTAGATAAAGCATTAAATGACATTAGGATCCCAATTCTCTCCACTTTGATTCCCTTAATTTAGTAATTAGTAATTTTGTGTTGATAATTATTCTAGAATTCAACTTTCTTGTTAATTGATCGTTTAAGCAACCAGAGATAGCGATAAGGTTGGTCCATGCTAGTTTAGAAATATTCACCTTTTTTCATGGGAACGATACTTTCTTACTCTGTACTACTTGTTGACCGTGTATACTTGCACGAGTTAGAGACTGTTTTGTTAACCCAAAATAAGCCCAACAGTGGTAACCGAGTTGAGGGAAGAAATTTTGCACGAGGTACACAATACGATGTATTCCGTTTATCCAGGAAGCACAAAGATGTACCGAGATTTGAGGCAACATTTTTGGTGGCCCAATCTGAAACTAGAAGTCGCAGAGTGCGTCAGTAAATGTCTTACTTGCCAACGGGTCAAAGCAGAGCACCAGAGGCCGAGTGGTCTACTTCAACCATTGGAAATACTAGAGTGGAAATGAGAGCACATTACGATGAACTTCGTGGTAGGACTTCCAGTCACACAGAAAGGTTTTGATGCCATTTGGGTTATCGTAGATCGACTAACGAAGACGACTCATTTTCTACCGATCAAGATCCAATATAATTTGAATCAGTTAGCAAGCCTGTACGTAAAAGAAATTGTTTTACGACATGGAGTGTTGGGGTCAATTGTCTTCGATCGAGATCCACGCTTCACGTCCAAATTCTGGAAAAGCTTGCAAGAGAGGATGGGAACACAGCTGAGGTTGAGTACTGCTTATCATCCGCAGACAGACGGACAAAGTGAGCGAACAATACAAACGCTGGAGGACATGTGATAAGTAGATTTTATACCTACTTATCCGATATCTGTTACTTAAATTTGTTGCTTAAACTCATGTTTCTTAGTTACTTTTTATGCATTTTGTGTTCATTTTGTAGATTATATGCTTGGGAGTTGTGTGAGCGACTATTGGTATGAAAACGCAAGAAAAAGCAATCCGGACATCGTTTGGGATTTCATATTTATTTCATGTTCTTGGCTTGGAACTTGAATTATATTGTAGAGCTTCTTCTTAGCTTTCCGGAACATCTTGAATCATTCCAATCGGAGTTCGGATGCATGAGTTATGATCTTTGTACCAACGGACGTTGAACTTCACTGTTTTGGGTGACCATTTACATAACAGCCACTTCAGAGCCAATTTCAACATTTCTCCATTCTTTATTTCGAACAAATCAAAGAATGAAAGTTGTAGATCTACGTCTCCTCTTTTCGGAAAATCTTGATTCATCAAAATCGGAGTTCAGACGAAGACGTTATGGCCATTTTCCCAAAGGACGTTAGAGTAGAAAATTTCCAGAAGGGACCCCCGTTGGGACGGGGATACAAGCTGCAAAACAGTGGGTATGCCAGCCGGGGCGGGCCCTTTAAGCCTTATAACACCTGCCGAGGCGGGGGTACGCGCATAAAAGTTATTTTTTGGCAAAATTTGAGTCCAAAAAGGATTGGTTCGATCCGATCGACTCAAGGACTTCCAAGAGGACTTAAAGATATATAAAGAGGCATATAAAAGGAGGAGAATCACAAGGATTGGAGAGGAGAGGATTCCATTAGATTAGATTAGAGTAGAATAGGAGAAAACCTTAGTTCTTATGAGATTTGGAGATTGAAGTAACTTGGAGACCATTGAAGATTAAAAGTAGGAGCAAGGAGGGAGCATCAAATCTGCAGAAAGATAGGATCCGTTGTCTGTAGATTTGATGCTCCCTCCTTGCTCCTACTTTTAATCTTCAATGGTCTCCAAGTTGCTTCAATCTCCAGATCTCATAAGAACTAAGATTTTCTCCTATTCTACTCTAATCTAATCTAATGGAATCCTCTCCTCCTCTCCAATTCTTGTGATTCTCCTCCTTTTATATGCCTCTTTATATGTCTTTAAGTCATCTTGGAAGTCCTTGAGTCAATCGGATTGAACCAATCCTTCTTGGAGTCAAATTCTGACAAAAAATGACTTTTTTGCACGTACCTTACCCCGGTGGGGGTTATAAGGCTTAAAGGGCCCGCCCCGGCTGGCATACCCGCTGTTTTGCAGCTTGTAACCCCGCCCCAGCGGGGGTCCCTTCTAGAAATTTTCTGCTCTGACATTCTTTGGGAAAATGGCCATAACTTCTTCGTATGAACTCTGATTTTGATGATTCAAGATGTTCCGGAAAGAGGAGACGTAGATTTACAACTTTTATTCTTTGTATTTTTCGAAATAATGACTGGAGCAATGTTAAAATTGGCTCTGAAGTGGCTGCTATGTAAATGGTCACCCAAAACAGTGAAGTTCAACGTCCGTTTGTACAAAGGTCATAACTCATGCATCCGAACTCTGATTGGAATGATTCAAGATGTTCCGAAAAGCTAAGAAAAAGATCTACAATATAATCTAAGTTCAAAGACAAGAATATGAAATAAATATGAAAGCCCAAACGATGTCCAGATTGCTTTTCCTTGCGTTTTCATACCAATAGTCGCTCACACAGCTCCCAAGCATATAATCTACAAAAAATGAACACAAAATGCATGAAAAGTAACTAAGAAACATGAGTTTAAGCAACTAATTCAAGTAACAGATACCGGATAAGTATGTATAAAATATACTTATCAAATATCCCTAAACTTAAACCTTTGCTCGTCCTCAAGCAAAAACACAAAATAACAATGCTATGCAATGCAACTAATCTACATGCCTACGAATCCAGCAGTAATGACAGAAACAAGTCTATTCAATCGGCCTTAGAAAATTCAAGTAAACACAATAATACATCATATCAAAACACATCATTAACTTCCCAATCAATCATCAAATCTTAGACTGTTATCACTAATATAGTGCGTGTGTGCTCTACAACAATGTTAATTGATATAAAATCAAATTTAACATATAACAAGTCTCTTTGAAGGCATCATATAGTGTAAACTCAGGAAATCCAAAAACAAGCTAGATCCAACTAAAATCAAACAATTTCCAATATCGAAGGTCAACATAGGATACTTATGCTTTATTTTTCATCTATAGGGGCTTTTTGCTCTTATTTCCCGTTTTATTCATTTTTTTTCTTTTGGTTTATATACACATAGCTATGCAATGTCTTATTCTCTTAGGGTTTTCAATGCTACCTTAACGGGCTTTCGATCAACGACTCCCAGACCATTAAGACCTTAGGGCGCTAGGTGTAAAGACAATTCCCTCGGGCTTACTTACTCAAGTAACAAAGGCCACAAAACTAGACAAGCACGCCACGATGTTTATTCATACTTTTTTTCTTTTTTTTTTCTTTTTAGCTTATATACCCCAAATATTCCCCAAAACTTAGGTTATTGTCTAACTTTAGCCATCACTACTTATTCTCGTCATTCATTCATTCAAACTAGCTTTATCCTTTAGAATCCCATTATGTATCAATTTAAACTCGATCAATCAACAAGTTATTTTTACTGTGCTATCCTTATTATACCAGTTTCAAACAGAAAAAGACTCAATTCAGAACAAGAAATCACATCAAAGCTCTAATAGTCAGTACTATACTTGTCTACCCAATTCCATTCTCATCATTGGCCAAAATAAATTGTAAATATCAAACAGCTAGACTTATACAAGATGTACTAAATGCTATATAAACATAGTAAACTAACTACTAATTTTTCAATTTTTTTTATTTCAAGAATTTGAATACAAAAACTAAATGTAACTATACGAACTACAATGTAAATAACTAACTATATACAATACGACACTAAAATGCATGCTTAGGACTTACGTGATGGACTTTAAGGGAAATTGGGACGATCATCTACCCCTAGTGAAATTTGCATATAACAATAGTTATCATGCGCGTATCGGCATTCCACCCTACGAAGCCCTTTATGGGAGAAAGTGTAGAACACCGTTGTGTTGGGATGAAGTCGGAGAATGAAAGATATTAAGACCAAAATTAGTTCAACAAACAACCGACGTAGTAACAACGATAAGAGCCAGACTGGTAGCGGCACAAGATCGCCAGAAGAAATATGCAGATTTGCATCGTCAAAACTGCAACTTTGAAGTCAGAAGTTATGTGTTCTTGAAAGTATAACCCTGGAAAGGGAAAATACTATTCGACAAGAAGGGAAAATTGAGTCCGAGGTTTATAGGACCATTCGAGATATTGAAGTGAGTAGGCGAAGTGGCATACAAAGTGGAATTACCACCTAAGTTGGAACACATCCACAACGTGTTTCACATCTCCGTGTTACGTCCGTACAAGTCTGACTTAAAACACGTGATTTCCTACGAGCTCATTCAAGTGGAAAAGAGTTTGGCGTATGAAGAAATTCCTGTCCAGATATTAGATAGGAAATAGCAGACATTAATAAATAAAATTATATCTTCTGTGAAAGAACTTTGGCGAAACCACGACGCCGAGGAGGCCACGTGGGAATTAGAGGATAGGATGGCGAGGGACTATCCTCCTTTATTTGTGTAACTTTGTTCCAATTCCGAGTACAGAATTTTTATAAGGGGGGAGGATGTAAGAACCGTGTGTTTTATGAATAAAAATTAATAATGATATTAATAAGAATGTGAATATTTATTTTATATAAATATTTATGTGTCATGAGATGAGTAGCTCAAATAGATTAAATTGAATTTATAATAATTGAGAAAATGTGGGGAAATATGATGAGACCTGTGAAATGCCTTGTGTGACACAAGAATGGAAATTTTGATGGTTTAATTAAATTAAGGAATGAAGGAATTAAGAAGTGAATGATTAATTAAAATCATATTATAAATTAATTGTTAATGTAAGTAATAGAATATGAATGAGTAAATAATTTATTCAATTAATTGTTATGTGCAAGATATGTGGTAATTAATAGTATTGTATATAGTACCTACATTCAATTAAAAGGGAAGTGTAGTGTGACACTTTAATGTGAATATGTAATATATAAAACTATATAGTAAAATTGAATGAATTACATAATGAATGCTTATGTGACGATAGGTATGTGTGAGAACATTAAAGATCTACTGTATGTAATATTAAATTAGAATAAATCAATGATTTGCAAATTAATAATTATTTCAATAAGTAAGTATGATTGGAATAATAAAGTTTTAAGGAGATATTAAATTATTAGTGACCAATTAAAATGTGTCCATACATGTTATAAATATTAATTGGACTAGACTAATGTACATGGATTATATGGTATGTGTATATATATAATATCTAATTCTTCATTATGTAGTAGCATTAACACATTAAAATCACACTTGTAGACCAAAAAAGTAACCAAACTAAGCATTATATAACCAAGTTGCTGAGTTTAAAACCAGTGTCCCAAAATCAGTGACTCAACAATGCTCAAACAGTAGCCTATTTTCCATTTGCGTGAACTCCAACTACTATAATTTGAGGTGATGATGGCTATGAAGATGGTGGGGAAAGGGTGGTTGGCAAACTTTTTCATAACCAAAGTTTCCTTCCATCTTCCATTGGTTCAAACCACAGAACAAAGCTATAAACTGGGTAGCCATTTCTCTATAAATAGCCGCCATATCCCCTCATTTCTCAGTTGCTAGAAATTACCTGATAAGTATAATTAGAGAGTGAGTGTTGCAGAGAATAGATGGAGTATAATCAGATAATTGAGGGAGTTCATTTTAAGCTTCAAGAGGTATACCATTACATTGTGTTCTTAATTTTGAGTTTTGTTGAATTCTTATAATTGATTGAAATTCTCTGTTAATTGGTATGAAATGACATGTCATTGTGTTAGAAGAGTTTATATGCATGTCTAGGAGCTTTGTAGTTGGTCTAGGTTGCATGAATTAGCCATGCTTATGTTGCTTGTGTTAAGGCTCTGCAGAAGCAGAGCCATTTTTTTTGCTACTGCTCGTATTGGCGCGGACGCACCACTTCTATAGTACTACACCGCGCGGCCGCGCGGGATACCTGTCTTAGAAACTGATGTTGGTTACCTTATGTTGTTATGAGCATGCTATTTTGGTTTGATTATGCATGTAAATAACCTTAACATATGGATTTATATTATTTTGATTACAGTAAGTCGTTCTAACTTGGTTATAGGGATTTTGAAAACAAATCGTAAGGTTTTGAAACACAAATAATGAGAAACTTGGAGTATTTTAAATTCTGATCTCTCTAGTCTATGCCTATGTCTTACTTGTATGAACATATGGATATGAAGTGTGTTATAAAGTTGCTTTACATATTAGCTTGGTTTAGCATGAGATTTAAAAAGGAAACTTGTAGATTTTTCAAAATGATGATCATAATATTCTTCAAGTTTTGACTTTTAATCACTTGAACATAGCTTGAATATGTGTACAAATAAGTATGAGATGTGGTTTAAAGTTTTGTTGCATATAATAGGTTGCATAGCTTGGTTTAATATGTGTTCTTAAAGAAAACTTAAGAGTTTGGGAAACTAATTTGGTTAATGACAACCTTACATGTATTTTGAGGTTTTAATTATCACATTAGGAAATGAATATGCATGCTAGCTAGTCATATGCATTATAAACTAGTTGAGTATGGGTTAGAACAAGTCTAAAGGAAATAGAACTATACCAACTGAAATGCATGACTAAGATAATGTAAGCATGTATAATTGAGACTTGTTGATCTCGTTGTTTGAGTAAAATAAGTAAACATGAGAAACTTTGTAAATGAACACTTAAAGCTTTGATTTGGTGGGATTTGATAATGAACCATGTAAAGGACAAGATATAGGATCGAACCTAGTTATAAACATCATGACATGTATGTTATGCAAGTGTCATATATGTATGTGGGTGCACAAGATTGGCCATGTTTCTGTTTCTTAGCTCTGGTTTGAACTAAGAGCAGTGCGGCCGCACCACTCCCTAGTTCAAATCAAGCGTGGCCGCGCCACCCTGCAGTGCAGTCTGCTCATTCTGTTTGTGATATGAGAGTTGATGCATGCTTGTATTGTTACCTTAATCTGTATTACATGTTTAAATACAATATTCAAAGTGTCAATAAGCATGCTAAACGATAGAATCATATATTTAATGAGTGAGTATAAATTTTCAAACGTTAATTCCAAAAGGTGTTTACGAACTACGTTATTTGATTTCATAGTTTCTTACAAACTGATTTTGTGTCATGTGTATGTAAAGCACGTAATGACATACATATAGGATTATACGACTAAGTTAGACTCTTATGTATGCGTTTAAACTTACATATCAAGTATGTGTATTGAATATACGTAACTAATGAATATCCTATACGTGTAACTATGTTATAATAGGATTCAAAAAGTGTTGATAAGCTTTATCTTGGTAAACTATGCGTAAGGCAAGTATCCTAACCTATGCATTTACTTTATTCAAGGAACCTATTATTATGCAAGTTCCCTTGCTTACGCAACTTTGGATTTTGTGCAAGTTCTCAAACTTCATTTGATTTCCATATTGAATGCAAGCTTCCTATGTTCGTTACATTGTATATATTATATAAATCCAAATTGTTGCCATATCAACCATATTTTTTCAAACAAATATCTATTACTATTCGGAAATCATTGATATATTTTTGATGATTGTTGTAAGCATTGAACTTATAGTTCTTGAATGCATTATAAAAGCGGTCTAAGCCATTGATTCGGCTAGACTATTATCATATGATAGAAAGCTATCCAAACCAAATTTACTTGGTGCGGACTCGTATAATTGACTGAGATGAACAACCCTCCTTGGAGGGGAAAACTATATAATTGTCGGGAGACCGACGTGTGCACATGAGTATGATTAAATGTTATGCATAACATAGAGTAGTTTAGGTTGATCACCTGTTGTACTCATTTTTGTTGGATTATCAGTTTATTACTGTTAATTCTAGTAGCAGTTTATAGTCCTTAGTGACTGCTCAGTATTCATTAATTTGAAATCTTGAATTGATTAAGCATTGAATCTTATTGATATCTTTCTGTCCTTAGTGACTATTGTTGAGAACCATCAATATTTCCTGTTATCCTTGAACTACAATTTATTATTGTACCTTGAGAATTCAAAACTATAAGGAGCACCCTTATTGCTATATTATTTGCTGAGAAAACTTGTTGCTCACTCTTGCTTTTTCTAAAAACATTTCAGTTAAGGCAGAGCAAGGCAGACCCTCAGCCACTGATAAGGGCAAGGGCAAAGCTATGGAGTAGCATCATATTTATTAGGAACATTATGAATATGTAAAGACCTAAATTGTGTTATGTATTAGTTATGTTTAAACTATGTTTAATTATGTTTAAGGTATGTAAAAGATGTTTTAAGTTACGAAACCTTGGGACATGAATGATTATATTAAATAAATGTAATCTATTATGTTATTTCCGTTGCATGAGATGTTATTTATTCTTTAGATTTGTAGCACGTGGCGAACCAAATTCTAGACGTGAGTGGTTTGAATTTGGGGGCGTTAGAGGCTTAATTGGGCAGAAAATAGGCTAAGCATGACCACAACTCAAATACAAAGGGATCACGTGCGGCAGCGCTTGTCTGAAGTTAGAGATCGAGATTTTTGTTGGTAGCGCGACAGCGCTTCAGTTACAAATGGACCATGCGCGACCGCGCCTAAGCGAGATTTTGTCAGATTTTGTTGAACTAATTCTAAAGCTAAATTGGATTGAGATTTGACATTTTTAATTCTTTTAGGACTTAGATTATTGTCAATAGTCTATAAATAGATGCTTGTTATTCAGTAGTAAGTATGCAATCTTACTGATCTCTAAAACCCTAGTTTAGAGAGAACTTGAGATTGTTATTTATTGATTGAGACTCGACTTATGAAAATTGGTGATTGTATTGAAGAACACGAAGAGTCAGAGGTTGGAGCTGCTGAGTTTAGAGTTTCTCAACAGAAATTTTATTCTTGTCCTTACTTCTTTATATGTGCTTGAGATGTTATTTAATCGCATGATGCTAGTTTTCTCTAGTATAATGAACTAAAATCCAATTAGGAATACAATAGAACCTTTTGCAATACATTAATTTAGTTATCGTTATTTCAACTTATTTATCCTATTGAATTGGTTATTATATTTTGTGCTTAATTAAATAATTTTTTTGACCATCAGTTAATCTAATATATTTGATGGAATTGAAGGAGGAAATCTTAGATTAGATCTGAATATAATAACACATGAATTTGTTGATTCATGTTAAGGATAACACAACAATGTATGAGACAAAAGTACTTGTATGTCACACGTTAGTTTGTTAGGAGTATGTTCTTAATGAATCTATTTTAAGTCATGTCTTGCATGAAAATAACAATATAACTGAAATATGTATTTTTATTAATCATTAAAAGATGTTAATAAATTGATAGACAATCCTAGATAACAACTCATTAGATTAATTAAGTGAGAATAAGGTAAGTAGATTATTGCAAAGCAATTGGGAAAATTATATTCCGATGTCTTAATCATCTGCTGATCAATCCTTGTTAGTTATTTGAGTTATATTTTATTTATTTTTATTCAAAACAATTTCAGAAATCAATTGAGGTAACTGTTTAAGTGGATTTAAATTAGTAAGAACTTGATAATTACAATAGTTATTATTACTTATTCTCTGTGGGTTTGACATCCTTCTTACTTCTATATTACTTTATTGACAGTGTGCACTTGCGCGAATTGTTAGTATATAAAATTGACAACAAGTTTTTGGCATCCTTGCTGGGGAACGATTCTAATAGTTATTTTATTGTTAGTTTAGTTTATTTAACTAGATTTTTATTTTTCTGTCTATTTTCTTTTACAAGCTCTCCTCTGTTCAAGTCTGTTTAAGTGGTGATCTGAGTATTGCGTGTGCATTGGGGTAATTTTGTTGGTATATGCAAACATGATCCAAGGGTCCTGATTTAGTTCCTTACGACAACGAGATTGAAAGTACATCTCGGAGGAGACTAAATTTTAATCGGGCTACTGTGGAAAATCAGGAAATAATGGCTGAGGACGAATAGAAACTACTTCAGGATTATGCTATACCGAAAGTAACGGAGATTCAGTCAAGTATCACAAGGCCCACAATTACAGCTACAAGCTTTTAAATCAAACCAGACACAATTCATATGATCCAAAATTCAGCTCAGTTTGGGGGATTATTAAACGATGATCCTAACGATCATTTTATTAGCTTCTTGGAGATTTGCGATACTTTCAAATATAATTGGGTGTCTGAGGATGCAATAAGATTGAGGTTGTTCTTATTTACAGTGAAGGATAAAGCAAGGAACTGGCTACATTCACTGCCACCAGGGTCTATAACAACATGGAATGATTTGGCACAAAAGTTCCTTACCAAATTCTTCCCACCAACAAAGACAGCTAAAATGCAGAACGATATCACTTCATTCAGTCATTTTGATTCAGAGTCATTGTATGAAGTTTTGGAGAGGTTTAAAGATCTACTACGAAAATGTCTACATCACGAGCTACCTGTATGACTTCAAGTTCAAACCTTCTACAATAGTCTCAACAATCAGATAAGGATAAACATAGATGCCACAACAGGTGGAGCATTGATCGCAAAAAAGTTGTGATTAGGAAAATGAGTTGTTAGAGAACATGGCTGCCAATAATTACCAATGGCCTATAGCACTATTGACGCAAACGAAAAATTGCAGGGTTACTAGAATTGGACGCATTGACATCATTATCAACACAAGTAACCGCTCAAATTTTTGCTTTGACAAAGAAAATCGATGTACTTGGGATTCAAAATATACAGAAAGTGGAAGTAATTTGTGAGTTATGTGTGGGGAATCATTCGTCTGATTAATGTGCCATTAGTACCGAATCAGTGCAATTTTTGGGGAATTTTAACAACCAACAGCAATATGGAGCAAATTCCAATGGTTACAATCTAGGGTGGAAGAATCACCCAAATTTTTTGTGGCACGATAATCAAGTACAACCTCAGGCTCCACGACCAGCAGAACCACTTGGATTTTAGGCTAGACACCCACCCTCACAACAGGAAAAGAAACTAAAGTTTGAAGAGCTGTTGATAAAATACATTAAAGATAATAAGGCGTGGAAGAGCACTCATGAAGTGACTCTAAGAAATATTGAGAATCAAATTGGGCAATTGACATCTGCGTTGAACACTCGTCCTTAGGGAGCATTACCAAGTAATACAAAAACAAATATGAGGCACGGAACAGAGTAGTGTAAGGCTATTACCTTGAGGAATGGGAAGGAATTAGATGATACTACCGAGGAAAAATCGAACCAATTGCATAGTGATGATAATAATGTGGAACATACAGTGCAAGTGGAAGAGGCATATGAGAATAAGAAGAGCAAGGTAAAAACAGCTGAGATATTTGAAGGGAATAAGCCAAGCTCATATGTACCACCAGTCCCCTTCCCACAGAGACTTTTCAAAGCAAAACAAGCGAAGCAGTTTTCAAAGTTTTTAGATGTGTTCAAGTAGCTTCAGATTAATATCCCATTTGTAGATGCCATAAAATACCGAATTATGTGAAGTTTATGAAGGAAATTCTGACGAGAAAAAGAAACTCGAAGACTTTGAGATAGTTGCACTCACAGAGGAGTGCAGTGCAGTTTTATTGAAAAACTCCAACTAAAGCTCAAAGATCCAGGTAGTTTCACGATACCTTGCACTATCGGGGATAAGTGTGACAACCCGAATTTTTAAAAATTATTAAAATAAGAATTTAATAAATAAAATTCTTATATTGAGATGTGTCGGGTTCGAATAAGAATATATATGTGTTATATATATATATTTTGAAATGTGTGATTTGTTGTGAAGAGAATTAAATATATATATATATATATATATATATATATATATATATATATATATATATATATTGGGAAAAGGTGATTTAATAGTTAATTTAATTAAGTTGAAATTATATTATGAAATAATATAATTTGATTGTTATTTCCTGTTGGCAATGGAAATGTTATGAATTAATTTCATAAATAATATGAGTAATTCACTTAATTTAAACAGTGAATTAATAAAATTGATTTAATAAGACGAGAATGTAATATATTGCATGAAAATGTAATATGTTAATGTATTGCGATAGTGAATTTCGTAAATAGTAAAATATTTATTAAATGAAATAAATATTTTAGTTGGAATATTAATGGAATAAAATGAGTATTCGATGAAAATTAATGGAGAATAGTTTATTTAAGTATGATAATATTGATTAAATTTATGTTAAATGATTTTATGGTCGGTGCGTATTTTATTACGCTAGTGGAATTGTGACGCCCCCAAAATAGGTCCACACCACCCAACCCATTCTGAGTCGCCAAATACATGGTACAGAAACAACTACAACTTCATTGTTACAATTGTCGTGCAAAATACGACAACACATATGATGTGAGTTTAAATACAAATATTGTCTTCTAGACAATATCCAAACTCAAATAAGTCCTCATTAAAATTATTGATACACTATTTTACAAAATAGTGAGGACCGCTAAAACAACTGTCTTAGAACATCACTCCACACCCTGGCTAGTTACTGCTATATTCTCGCCTCCTGAGAAGAAAAATGGAACAAAAAAGAAAGGGGTGAGCTCAACTAGCCTAGTAAATAATATTATGACTAAGATAATGTATAACAAATTATCGTTAGCCTTCAATAAATCAGATAAAATATAATGGACAACAAGTTTTAGATTAATATTCGCAGCGGAAATAACAATTCATTAGAAGAGTTAAGTAGAGAATGAAAGCTACTATCTTCTATGATTTAAAAGTCCATCATCAATATTTTATCCCTGTAACAACAATCAATATACATCTTGAACCAAATATTCATCTTTGCTTTACGGGCCAAAGATATTCATTTGTATCACCAGTTGGTCATGTTCATATCAATACCTGTCCATCTTTGCACTACGAGCCAAAGATATTCATCAGGTAATCATTTATCTTTACATTACAGGCCAAAGATATTCAGTTATATCATCATTTAGGACTGAGGATGATGAAAAATATTTTAAAGAAACGAATTTAGTGAGATAAAAGGACAAAGATTAGGGATTCGTACTTTAGATAATCCAAGTTCAAAAATACTCCGTAATAAACTATAGTGGAGTAAAATTCAAGAATGAAGATCAAAACATGAATACAATCAAAGATAGTAACCATAATAGACATCTTGGACAAAGAAGAGAAAATTTTATTTTTCTGTGAGTAGTGTTGTTTTCTTGAATAGTGTCGTATACGTGTATAGTGCCGTATACGTGAATAGTAACCTCGACACAAAAAGGTAAGAATTTCATAAGAAAAGTCATACTTCGTGAATAGTACTCGTGAATAGTACCGTATTCGTGAATAGTATCACATACATGAATAGTATCGTATACGTGAATAGTAACCTTGACATGAAAAGAGAAGAATTTCATCATAAATTCATATCCATTATTTCGGTATAATGATATTGAAAGAAATAACATTATTTACAAAAAAAAATAGCATCCCTTACGAGTGTTGAAAGAAAATAACATCATTTACCTTAGTATAAGATTGAATACTAAAGTAAGGTAATAGTAAGATACTCTTCTTCTTTCTCTCTTATTTTCTCTCTATAGTTTCTCTCTGTATAGCTTCGTGAATTGGTGAGGAAATAATGAAGGAATGAGCTTCTATTTATAGAAGAACTGAAAGTGGCTCATGGTCTTAACGAAGGGTCAAAATGACTCATGGTAATATTGAAGAGACAACTACTATTTGCGAATGGACAAATAACTCTTGGAAAAATGAAGAGACAAGTAACTCTTGAAAAACCGAAGAGGCAAGTTATTATTTGCGAAAGTGACTCTTAGATGAAGACCTAGGGTCCCACCCATGTTTTTAATAAAAATATTTATTTACGAAACTTTAATAATTCATAATAAATAGTCCCTTTATCAGAAAAATACAAATTTTATGTCTATTCCATAGGAAATTTAATTCTCTACAACTTTGTAGAAGAAAGTATTTCCAAATTCTAAACAGAAAATAACCGAAATCCACACACGGATGATTTTTAATACCTCTATTCCGACAAAATACTGATAAAACATCTCAGCATTAATTCCTTCATTTATATCTACATAAAATAAATATTTTATTATCATATAAATCAATAATTAATTATTCACAAATAATATTACAGAATCACAATAATGATAACCAGGTTGTTCCCAGGAAAGAGGGGGCTTTCCGATAAGGATTTCTCCTTACTGGCGCGCGATTAGGCGACTAAATCCCTTTCTTAGACAGAACTTCATGAGACATTACCAATAATACTATCTAATAATATTATTCCAATAATATAAATTATTGATCTGATAATGGAAAATACTGTGCAGTGACAATTATTGAAATAACAATAATATAAAATATCAAAGTAACAATTATTGAATCAATAAAATAAAAAATTGAACAGTAATTACTGTAACAATTATTGAGTAGTGCCTTCTTAAGTAAGAATCAATAATCCAAAAATATTGTGCAATACCGCGTACTACTGCGCAACCACGCGTATTACTGTATTTTAACCACCGGCTATTCCAACAGTGTTAACGGTAACAACTACGCCGTTATTTAAAAAAAATACATACTTGTCGTTTTCTTCATCCAACAGTTTTCCATTATAGGGCCCACAAATGGCTGCACCATCGTACGAATATTTCCCGATAACAAGAATATTCCACGACTAAACGAATATTCCCCGACAACAATGAATATTTTATAACCACTTGCTTATTTTACAAAAAATTACACATTTCACCCGTAACCCAAGCATTATATCAAATAAACACTTTATTATTCAAAATAATAATTAGAGGAAATTTAATTTTATTAATAAAAAGTTGGGGTCTTACAGGAATGGTGATATACTAATTGAGATGATTAATGATTTGTTAAATAAAATTATAATTATGGTTGGCTAGATAGAAATTATAATTTTATTGACAAGGTTTAATTGGGTAATATAATTATCAGTATTTTGAGATAAGGGCTTGGCTAAATAATTTAGTAATATAGTTAAAATGTGACACTTAGAGAAGAAGGGGATATGTTATATAGTATGAAAATGAAATAAAATGAAAATAAATTAGTAAGAGGTTATTTGGGTTTTAGCCAACATGACCTAGAGACCTTTTGTATTTTCAACTGCCGAGTCTATTTGTTTTGATAATGGGCTAAACCACGTTAAAGTGGTGGTCAATTTATTTGCTAAGGTAGAGAGAATGAGAGAAATAGAGAGAGTTCAGAGAGAATTGGGAGAGAAAGCGAAGAAATTCTCTGAGAAATTGTGAAGTACTTTTTGAGAATCATAGAAGGAAGAAACACGACGATTGTTTAATTTTATAGCTGATCAAAGGTAATAATCTAGTTCTAGTTCCTATTTTCTAGAATTAGTTCTCTATAAATGGTTTTGATGCATGATTAGTTAAGGAGTTGGTTATACATGTTAATGGTTATGTTTAATCCGTTTCATATCATCCAAAAGTTATTTTAGGGTGATCAAATTCATGAAAGTATGATTAAACAAGAAGAAA
Organism: Panax notoginseng; assembly: GCA_016801055.1. NCBI lineage: Eukaryota > Viridiplantae > Streptophyta > Magnoliopsida > Apiales > Araliaceae > Panax > Panax notoginseng. The sequence goes on along the minus strand of CM029015.1, from coordinate 152,539,866 downwards.
TTGAGATATATATATATATATATATATATATATATATATATATATATATATATATATATATATGTTAGGCCTTGTTTTGGAACCAAAATTGATGATGAATTCATGATATAATATGAAATTGATTATAGGTTGATAAAGTTGGAATTTGAGTCTCCAAATTGGTTGATAAAGTTGTTTATAATGTTAGAATCATTTTATGTATGTTGTGTTTGAGTTTAAGAAGTTTATAAACATTTGGGTTTGTTAAAAAATATAGTTTAGATGAAGAATTTGGGAACTTTTGGGTTGTAGCAGAGTCTATTGCTAGTTTGCAGAAGCTGAAACTGAGTTCCAACGTAGTTGCGCTGGAATGAAGTACAGTTGAGGCTCAACTACGCTCTTGGGCGCGGTAAGAGCGCACCCGCCCCGTTTCCAAGGCTTATTATGGCGCAGCTGGGCCATGTGCCAGACCCAGAAAATTTATTTTGTTCGTTCAGTCTGGGAGATGTTGCTTAACCTAATCTAATGAACATGAATAAGTGTTAATTATGTTATAAGATGCAATAACAGACGGAAATCACATAGATGATGATTATTGTGACGCCCCCAAAACAGGTATACATCACCCATCTTGGGTCGCCAAATACATGGTACAGAATTCAAATACAACTTAATTATACAACTGTCGTGTAAAGTACGACAAAACATAATCTATGTGTTTTAATACAAATATTGTCTTTTAGACAATATACAAACTCAAATTCAATATTATTACATTTATTTTCACACTATTTCACAAAATAGTGAGGACTACTAATGCAGACATCTGAACCGTCACTCTGTTCCCCGACTAGTCACAGCTATATTCTCATTTCCTGAAGAGAACAATGAAATCAAAGGGTGAGCTCAACTAGTCCAGTAAGAAATATTATGACTAAGATAATGCAGAATAATTTATCGTTAGCCTTCAACAGTGTTAAACTGATAAAATACAATAGATATCAAGTTTAACTGCAGCGGAACAAGCAATCCATTAGAAGAGTCAAGTAGAGCATGATATCTATTATCTTCTATGATTTAAAAGAATTTGTCATCAAATTTTATCGCTGAGACTCAGCTTAATAAATAATCCACATCATCACTGCACTACGGCCAAGGATATTCATTAGTATCACGACCACATATTATCCATGCACTACGGGCCAAGGATATTCGTATTTTTATTAATGGTCATGATCATGCCAACAACTGTCCATCAATACACTACGGGCCAATGAGGACTTTTACCACATCATTTGTAATATTACGGTCATGATTATACCGAATAATCCCTGGTCATAATCATACCAAGTCCATCTATGCACTACTGGGCCACAGATGACTTTCATTATAATATAAGCTTGAGGATGATGATAATGATATAAGAATTCAATTAAAAGAAAGCAAATGATAAATTTTTAAAGATTTATAATTTAATTTATCTAGAATTCAATAATGTCCAAATTGTCAACATGATACTACTTTATGGAATAAAATTCAAGGATAATATTATATCAAAAATGATTTGGATCGAAAAGAAATTAATTTTTATCATGAATAGTATCCTGGGTGAATAGTAACTGAGTGAATAATACTCTGTGAATAGTAACTTCGAGAATAGTAATCTCGTGAATAGTACTCCGGCATGAAAAAGTTAAAACTTATCAAGAATACTCAGAATAATATTTTCATGAAATGATACTAGATGAAGCGCAAATGTCAAAGATACTCTACTAATTTCATGGAGTATAGAATTCAAAACTTTAACAAAATGAGTATAGAATTCGGAATCTGAAACGAAATAATATTACTTACATACTATAGAGTATGAAAGAAAATATTATTTCATACGAATACTGAACAAAAAAAATATCCCTTACCTTAAAAAGAAGAGTATTCCAACTGGTATAGCGGGATATTCTTGAAGAAAACTTTCACTATTTTCTACACTCAAAGCTTTCTTAAACTCTAAAGAAATACACTCAATATTATAGAAGAAGAATTCTCTTATTCTGATGTGATTTTCAATTCTAACTAAGCATCCTATTTATAGGGAAATAGAAATGATACTATTTAAATTTTAGAATCACGGACTGCACAGTGGGAAGGAAAAAATTTCACGGGCGTACTGGCTTATTTCATATGATTTTACTGTGCACTGCATAGTAAAATACTATGCAAATAAAATATAATATATTCTATTTTTCATTAAAAAATAAAATATATATATATATATATATATATATATATATATATATATATATATATATATAAGTAACCTCCCGTGACAATCCTCAGTATTCTCCCCCCATTTCAATTTTCTTTCGTGGGCCCCACATGTGGCCCCCACATTTGGCCCCACCTTTATTATATTAAATAATTTTCTACCGATTATTTTAAAAAATGAGTAAATGGGGGTCTATATAATAAGCAAAATTTACACAAATACTTTATAAAAAATCCCTCAATATTTTTAACAACATTTATTCATCATTATTATAACTCACAATATTAACAACCAGATCGTTCCCAAGAAAGAGGGGGCTTTCTAATAAGGATTTCTCCCTATTGGCGCGTAATTAGGTGACCAAACCTCTCCTCGACAGAACTTTCTAGACATTGTTAATTATGCAAATAAAAATATGAATAACTTGTCATCTTAATTATTGATTTAATAATATATAAAATATTGACAATAATTGAATCAAATAATGTGAGATACTATGTAACAATTACTGTGACAATAATTGAATAAAACTGAGTGACTTCTCACGTAAGCATCAATAATCAATACCGTGTGCTACTATGCAACCACGCGTATTATTGTACTTTTACTACCGGGTATTTCAACAGTTAACGGTAAAACTTCTACTGTTATTTTTATAAAAAGATATTTCTGCCGTTTTCTCATTCCGACAATAATTTTGTTGTGGGGTCCACCAATGATTGCGCCATCGTACGAATATTCCCTGTTAAAACGAATATTCCCCGACCAATCGAATATTATATAACAACTTGCGTACTTTGTAAAATTTATAAATATTACCCACAACTATAACATTATATCAAATTCACTCCTTAATATTCAAAAATGATATTTATAGAAAAATTCATCTTTATTCATAAAAGTTGGGGTCTTACAACCTCCCCTTCGTATGAAATTTCGCCCTCAAAATTAGGGTACATACATGGCATGACGAATAAGTGAGGATACCTTGATTTCATTTTAGATTCTAACTCCCAGGTCATTTCCTCAACATCGTGGTTTCTCCACAAAACTTTGACTTAAGGTATAACCTTGGAGCGTAGAATATGTTCCTTCTTATCCAAGATTTTAACAAGTACCTCTTCATACGTTAAATCTTCCGCTATCTCGTTTAGTTCTAATTCAATAATGTGGTTCGGGTCTTTCACATATTTTCGTAACATAGATATGTGAAAAATGTTATGAACACGAGACATACTTGGCGGTAACGCGAGTCTATAGGCCACAGTTCCTACTCGATCAAGGATTTCAAATGGGCCAATGAATCGAGGATTGAGCTTTCCTCTTTTTCTAAATCTCGTAACTCCCTTCCACGGAGCAACACGTAACAACACATGCTCTCCAACATTGAATTCCACATCTTTCCGATGAAGATCAGCATAACTCTTTTGACGATCTTGTGAGGTTTTTATACGTTGTCGGATCATTTAGATCTTTTTCGTAGTCATGCGTACCAATTCCGGTCCCAACGACGTTGCTTCACCCACCTCGTCCCAGCATACTGGAGAACGACACTTTCTTCCATATAACGTCTCAAATGGAGCCATATCGATACTTGCTTGATAACTGTTGTTGTAAGAAAACTCCATCAATGGTAAGAACTTGTCCCAACTTCCTCTAAAGTCAAGGACACAGAGTCTTAATAGATCCTCAAGAGTTTGAATAGTCCTCTCCAACTGTCCGTACGTTTGAGGATGATACGCCGAACTAAATCGTAAATTCGTGCCCATAGTTTTTTGCAAACTAACCCAAAATCGTGAAGTGAATCTTGGGTCTCGATCAGAAACTATGGATACTGGCATACCATGCAATCTTACAATCTCATTTATGTACATACGAGCAAGACGTTCAAGTGAATAAGTTTCTCATATAGGTAAGAAATGAGCAGACTTGGTCAATCTATCAACAATGACCCAAATTACATTTATGCCTTGAGAAACCTTGGGAAGACCAGTAACAAAATTTATGGTAATGTGCTCCCACTTCCATTCTGGAATTTCAAGTGGTTGCAATGGACTTTTTGACACTTGATGCTCCGCCTTGACACGTTGACAAGTTAAACACCTTGAGATAAACATCGCTATCTCTCTCTTCATATTGCTCCCCCAAAATATATGTCGAAGATCACGATATATTTTGGTACTTTCAGGATGGATTGCAAACGGTGTGTTGTGCGCTTCCATCATGATTTTATACTTCAAGTCAGAATTGTTAGGAACACAAAGTCTGCAGTTGACTCGTAGTATTCCTTCTTCATCGATTCTTACTTCCGGGATAGTACCTTCTTGCACTTTCTTCCTCATACGCATCAGCTCCAGGTCTGTAGCTTGAGCAGCTTTAACTTTATCGATTAAAGTTGGTTCTACTCGTATGTTTGCCATCATCACGTGAGTCCCTGGAGTCTTTAACTCTATCTCCATCCTTTGCAAGTCATACAAAATGGGCCTTTGCGTTGACAATAACGCACTCTTACCTGCATATGATCTTCTACTCAATGCGTCAGCTACCACGTTCGCTTTTCCAGGGTGGTATTGAATGGTATGATTATAATCTTTCAACAGTTCAAGCCAACGTCGTTGCCGCATGTTGAGTTCCTTTTGAGCTCCAAGTCCGAAAGTGAAATATGGGTTTCAGTACATTTTTTCCATTTATTCCATCATTTTCTAACACATAATGTCTTTCTCTCTGCAAATAAGCCCTAGAATTAAATTGAACATCTTTGCATGAAGCCACTTTCTAGTGTGTTAAAATCACAATAAAAAATTAATACATCCACTCATTCCCAACTGATAAAAGGAATTCTTTTCAAGGTATCATCTTATTCACAAATAGTGGATTTTCATTTGTGCAACATTAAATCAAACATTATATATTTTCATGTCAGAAGCAAGTTTCATCATCATATATAGCAACAATAAATTCCCTAAATGAATAGATACCAACTGAAAATAGAAGGAAAAAAATTAGAATCCTGCCACACTAGTTCTGATTATTTTGAAATAAAGAGTAGTACCAGCTGTCTCTTTAACCTCAGCTGCCTTAACAACCTGAACTCTGCCTTGAAAACCATTTTTGAAAGTTCCCAGGCCCCTTCCACCAGCAAGGATTTGGCTTTTAACAACCAACTGCACCATAAACAAAGTCAATATTATTCCTTGTCTACCCCTCTGATTGCCGCCACATAAAAATATATTTTATTATCAGGTTTACGTAATTAATTGGGACATAATACTCCAAACATCTCAACCTAACACAAAAACTCATCCAGTTGAGGTAAATTTTAAAATAAAAACTATCTGCAACTACTCGAATGGATGCAAATATCCAATAAGTTGGTTAAATGATCTCATATTAATTAAACACATATTAATGCCTAAATTAGATTTGAGGAAAAGTTATACCTCATTTTCCTTTGGGAAAGCATCCTGTATGGGCTTTCTGATTTCCTCAACGGAGGAAACAGCAATACCTGCGGGAACATTTATTCCATGATTTGCCATCAATTCAGCTCCCTGATTTCATAACAAACTAATTAAGAAACACTCTAGATCTCTTATATATTTTCAAAAATACACACACACACACACACACACATATATATATATATATAGGCACGTGTATTGAGTATGGATAGAGATTTAGAGAGAAGTAACCTAATATTCATGGATGTTGAGACGACAGAGCTGGTGTTGCTGCCATTTTTTTGGCTACAGAGAGAGACTTAGAAGCGATCTTCTTTAGTAAACCTCTCACCATTTTTGGATCTTCCTTTAACAATCAAAATCAGACGAGAAAAAAGATCGAAACGATTTCTACCACCTTGGGAGCCACTATCGATCCTTCTTTCCTTTGAATTGGTTGACGATCGATACTGAACCCCTCTAGTTTTGGCCATTTGAACAGGAGAGAGAAAGTTAACCGGGTTAATAAACCCTAGTTTTCGTGTAACTGTTTAGCAGTAGAGAGAAAAAAGAGTGAGATGGAATAAGAAAAGAGGGAAAGAACTGTTTAGCCTCCGTGTTTTTAATATAGATAACATTTTTAAAAAAAACGTTATCTATTTAAAATCAAAAAATGCCCTTTTTAAATAGATAACGTTTTTTCATATATATATCTACAATGTTTTGTTAAAAAAATGTTGTAGAAAAAATATACCACAACGTTTTTTATAAAAACGTTGTGGCTTAAGTGTTGTCTATTTACTATTTTGTAGTCGTGTAAGCTGTAGAACGCGGCATGTGATGATGAGTAAATTGAGCAAACCATAATAATTCCAAGAAAGAAATGAGATTCTGAAAAGAGAAGGGATAAAGTTGACCAAGGAAAATGTGAAATTTTTAGAAGAAAAAAGTGTGAAGAATACGATGATTTTTGAAAGAAAAAAAATTAGAGAAGAAATGTGGTCATCGAACCCAATGAATGAATAAAGATTAATGTAAAATATATTTTAATAAATCGAGTGAATGAAGATTAGCAAGTAGAAATTTTGGGGACGGAATTCTTAGAAGAATGAGTGAATGAAATATCCCGAGTGTTTATAAGTTGAGTTTATGGCAATGATCCTTATAAAGGGAAGGGTTGGGTTAAAGAATATGTAATACTCGAAATAGTAACGAGTTCAAATGAAAGTTATGAATTACTGTAAGAGTTTGTTGAGCAAGACAAATGGAATAGGTAATGTAAAACCTATGTTAAGGTAACGCGTGAAAGTTATTTAACAGTAGAATTTTGAAGGAAATTTGATAGAAACTGAGTAAGGAAGGTTTCGATGATTCTGATGATAGAATCCTTATAAGGAGGGACAGATGTGACAACCCGAATTTTAAAAAATTATTAAAATTAGAATTTAATAAATAAAATTCTTATATTGAAATGTGTCGGGTTCGAATAAGAATATATATGCGTTATATATATATATATATATATATATATATATATATATATATATATATATATATATATATATATATATTGGAAAAAGAGGCTTAATAGTTAATTAAACTATTGAAGAAATTAAATAATATTAGTTAATTAATTAAGTTGAAATTATATTATGAAATAATATAATTTGATTGTTATACCCTGTTGGCAATGGAAATGTTATGAATTAATTTCATAAATAATATGAGTAATTCACTTAATTTAAATAGTGAATTAATATAATTTTTTTAATAAGAAGAGAAGCCAATATATTGCATGAAAATGTAATATGCTAATGTATTGCGATGGTGAATTTCGTAAATAGTAAAATATTTATTAAATGAAATAAATATTTTTAGTTGGAATATTTATGGAATAAAATGATAATTCGATGGAAATTATTAGAGAATAGTTTATTTAAGTGTGATAATATTGATTAAATTTATGTTAAATGATTTTATGGTCGGTGTGTAATTTATTACGCTAGTGAAATGGCGATATACTAATTGAGAGGATTAATGATTTGTTAAATAAAATTATAATTATGGTTGGCTAGATATAAATTATACTTTTATTGACAAGGTTTAATTGGATAATAAAATTATTAGTATTTTGAGATGAAGGTTTGGCTAAATAATTTAGCAATATAGTTAAAATGTGACACTTAGAGAAGAAAGGGATATATTATATAGTATGAAAATGAAATAAAATGAAAATAAATTAGTAAGAGGTTATTTGAGTTTTAGACAAACATGGCCTAGAGACCTTTTATATTTACAACTGTCGAGTCTATTTGTTTTGATAACTAGCTAAACCTTCTTAAAGTGGTGGTCAGTTTATTTGCCAAGGCAGAGAGAAGGAGAGAAATAGTGAGAGTTCAGAGAGCATTGAGAGAGAAAGAGAAGAAATTCTCTGAAAAATTATGAAAGACTTTGTGAGAATCAAAGAAGGAAGAAATAAGAGGATTGCTCAATTTTTATAGCTGATCAAAGGTAATAATCTAGTTCTAGTTCCTATTTTCTAGAATTAATTCTTTGTAGATGGTTTTGATGCATGATTTGTTAAGGAGTTGGTTATACGTATTAATGGTTATGTTTAATCCGTTTCATATAATCTAAAAGTTATTTTAGGGTGATCAAATTCATGAAAGTATGATTAAACAAGAAGAAATTGAGTTTTATAGATATATGTATGTTAGGCCTTGTTTGGAACAAAAATTGATGATGAATTCATGATATAATCTGAAATTGATTATAGGTGATGTTAGTATGATGAAATAAGAAAACAATGAAAGTGAAACTGATTAATTTGATAGAGAAATGAATTCGTAGTGATTGATTACGCTAAATTTGTTAAAAATGTGTAAAATTGACATGAACTTGGAATTTGAGTCTCCTAATTGGTTGATAAAGTTGTTTATAAGGTTAGAATCATTTTATGTATGTTGGATTTGAGTTTATGACATTTATAAACATTTGGGTTTGTTAAAATTTTTAGTTTAGATGAAAAATTTGGGAATTTTTCTGCTGAACTTGAGTTCCAGCGCAGCTGCGTTGGAATGAGGTGCAGTTGAGGCGCAGCTACGCTCTTGGGCGTGGCAAGAGCGCAGCCATGCCTTTTCCAAGGCTTATTATGGCGCAGCTGCGCCTGTTAGGTTTGCTAGAAATAAGAGCATGCAATCAAATCACACAAATAAGCGGAAGCAATGTAAAAATGGATTTAAAAATTTTCTTGCAAACCATAAACCAAGATCATTCTTATGCTTTGATTATCAGTCTAAAAAAGAGTAGGAGAATCAGAATCATACCCTTGAGGATTCGAGCTTCCTCAGGTACAAGTTCAACTCCTATTCCTTTGTGGTCTCCTTGAATACGCAGTTTTGGTTCCTTCCTTTTGATCAACGTTAGCCACCCAAGCGTTTGGCCTCTAGAGGTGATCCACCAAAAAAGAACAAGAATCAAGAAGAAAAGGTGTATTGGCTCAAACCCTAGTTTTCTATCTCTGTAAAAAAAGGGACGTACTCTCCAACTATTGGAATCACGTATCTCACATACTTACTGATATCTAATATAAGACTCCTCTTATAAAGATATTAGTTAACCTGTGACATCCCCAAATTCGAGTTACCTAACCCCGGGTTTGGTGCTTACGATCCATCATATAAATAACGTCTAACTACCCATTCATTTATGAATGTCATCATACATACCATTAATTAATATCTTTATAACATTATCCCATGTTATCCAACCTTAACATAATTTACGTACCTTCAGTTATACAAAAAGGTATATACATAATAACACAATAAGTAAAGTTTATAATAACTACTCCTGTACTTTGCTCTTACCCTTGTCTTTCTCTGACCATCCTGCTACTTCGTTCTCAGCTGAAATGTTATATTTAAGCAAGGGTGAGCAACGAGTTTGCTCTGCAAGTTAAAACATACAATAACAGATGTGAATCGAGAATATTATAGTCTAGATTCGATAGGACTTCTACAATGTTCAAAGTACTTTGAAGTAGCTGAATAATTCATTTATCAATAACAAGATTTTATCAAATTACAGGCTAAACAATAATTCAATTATGAGAGAGTAAAACTCTTTCGAAGTTTTAATAATATTTCAATTGATTATCAAGAGATAATACTACTGCAATAACAAAGTGGAATATTTCCAGATTTCATGCTGAGTGATCACAATGGATCTTGAACTAATAGAGGAATTATTAAATATTCAATAATGAATTACCCCCAGAAGTATCAGTTAATCATAAAGATTAAATCATACACCTCTGCAAGTACATAAAGTGATCAGCTTCATTGTACGCAATATTATGCATAATACTCAAAAATAACGCAATAGCCGGATTTTCGACCACAAAGTCCCCTTTTTATAAGGGTTGTTCATCTCAGTCTTACATCAAGAGTTCGTACCACAACAATATGGTTTGGATTGCTATCAAAGAAATACTAAAGATTTCAACCTATAATATCAATATTGATCTAGCCGAAATAATTGGCATTGACCTTTCAATAACAACTTACTTCAAATACTAGAACATATCAAGTTTAAACAAATAATAGTCTCGCCAAAATAATTAGCTGAGACCTAGCTAATAAACTGTTCAATAATAAACAAAAATCATTTGCACTATTTGCAATCAATAATAATATTTATAGATGTGAATAACTAACAATAGTTATTCACTAGTCATGCTTTTGAAATTTAAAACTCAATTTGAGTTAATGAACTTGCACTAATTGCGAATGATCAATAATAATCTTAGATGTGAAATAATCAACAATAATTACTCACTACTATGCTTGAAAAATAATAACTCGAGATTGAGTTAAGGAAAGTTGTAATACATACGAATATTCAATAACAATCTTAGATACGAAATAATCATCAATAATTATTCACTAACATGCTTAGAAAAATAATAACTCAAGTTTGAGTTAGGAAACTTGCCTTTGTCATTGACTACTACTAGACAATATAATTTAGCTGCATTGAAAGACCTATCATCAATAATGTTGGTCTCGCAATTAGCGTAATACATCACGTCACATAATACTATTATTTAGCGTCATTATATAACTTAGACACATAATCATGTAGTCACAACAGTGTTTAGAACCTATAATAACATTTATCAGGTTAAACTATTTCAGTTTGGTTGAACTTCGGTATCAATACAGTGTCTCTATTACCTTATCAGATAATTAACGAGTTTATTTTCAATAAAACTCTATTCTACAGCTTCAATATTATTTTAGATAATTAAAATATCATTTGTAATATTTTTTCAGAAACTCATACTAATTTTCAAATAATTATTATCTTTTATAATAGTTTTTCAAACACAGATATCATTTTTAAATGAATTAAATACTGAATAATCTCATTATCATTAATATTTAAATAATTTTAAAATATTAATGAAATCTTTGTTAAAATATTAAAGTTATTTATAGTAACTTAAAATATTTTTAAAACACTAATATTACCCTTAAATGATTTTTAAAATATTTTAATTTTTTTTTAAATAATTACCATTAATATTCAAATATTAATGTATTTCTCATCAAAATATTAAAAGTCATTTATTATAACTTAAAATATTTTTAAATCATTTATATCATTTTCAAATGATTTTTAAATCATAAAAATCATTTTTAAACCATGTATTTAATACAATTATTAAATAAATTTATTATCATTAATATTAAATTATTAATAAAATTTATCTCAAAATATTAAAAGTCATCTTTTATAACTTAAAATATTTTTTAACACTTTATTATCACTTAAAATGATTTTTAAAATATTAAAATTATTTTTAATAAATTTATTTAATTTAATTATTAAATAAATTTAATATCATTAATATTTAAATAAATTAAAATATTAATGAAAAGTATGTTAAATTATCAAAAGTTAATTTTTATAACGTAAAATAATTTTAAAACTTATTTTTGAATTTTTATAAATTATTTTCTATTTTTCTCTATTTATTGTAAATTAATTTAATTAATTTTTTAAAAATTCTCGCTATAGGCTTTAGCGACGAAAACTGTCGCTATTAGTGTTCTTCATCACTGAAGAACAGCCATGGTCAATGCCCTGGGGGCTACTTTGACCATGGTTAATTCCTAACTGGTCATGATTCAAGGCATGAAAGTATGTCAATGGTGTTGTACTAGTGTAATACTACAAGTACAAACCAATTTTAGGGTCTAACTACTGCACATCCTGAAGATATAAGGGCTTAAAGTTACTGACGAGGCTGATCTGGAGTTTTTGGGTTACCCAGAAACCCAGTCAGTTCTAGGTAGGTACTTTGCAGCTTGAATAACTTGGTTTCTGTGTAATGTTTGGGTGTTAGAGTGTCACACTCTTATAAATAACATGTCAAAGAACAAAAGTACTACACTTAGGTAGCTTAACTACATCACATATGCAAGATCTGTGTTGGTCAAACACTCGAAATGTTCTGCACACCTTTCACTTACATTGCAGGAGGGCAGATTCGTCTTTCAGAGATAACCCTGGAAGACGGCTCATATTCAGTCTGGATACTATCGGAAGTTTAGTCTCAACCCCGGAACACACACCGGGAGTATCAGTTCCAACCTTGGAGATAACCCCGAGGCATGCAGTTCAAATACCGGAAATTCCACCGGAGAAGGCCGATTCATCTCGGAGATAACCCCGAGATATTCAGTCTCAGTCCCAGAAATAACACTGGGAGTAGCAGTGATAACATTGGAGATAACCCCAAGGAATGCAGTTGCAGTTCCGGAGATAACCCCGGAAATGCTTGTTTCAAATGCATACAATTAGCTTCAACCTCGGCACTCACACCGAGGCACTCAGTACAAGACCCGGAGATAACACCGGGAAGACAGTCACACCTCAGAGAAGACACTGAGGACCTTCAACACTTGTAGCAGTCCAATCTCAGAGATAACCCTGAGCAACGTCTGCTTTATCAGCCCAAACTGGAGAAAACACCGGTGAGGGGCAAAGTCGTCATCTTGCCACATTGACGCCACATTGCACCATCTCAACATCTCATACATATATTTCTACACAACAATGTCCTACAAGAACCAAGGAGGTCCAATCCCGAGTGACTATTACGCAGGGCAACGGATAGAATTTGAACCTTGAAGACCGGAGGGCATGGTCCCATCTTCCTGACTTCGTACAACCTCTAATCCCATGTCATTGCGTAACTCTCGCCAACAACGGTCCGAAATAGGTCTTACATACCTCAGCCGGATGCCCGGATTGCAATTCTAAAAGTTCGAGCGGACATCATAAGGCACGAGTGCACGAATTTCGAGACAGTAGAATTCGTGGAGCCCGGGGAACCCCCGGTAGCCGCAGGTACAATTGTGGCGAACCGCATGTACCTATGGCTCCCCCGCTCTATAAATAGAGGGCTTGGGGTGGCCATTTAATAAGAGAAAAAGGCGAGGAAGCCCTATCAAATTTGCTTTGTAGACACTCTAAACTAAGTGCTTTCTCATTTTAAACACTTGTGAGCTCACGTATAGCTACTATTTGTACCAGCGGGAGCCGAGTGTTCATCCACTCAAAGTTATAGAAGTCTTCTTTGGCAGCCCACTATAAGCCTTCTTACACACTTTAAAGCCTTTCTCTTCATCTTTGCGCACACCATTCTATACGTTGAGAGTCGTGTTGCATGTGTATGCCCGAACTTCGGTCCGTGGTTTCATTTCAGTTTATATATATATATATATATATATATATATATATATATATATATATATATATATATTATATGGACTAACATTATCGAGTTATGCCTCGATTGAACCTAGACTTATGTCTGGAGCGTTTATTTACTTTCGTATATATATACTTATATATATGAACCGTGTGTCGAACTCTGTTTGATGAGCCTAGACTTATGTCTGGAGCGTTTATTTACTTATATATATATATATATATATATATATATATATATACTTATATATATATGAACTGTGTGTCGAACTTTGTTCGATGAGCCTGGATTTTACATCCGGAGCGTTTACTGTTTTATATATATATATATATATATATATATATATATATATATATATATATATATATATATATATGAACTGTTGTCGGACTTTGTTCGATGAGCTTGAATTTTACAACCGGTGCGTTTACTGCCTTTATATATATATATATATATATATATATATATATATATATATATATATATATATATTTACTTTTCGTTCCGCCTGGTGTTTACTTCGTGCCGGATAATTGCTTTTACAGCTTTATTTACATTTCTGATCTCCCATGGAGGTGCTTCGTGGTGGCTGATCATGTATGTGTGTATATATATATATATATATATATATATATATATATATATATATATATATATATATATTTACAACTTTTATATATATAACTGCTTACTGCTTTCATATCAATTGCGGCATCATATGAGCCTCATGTGATCACAGATTCAGTCTACTGGATCTAGATTCGGTTCCCGTGATGGATATTTTCAGCTGTAAGCAGCTTGTAAATTTATTCATGGTGTTTGGATTTCCTCGTATGGTTTTCATGCCCACGAGGAGTTCGACACTTCTTTGTATATATTTTTTCTCGAAGATGCTTCACATCTCGAAAATTAAAAGCAATTAAGCCGAACAATTAATAAAAAATAGAAGTGTAAAAGGTCTCAATTACTATTGAGCACAAGGGTTTGAAAAACTTATTTTACAAAACATCACTGCTATATCTTGTTTAAAACTAAATCTTTACACAAATTCAAACACTGTGTATATAGGTGCGAACGAGGCCTCGCACTACTTCTGTTATCTGTAATATATAATATTATTTAATATATATAGATATGATAAAACATAACATATATATATATATATATATATATATATATATATATATATATATATATATATCACAGAAAATATTAATAAATAAATCCGAGTCCTTTGAATTCACAGAGTCTCCTTAAAGCAAATTTATTCCCCCATAGATGCTAATGGTTAATTGAATAATTGCTTCCCAAGATAAAACGGATTTCAATTCTTAATTAGTAGCATTACAAAATTAAGAATTCATCGAACCAAATTCAATGTTTATGTACTGAACTTAATATGAATGTTAATGATGTATGCATGGAAAAAACATTGGGAGAAAAAAAAACTTACCGTAACACTTTTCAAATTTACGCAGAACGGGATTTTGCAGAACGGGAACGGGAATGGGAATGGGAATATACTTAATAACGGAACGGGAATTTACTGACAGAACGGAGAACAGGAATTTTCTGACAGAACGGGGAATGGGAATTTTCTGCAGAACGGAACGGGACTGAAATTTTCAGAACGGGAGGGAAAATTTGTTATCTTTGAAATGCTTTCCCACACCGTTTATTTATAAGAAAATTTCGTATGTAACCATCATCAAAACGACGTAGTATTGTGATGATAAAAAATATATATCACGAACCCGCCCGTCACGACCCGACCCAACCGGACTTTGAAGTCAATTTTCTCATTCAATTCAAAACTCATTTCCAACAATCCCCCACATGAATATAAAATTGGCTTTACAATATGCAAAATATGTTATGAATATGCAAACACTAGTTCAAGTACATCAGAAAAGATATTTCATCAGGTTAAGTAGCCTAATGGCTTTGAACTTGCCCTAGTAAAATCTATCGGATTTACTTGGCTAATTAGTAGACTTGATGTCTTTGAACTGTCAGTTTTTTGTGTAAACCAAGACAATAGAATTCACAAAATATCTCTTTAGACATAATTGGTTCTCACGTTTGTGTTCATTTTGGCCTTGAAACACCTCTTGGTTGCATGAGTATATTAGCGAATTCAGCCTTCAAAATTCTCACAGAAGCGGCCCCCTTCTTACTCACGTAGGTGACTTCTATCAAGAGTATCCTGCAATACCCCACTTGAACATATTTCAAGATATAAAAATCATCAAAAGCGTATTTTATCCTGATTCTCGCGGCAGATGTGCACTGTCTCATTTTGGAATGGTTAGGAGTAATTATCTCCTCAGTGCTTTACTGAGTACTACATAGTTCGGTTTGCCCATTGAACCTAGATCTTGGGATCTCCAGTCAGCTAGGTTGGGTTGCCACTATGACGACTCTTATTTAAATAGTAGGCTTTAAACCCATTCCCCTCGATCATTTTTCCACTTGCTCTCTTGTTAAACCTTTCATAAGCGGATCCGCAATATTATCTTTTGACTTTACATAGTCAATTGAGATAATTTCATTTGAGAGCAATTGTCTAACGATATTATGTCTCCGTCGTATATGGCGTGATTTACCGTTATATAAATGACTCTGTGCTCTTCCAATCGCTGATTGGCTATCACAGTGTATACATTTAGCTGGCACAGGTCTTGACCAATTTCGAATATCCTCTAAAAAATTACGAAGCCACTCAGCTTCTTCTCCAGCTTTGTCTAACGCAATGAATTCTGATTCCATTGTAGACCTTGCAATACACGTTTGTTTTGAAGATTTCTAAGACACCGCTGCACTAACAAGTGTAAATATATATTCACTTGTGGATTTTGAATCTTTAGTATCTGATATCCAATTAGCATCAGTATATCCTTCTAATACTGCTGGATATCTTGTATAGTGCAGTCCATAGTTTTGAGTATGTTTTAAATATCCCAAAATTTTCAAAATAGCTTTCCAGTGATCTTTACCTGGATTACTCGTATACCGACTTAACTTACTTACTGAATAAGCTATATCTGGTCTAGTACAGTTCATGACATACATTAAACTGCCTATTATACGAGAATATTCTAATTGAGATATGCCATCACCTTCATTTTTAGCTAGATGAAGATTTATACCAACTGGAGTTTTATTCAAAATTATATTATACTTGTTAAAATTTTCAAGTATTTTCTCAATGTAATGAGATTGAGATAATATAATTCCATCAAAGGTTCTAGAAATCTTGATTCCTAAAATTATATCAGCAACCCCCAAGTCTTTCATATCAAATCTATTTGACAACATACATTTTGTTGTGTTGATAACTTCATTATTGCTACCTATGATTAACATATCATCCACATAAAGACAAACAATGACATATTCTTTTTGTGTGCTTTTGACATAAACACATTTGTCACACTCATTGATTTTAAATCCATTTGATAACATAACATTATCAAATTTCTCATGCCATTGTTTTGGTGCTTGTTTTAATCCATACAAGGATTTAACAAGTTTGCATACTTTCCTCTCTTGTCCAGGAGCAACGAAACCTTCAGGTTGTTCCATATATATATTTCTTCATCTAATTCACCATTTAAGAATACAGTCTTTACATCTATTTGATGTATTTCAAGTCTATTTAAAGATGCTATTGCTATTAGCATCCGAATAGATGTTATTCTTATAACAGGTGAATAAGTGTCGAAATAATCCAATCCTTCCTTTTGTCTATAGCCTTTAACAACAAGCCTTGCTTTGTATTTGTCAATTGAACCATCAACTTTCATCTTCTTTTTGAAGATCCTTTTATACCCTAAGGGTTTAGAACCAGGTGGAAGGTCCACCAGCTCCCATGTATGATTTTGCAAAATGGACTCAATTTTGCTATTTATTGCTTCTTTCCAATGAGAAGCATCTGGAGAGGATACTGCCTCTTTGTACGTTTGAGGATCATTTTCTAACAAAAATGTTAGAAAATCCGGACCAAAAGACGTTGAAGTCCTTACCCTTTCGCTATGTCTAGGTTCATCCAATACAGACTCTTTGTTTATATTTTCAAGATTATTACTAGTAGCATTCAAAGGTCTTTTGTTTGAATTTGAATCTTTATTTTCATTATATGGAAAAATATTCTCAAAGAATGATGCATCTCTTGATTCAATAAATGTAGTAACATGAATATCATTAATTTCAGATTTATGAACAAGAAAGCGATAAGCACTGCTGTTATTTGCATAACCAATGAAAACACAGTCAATTATTTTTGGTCCTATCTTAACCCTTTTAGGTTTAGGAACCATCACTTTTGCTAGACATCCCCACACTCTTAAGTATTTATAGCAAGGTCTATGACCTTTCCATAATTCATAAGGTGTTTTATGAGTTTTCTTAAGAGGCACTTTATTAAGAATATAATTGGCAGAAAGCAAAGCTTCCCCCCACAAATTCTGGGGTGCTCCAGAGCTATTTAACATAGCATTCAACATTTCTTTCAATGTTCGGTTCTTGCGTTCAGCAATACCATTAGATTGAGGTGAATAAGGAGCAGTAGTTTGGTGAATAATACCATGAGTAGAGCATATCTCTTCAAATGGTGATTCATATTCACCACCTCTATCGCTTCTTATTGCTTTAATCTTTTTGCTAAGTTGATTTTCAACTTCATTTTTATAAAGTTGAAACTTTTCTACAGCCTCATCTTTGCTTCTTAGCAAATATACATAACAATATCTTGTGCAACCATCAATAAAGGTTATGAAATATTTTTTCCCACCTCTAGTTTGCACAAACTTTAAGTCATATATATCAATGTGAATTAAATCTAGAGGTTCAAATTTTCTTTCAACAGAATGAAAGGGTAATCTTGTCATTTTTGATTCCACACAAATTTCACATTTATATTTCAAATTAATATCAAATCTAGGCAAGAACTCTAAATTAATTAATCTACGCAATGTATCATAATTAACATGTCCTAATCTAGCATGCCAAATATTTGAAGATTCCAACAAGTAACCAGAAGAATTTATTTTATTAATATCAATAGACTTCGGTACAACAGTCATAACATTCATCTTAAAGAGCCCATCATTCATGTAGCCCTTTCCTACAAACATATCATTTTTAGTAAGTACAAATTTATCAGACACAAACACCAACTTAAAGCCATTCTTGCTAAGTAGTGATCCAAAAACTAGATTCTTGCGAATATCTGGCACATGAAGCACTTTATTCAAAGTCAGTTCTTTGCCAGATGTCATTTTTAGTATAATCTTTCCACGTCCTTCAACCTTTGAACTTGAGGAGTTTCCCATGAAGAGTTGATCATCATTTTCTACTGGTTTGTAAGTAGAAAACATCCATTTGTTGGAACATATGTGGCGAGTAGCTCTAGTGTCCACATACCACTCTTTAGGGTTTCCTACCAAGTTACATTCAGATACAACTGCACAAAGATTCATGTCTGAAACATCTTCAGAAAGCTTTTCCAGTTCTGTCACATTTGCTTGAAGCTTTTGATCTTTCTTCAACTTCTTTGGCTTTCGACATTCATTAGATTTATGTCCTGGAATGCCACAGTTGAATCATTTTCCTTTGAATTTCTTTTTGGCCTTGAAAGCTTCTTTGCCTTCACGCTTCCTTTTGTTGTTGTTTGGCCTTTGTTCTACCATATTTGCCTTTGCTTCAATGAAGTTCATTCCACTCTTCTTCTCAGATCCTCGATTGTCCTCTTCAATCCTAAGTCGCACAATCAGTTCTTCAAGATTCATCTCTTTGCGTTTATGCTTCAGATAATTCTTGAAGTCTTTCCATGATGGTGGAAGCTTCTCAATCATTGCTGCAACTTGGAATGAATCACTTAATGACATTCCTTCAGAATGAATGTCATGTAGAATTACTTGTAATTCTTGAACCTGAGTGATAACTGCTTTAGAATCTATCATTTTATAATCAAGAAATCTACCGACTATGAATTTTTTCATGCCAGCATCTTCAGTTTTATATTTTTTGTCTAAAGATTTCCAAAGTTACTTTGCAGTTTGAATTGTACAATATACATTCTATAATGTATTATCTAAACCATTCATCACATAGTTCCTGCAAAGAAAATCTGCATGTTTCCATGCATCAATAGCAGCCACCTTTTCCTTGTCAGTTTCCCCTTCAACAAGAGTAGGACAGTCCTCTTGTAGAAACCTTGCCAAGTTTAACGTGGTGAGATAGAAGAGCATTTTTTGTTGCCAACGCTTGAAATTAGTTCCATTGAACTTTTCAGGCTTTTCTCCATGAGACATACTCACGGCAGGAATGGTACTAATAGATGTCATTTCTGTTATACAAAGAAGACAATTATTAATAAACAGAAACAAATATCTGTTGTACAAATTTTAACAGAATTCAAACAATAAATTTTGTTTACTAAATTTTTTTTGTTGTAGAAAATTTATTTACAACAGGCAATATTAATATAATAATATTTATATGAGATGCTTTATACCAACTGCATAACAAGACATAACAAAACATGCAATAACGATATTTAAACTGATGATTACTGTAAACAAATTTTAATGTTACATCATTTGTTTATATCAATAATTATATTAAAATATTGCATGCACCATGCAATATTAAAATACTGCACTCATTCTTTAAACAAATAACAGAATAAATGATTATAATAATATATTACTACTATTACGGTAATATATAACATTAACTAATATATTTATATATATCCCATGCATACCAAAACAGTATACCACCGTGATTAAATTAATAGTGAAAAAGGTAGCATAAATGATATTTAATCATGATCACCATGCATAAAAGGTAGCATGGAACATAAACAGTATACCCAAATATTTAATCATGATTTTAACATAAATGCCAAACATGCGAATAACATATTGCTTATAATATTAAGCATAAACGTAACACTTTGGTAATTAATACAGCATGCAAGCATAAATGAACAAATGCAGAATAAACAAAACTGTTTTTATACAAACATGTAACTGCACTTAAACGAACTGCACTTAAAAGAATAAACAATGAACATGCAACAATGATAACAGAATATACATACTGTATTTATACAAACATGTAAAAATACTATATTTATTGTTAATTTCAAGATCTTTGGTGACGTTCCAATCACGTAAGACGCCCTAATCCTGCACAGTAAATACTGTCAACACCAAAAGCTTGACGGCTGGACCGTCGGGGGATAGCTCCGGCGTGAGAGTCAATACAGGCCGTTCAAGGTTTAACAATGGAGGATAAAAAATCTAGTGTCTCTAGAGAGATAAAAATCGTGGGTCGTGTGTATGCGTACCTTTCCTTAGAGACTTCCTGGCTAGGTTATACTCTCTTGCCTGGTTTACCGTGCCACCAACTCTTATCTGACACAGCTCCCTACCCCTCACTGATCTTAGCCGGATTCATACAGGTTGTCACCTTTTTTCCACTGTGCATGCCGCCGGCCGGATAAAATCCCATCCACATTAATAATTTTCAGACTTCGGTCAATAGTCACCTCCTTTCATCATTGCAAGTCAGACTTAGATATTAAAAGATCTAATGGACCAATCCATTGACCCAGCCCAATATTAAGGAGATATAATGTGAAAATTAGGCCCAATCTTCAAGACCCAATAGGGGAGACCCAATAGACTAATTGGATAATTAAACCCAATCCACAAGGCCCAATATGAGAAATATCATGACCCAACATTGCCCCCTAGTTTTTTATTAAATAAAATTTTTTAATAGAAAACTATAAATGATCCATGATAAGGGGTAAATAAGACATACCCGATTTGATCCATAAGATAAAGCAGAGGATGTCCGGATGCCCAACGTAAAAGGCCCAAATAGTTAAAGATTAAATTTGAAAAAGATGGGCTGAAAACCGGAAGTCCAAACGAGAGGCCCAATCTGATAAAATATCTAAGGATTAACCCGGACGCTCCCCATTCGAATTCTTATCATTGTCAGAAATTAAATGTGCCGCCTTCGTAATTCGTGTAACCGTCAGTATAAAAGTTAAACTTTACCAAATTTGACAGTTTTACCTGCCAATTTGAATTTCAGACCTTTGAGCTCTTTTCTTCCATCCATAGCTTTCTTCACCTTCTCTGCAAAATACGATCAATGGCAACCCCTAGCACTAGTCAAAATTCTCCAATTCGGGCGACTTCTATTACGGCCATTCCACCAAACCCAAACTCCGACAAAGAAGCCTCATCCTCCCATCCGACAACTACAATTTCTAGTAAGGATCTGGTAATGAAGCCCCTTTCTAACCCTTTCGCATTCTATAGGAGCAAGGAACGATATGCACATGCCAATATTCCGTCTATGATCACAGAGGTTGATCTGAAGAGGATTCGAACTCGCTGCCATATTCCAGATACCCATCTGGTGAGAGCTCCCCGATCTGAAGAGAGAATGTACCAACGTCCTGAAGGATGGACGGCTGCTCCGGTGACCATCTTGGAGAAGGGAGTTCGGTTTCCTCTCCATGCTTTCATAGTGACCCTCTTAGGATTTCTGGGTGTTGGGTTCGCCCAATTGGTGCCGAATTCTTATATTCATATCCTAGCGTTCATCGCTTTCTGCCATGAGTTAGGTATAGAGCCTAAACTCGACTTCTTCTTCACAGTATACAAGATCGGTCAATCTAGAGAGAAAGGATTCAAGGCCATAAGCAAACATTCCTCGAAGACAGGAGAGAAATTTGAGAGACGTTCGTTGGTTAACACCCCTTCTAGTAATAGGGGATGGCATGAAAAATGGTTTTACGTCAAGGGACCTAAAATTTCCTCCTTACCGAACTGGGCCACTGATGAGAAGATCTCTGCCGATTTTGGAGACATTTTCGAAGAACGCGAGGTTGAAATGATAGAACTGTTTGACAACTTCCCGAAGGAAGAATGGAAATACGGACTTCTTTCCAAGCAAGCGTGGTTATACGACCACAAATGTAAGTATGGATTTACTTTATCAATATTTTGAAAATTGCTGTGGTATTGATTTTGATGTAAAACTATTAATCTTCTGCAGTAACTTTGATCAAACCATCGTCTTCGGAGGTGAAGGAGTTGGAGGATTTTCTAGCTGAGAAGTTCGTAGAAGTTACTGCCGAATCCTCCCAACAGGAAGTCCCTTCTGAAGGTAACATAGCCGGAAAAACTGCAGAGGTCGATGCCGACCCTCCACATCCGGAAGCCTCTTCCAAGTTCAAGCCCCCACTGAGATACCAACTGTTTAAACTCACATTACTGAGCCCCCAATCCAAGCACCCGCGGATGATGAACCTATTATCCCAGAAGAAGTCCTTCGACCTCGTCGAAAGAAAAGAGCCACCCGAGAACCTCGACCAATTTTTATCCCATCTGACTCCGAAGCCCTTTCAGAAACTGAACCAACTGCTAATCCAACACCCTCAGCTATTGATCCAATACCACCGATTATCGATCCAACGCCACCAGTCGTCGGCCCAATTCCGCCAATTGTCGACTCGACTCGACTCTGTTAGCCCGAAAAAGTCTGTTAGATCTACCTGCAGGCGATCGAAGGCAACTTATTCGGATCAAGAAGTTAAAAACCCAAGTTACCCCCTTAACCTCTGATGAGCTCAGGGTACCTTCTTCGAGTGTTCTCCCCCCAATATCCCAAATGGAGACTCGAACCACTACAGAGGAAGAGCGAACTGAACCCACTGTAACACCATCTCGAAAGAGAAAGCAACCTTCTGACAGCGCCCCATCCCCGGCTCGATCTCCCTCCCCAGAAAATATATATACGGATCCCTCTCCTCCTCGTGATCATTCTATGCCTTCCCCTCCAAGGCCTTCATCAAAAAAATTCCATGAAGAGGCTACGGGAATGCCGACCTTGTGGCCCTGATACAACGTGAATTTTCCTTTCCGGCTCTTCGATGCCTTCGTTTAAGAGACTGACGATCGCCGATTCGATAACCATACGAACGAGAATTTTTTTGATGAAGGCATGAGTTATCTGGCAAAGGTAAATGACAATTTTCTTGGTTAAATATTTCTTTTCTCGTTTAAATATCTGAGATTAACTGGATATTGTCGCATATGTTCAGGAAAATGCAGTCTTCGGACGTTTACGTCCCAGACATATAAATGCCGAATCCGATGAGGAGACTCTGCGAAGGGAGAATAACTTGTTGAAAGCTACATTGGTTCGGGAGAGAAATGAACATGAAGCCAATCTTCATGTCAATGAAAGCCTTTAGAGGGAGTTGGCCCAAACCAAGGGGGATCTGAGGGAAACCTACGAGGTGTTGAGCTCGGTCAGAGAAGAGCTGAAGACGACAAAAGCCAGTGAACAGAAATTAGCCAATATGAATATTAGATTTGTTACAAAAACCGAAGCCCTGAAGACTACCAATGAGGGTCTTGCAGCAACAAATCAAAACCTGTCAATACAACTCGGCGAAGTCCAGACGAAGGCTCGGGGTGATAAAAAAATCCATAGGGCCAAACGTCGCAAACTTCGTGGCAAGATAAAGGTACTTGAAGAACGAGATCCTCCTCTGACCGAAGAACTGCATAAACAGATACAGGCGGACTATCGTGCGACTGACGAGCTTGGCGTAGAGATTCTGAAGGTATATTACAAAGGATATGAAGATTGCCGGGAACGTGGTAAGGAAAAATTGGCTGCTGCTCAGCTAGATCCGG
This sequence comes from Panax notoginseng, assembly GCA_016801055.1. Lineage (NCBI taxonomy): Eukaryota > Viridiplantae > Streptophyta > Magnoliopsida > Apiales > Araliaceae > Panax > Panax notoginseng. Next base: position 152,515,662 of record CM029015.1, on the reverse strand, counting down.
CTCTGATCGACTCCGAAGGTGAAGGCGGTGCTTGAATGTCCTTTATGCTTTCTTCTGACATTTTAATGTGAAAACTATCTGTCTTTTTTGAGGTTAATTTGAAGAACTTTATCAAGTAATTTTTTACTTTGTGTAATAGTTAATTGTTAGGACAGAATAGATGGATGAATGTTTGAATTTATCAATGAACCACCATTTATGTTTGATTATGACTTCTGTTTTGATTTGTTTCTTGTCAGTTATTCAGCATCAATTAATCTGTATGAACTTAACTTAGATAGTGAATCAGATAAGGCATATAACAGTTAAGTTAAAGAATGAAATGAACAGAATTAAATGAACTAAATCGAACTCAACCCTTGCATAAAACAAAGTGATGTATATTTGTCGTTACCGAAGTATGAGATCGGTCATGTGTAAGGTGAATTCGGCTGATCCTCTTTGCACCATCAAGATCTTGCTTACCGCTCGGGGTAGAACAACTATATAAGGACATTTGTTTACCACTCGGGGTAGAACAATATAAAAAGGATCATAGGATTTGTCTACCACACGGGGTAACAAATAAATAGGCTGCCATCGAATGGCCAGTGAGTCCGACCATACCTCCTTACTTCGGTGCCCATTGATTTACCACTCAGGGTAAAAACAATATTAAAAGGACCATAGGATTCGACTACCACAAGGGGTAACGAATAAATAGGCTGCCATCGAATGGCCAGCGAGTCCGACCATACCTCCTTACTTCGGTGCCCATTGATTTACCACTCGGGGTAAAAAAAATATTAAAAGGACCATAGGATTCGACTACCACACGGGGTAACGAATAAATAGGCTGCCATTGAATGGCCAGCGAGTCCGACCATACCTCCTTACTTCGGTGCCCATTGATTTACCACTCGGGGTAAAAACAATATTAAAAGGACCATAGGATTCGACTACCACACGGGGTAACGAATAAATAGGCTGCCATCGAATGGCCAGCGAGTCTGACTATACCTCCTTACTTCGTTGTGAACTTAGTGCCAAATAGAAAGAACATCAGTCGTGAAAAAATGAATTTTATTTATTTTGAACAACCATATACAGACTTCTGGCAAACTGACTCGATCTGTACTAAAAATATTTTCGAAGCCTTCCAGCGTGCCAAGTATTCTTGATTTCGGACCCATCTAATGCCTTTAATCGATAAGTTCCTGGCTTTGGTACGTCGACCACCTCATACGGCCCTTCCCAGTTCAGCATCAGTTTTCCCGTGTTTTGAGGCGTAGATGCTTCGATTTCTCTGAGGACGAAGTCCCCTACTTCAAATCTGCGAAGCTTGACTCCCTTGTTGTAATGCTTAGCTACTCTTCGTTGATAAGCTGCCAGTTTGACCAAAGCCACTTCTCTGACTTCTTCCAACAGATCCAGGTTGGCCTTCAGTCCTTCGTCGTTATAGATTTATTTGAATTGACTGACCCAAAGACTTGGAGATCCAATTTCGACCGGGACTAAGGCATCAGTACCATAGGCCAATCGAAAAGGTAAATCCCCTGTGGTAGTCCTCGGTGTGGTCCGATACGCCCATAGCACACTGAGCAGCTCCTCTGGCCATCTTCCTTTAGCTTTATCCAGTCTGCGCTTGATTCCGTTCAGCAGTGTTCTGTTTGTCACCTCAACTTGCCCATTCGACTGTGGATGAGCCACTGAAGTCTTCCTGTACTAAATCCCCAATTCTTTCAGAAATCCTTCAAACTTTGATCCCACGAACTGGCGTCCATTGTCCGATATCACTACTTTACGAATTCCAAAACGAAATACTACGGACTCCTTTACGAACTTCAAGCACTCTTGTTCTGTTATCAACCGAAGTGGCTTCGCCTCTACCCATTTGGTCATGTAATCGAAAGCAACTATGACGAAACTGACCTGCCCTTTAGCTTTCAGCAACGGACCCAATATATCTACCCCCCAGACAGCGAAGGGTATAGGAGATAAGATCGAGTATAGCTCTTCTGGTGGCTGATGTGGGATCGGACTATTGAGCTGACACTTGTCACACTTTTGCGCATACTCAGTGGCTTCCTTGAAGATCGTTGGCCAGTAGTACCCCTGCCGAAGAACTTTGTATGCCAGTTATTTAGCAGCCATGTGATCGCCGCAGATGCCTTCATGAACCTCCCGAAGGGCATACTCCGCTTCAGACGGAACCAAACACTTCAATAATGGTGATGAAAATGCCCTTCGATAAAGATCCCCATCAATAAGGATGAAGTTCACACTCTTATACTTGACCTTCTTTGCGAGCATCTGATCCGAAGGAAGAACGCCATCTGCCAAATACTCGATGTAGGGAGTCATCCAGCAGTTAGACCGCTCGATACACATTACCGCTTCGTATTGAATACTCGGTTGCTGCAAAACCTCCAAGTAGACTGACCCATTGAAAACGACGGCATCCGTAGTGGCCAACTTTGATAATGCATCGGCAATGGAATTGTCGTTGCGCTCTATGCCCTAAAATTCATAAGAGACAAAATACTGAAGCCGATCCTTCAACTCTGCCAAGTACTTGATCATCCTGGTCCCACGAGCTTCATAATCTCCCGATAATTGTTTGATGACCAGCTGAGAATCGCTGTAAATAATCAGCTTCTGAACTTCTAGACTCTTTGCCAGACAGACTCCTGCTAATACTGTCTCATACTCGGCCTCGTTGTTCGTTGCTCTGAATCCAAACCTGATGGCCTGCTGCACCTTGAATCCCTCTGGGCTTGTTAAAAAAATCCCTGCTGCACTGACATTCACCGTAGAAGACCCATCTATATACAGCGTCCATGCACTCTGACCGTGTTGAAGAACTGCAACTGCTCGATCGGATATCTCTGCTTCTGGCAGCTCAGCATCTGCTTCGGAGAACGAACATTCCACCATAAAATCGGCCAAGGCTTGACCCTTGATAGCAGTTCGGGGATGATATTCAATAAAAAATTGGGATAATTCCATAGTCTATGCTGCTAATCTCCCCGAAACCTCCGGCTTACCCAGTACCTTTTTCAATGGTTGATCCGTGTAAACGACCAGGAGCCGACCTTAAAAATACTGCCGAAGCTTCCGACTGGCAATTATTAAAGCAAAGGCAAATTTTTCTATATTGGGGTACCTGGTTTCAGCATCTCTTAGGACATGGTTGACATAATAGACCGGATGCTGCTTCCCACTGAACTCCCGAACTAGTACTGCTCCAACTGCCAACGAACTAGCCGCCAGATATAAATATAAAGTCTCTGCTGGGGCAGGCTTCACCAGTAGAAGAGCCGAAGACAGATATGTCTTTATGCCTTGGAAGGCGTCTTCACACTCCGAAGTCCATTGGAATGTCTTCGTATTTTTCGGTCCCTTCAGTGTGTTAAAGAATGGTAAGCATCTCTCTGCAGATTTGGACATGAACCTCCTTAAAGCTGCAATCCTACCGGTCAGACGTTGAACATCTTTGAACGACTGAGGAGTCTTCATGTCTAGAATAGCCTGGATCTTCTCCGGATTGGCTTCAATGCCCCTCTGACTGACCAGATAACCCAGGAATTTCCCTGCACCGAGTCCGAAGGTACACTTAGTAGGATTTAGCCTCAACTTGCGATGGCGGACTGTCTGAAAGCATTCCTCTAGATCATCTAAATGCTTCTGAGTCGTCGTGCTCTTCACGATCATATCATCTACATACACCTCCATGTTCCTTCCCAGGTGCTTTTGGAAGACAAAATTCATCATTCTCTGGTAGGTGGCTCCAGCATTAATCAGGCCGAAGGTCATCTTCTTATAGGCATACACCGAACGGTGTGTGATGAATGTTGTCTTTGGAATGTCCTCCTCGCACATGGAAATTTGGTGATAACCTGACAAAGCATCCATAAAGCTTAGTAGTGCATACCCCGAAGTCGCGTCAATAAGTTGGTCAATATGGGGTAAAGGATAGAAGTCCTTCAGACAAGCTTTATTCAGGTCGGTGTAGTCGATGCAAACCCGCCATTTTCCATTCTACTTCTGTACCAACACTACATTTGCCATCCACTCCGGATAGTCTATCTCGAAGATGAAGTCAGCAGCTATCAGCTTCGCGATCTCTTCATCAATGATCCTTTGTCGTTCAGGTGCAAAGATTCGCCTTTTCTGCTGAACTGGCTTCTTTGACGGATCCACATCCAGCCGATGCTCGACAATCTTTCGACTGATCCCGGGCATGTCCTGTGGCTCCCATGCAAAGATATCCGCATAACAGCGAAGAAGTTCCATAAGATTTGTCCGAAGAGGTTCCGGCAAACCTGAACCAATCTTCACTGTCATGTCCTTCTTCCCAAGGACCAGCTCGATCTCTTCTGTCTCTCCTGTGGGAATAACCAACGGCTCCGAACTGCTTTCAGTAAAGGGCTCGATCTCAATTGCTATGGTTTGTCTCTGCTTGCTGACCCCTACTCCTGAGGAAATAACAGCATTCCGATAACAGCGTCGAGCCAGATCCAAATCCCCTGCTACCTCTCCCACTCCATGTGCCGTAGGGAACTTGATTTTAAAATGAAGGATGGAAGTCACTGCTTAGAGAGCCATCAAGGTAGGTCTTCCCAGTATGGCGTTGAAAGCCGAATCTACATGCACAACATAAAATTTACATATTATTTCTACTTGCTGAGGAGCTGTGCAAGACCACTGGGAGTTCAATAATGCATGCAACTCTAACTGGATCGTTGCTAAAACCGTACAAAGGTGCCTCCTGGCCAACCTCCATCTTTCGTCCATCGAGATGCATCCTATGATAAGCATGGACATACAGAATATCCACAGAAGACCCGTTGTCTATCATCATTCGTTTCACATCCATCGAACCCACTTGTGCAGTGATCACCAACGCTCCTTCATGTAGCTCGATGGGCTCCGAAGGATAATCTGCATCGGTAAAAGAGATAACAGTTCCGGGAAATGCTCTGTCGGTCTTCGGGGGAGCGCTCGCCATGGACATGACTGAATCTAAATATCCTCTCCTTTTCTTCCCAACTACTTTCCCTGCTGTCCCACCAGTTATCACATCAACGACGTGCCTTGGCGGTGGTATTGGAGCATTTTGGACGGGTGGAACCATTTGAACCGTTTGAACAGTACGATCCACATTCTGCTGATCTTGTTGGTCCCTCCCGGCCACATACTGAACCAGCAAACCGTTTTGAATCTTCTTCTCCACAAAATCTTTCAGATTGCAACACTCATTAGTATCATGGTCTGCGGCTTGATGATAGCCACAATATTTCTGGGAATTGCCCTGCCCTGTCCTGTAATTATCACGAGGTGGCTCGAAGAATGGCTGGTTCCTGATCTGGTCCAAAATCACCGACCTATCCGTATTCAGCTTGGTGTAAACCTTATTCACCCTAGGGGCGGACGCAGGTGGACGACTACTCCCCTGTCGCCATGAGTTGTTGTACTTCTTCAAACTGCCCTCTGGGCGATCATTATACCCCCCCCCGTCTTCCTCTGATCTCCCTCAGTATTAGGAATATCTGCCTCTTTCATTTGGTCCGAAGAAGGACGCTTCAGGCTATTCATGGCCTCTTCCACAATAATATAACCTTCTACCTTGTCGAAAGCCTCTACCAGGCTCTTCGGATGATGGAACATCAATTTCTTCACTAGCTTTTCAGACTTCACCAGATCTAATCCATTCTGAAACAACCCTACCGCCTGGAGATCATTTAAGTCGGACACCTGACCAACTGCTTCTCTAAATCTCTTCACATATTGGCCTAAGAATTCGTTGGTGAACTGTCTGACCTGGGCTAAAGAACCCGTAGGTTTCCCTCTTCTTTGGTTGCTCCCAAAGCGGGCATGAAACTTATCACAGAGCTCGGTCCAAGAGGAAATTAAATCTGACGGTAAAGTTTCCATCCATTGCCTCGCATCTTTTCTTAGTGTTGTGACAAACGTGTGACACTTGGCAGTATCGGTAAAGTCATAATAATCCATCAGCCGGTCGAACACCTGGCTATGGTCATAAGGATCTCCAGATCCGTCATAACTCTCCATCCGTGGCAGCTTCTTAGTGACGTCTGCCTTTTCCTTAAGAATGTTCGAGGAGAAAGGAGATGCCTTCTTCCCCGGGGTGTCCTTCGCCTGTTGGAACTCTGCTAACTGCTTTCTAAGCTCTTTCAATTCTTTTGCCAGAAAATCGACACCTTCCGGCTGCGAGGAGACTTCTATCTCCTGGGCGAACTTCGGATCCCGAACAGACTAACCTTTTCTACCTGACCCTGCTGCCTTTGTTGAACTCCTGGATCTACTCCGGCGTACAATTCTATTCTCATGTCGAGAATACTCACGCTGGTGCTCTCTCCTTCTGGTTTCTGGCGCGATCTCCCTTGACCTGCTCATTTGCCTGTCGTCGTCTCGATGCTGAGAATCAACGACCATTAGTGCCTTCTTCAAGGCCAAGGGAGTTCTGCTCCTTGACCTCCTTCTGTCGCGAGAACGATCCCTAGATATGTGTATAGAATGCTCCGGCTCTTTGCCCTCTCGCCGTTACATTTCCTTATGCCTACTCCGTCTTTCGAACTGTACATGCCTGGATGTTTCGTCCCTCAATTCGGCCATCCAAAGCATTTGTTTGGCTATATCTTCTCTCTGTTTTAAAAGGACTTCTAAGGCCCTATCCGCTTCGTCTGCCATCCTCGCCAACTTGGCAGCTCTGTCCTCCTGACCACTTCGGCGATAAGTCATGGTCGGTGAACCTTCTGCTCGCCCTCGACTATGATCTCGCTCTTTATCTGTATCAAAGACCAGCCTCCGTCTGGCTTTACCATGAATCTTTGGACGAAGATCCCCCGAATCGTACTTGGAGGTCGTACTATCATGAGCACTTTTAGAAGGACCCAGGCGATCCTTTACCGAAATACGGGGCAACGACGAGCTCACAACCATCGCCTGCCCTTCGGGTGTTGGTGTTCTACTCTTCCCCATGAACACTGACGTAGAATGACCACAATGTGTGTGATTGAAAAATACTCAGGACACTAGAACTCAGCCCTCCTTTTAGCGCCAATGTTAACGCCAAGATCTTTGGTGACGTCCCAATCACGTAAGACGCCCTAATCCTGCACAGTAAACACAGTCAACACCAGAAGCTTGACGGCTGGACCGTCGGGGGATAGCTCCGGCGTGAGAGTCAGTACAGGTCGTTCAAGGTTTAACAATGGAGGATAAAAAATCTAGTGTCTCTAGAGAGATAAAAATCGTGGGTCGTGTGTATGCGTACCTTTCCTTAGAGACTTCCTGGCTAGGTTATACTCTCTTGCCTGGTTTACCGTGCCACCAACTCTTATCTGACACAGCTCCCTACCCCTCACTAATCTTAGCCGGATTCATGCAGGTTGTCACCTTTTTTCCACTGTGCATGCCGCCGGCTGGATAAAATCCCATCCACATTAATGATTTTCAGATTTTTGGTCAATAGTCACCTCCTTTCATCATTGCAAGTCAAAGACTTAGATATTAAAATATCTAATGGACCAATCCATTGACCCGGCCCAATATTAAGGAGATATAATGTAAAAATTAGGCCCAATCTTCAAGACCCAATAGGGGAGACCCAATAGACTAATTGGATAATTAAATCCACAAGGCCCAATATGAGAAATATCATGACCCAACATTTATATTCAACAAAATTTGCAGAAATTCAATGAACAAATGCAGTGTTTACAAAATAAAAACTTGTTTTATAAAATAATTATCTATTCACATAAAACAATTTTCTGTTCATATAAAACAATACTATAATTACAGAAAATATAAATTTGCTTTAAGATTGTTATCTGTAATATATAATATTATTTAATATATATAGATATGATAAAACAGAACATAATTATATATATATATATATATATATATATATATATATATATCATATAAAATATTAATAAATAAATTTGAGTCCTTTGAATTAACAAAGTCTCCTTAAAGCAAATTTATTCCCCCACAGATACTAAGGGTTAATTGAATAATTGCTTCTCAAGATAAAACGGATTTCAATTCTTAATTAGTAGCATTACAAAATTAAGAATTCCTTGAACCAAATTCAATGTTTATGTACTGAACTTAATATGAATGTTAATGATGTATGCATGGAAAAAACATTGGGAGAAAAAAAAAACTTACCGTAACACTTTTCAATTTTACGCAGAACGGGAACGGGAATGGGAATATACTTAATAACGGAACGGGAATTTACTGACAGAACGGAGAACGGGAATTTTCTGACAGAACGGGGAATGGGAATTTTCTGCAGAACGGAACGGGACTGAAATTTTCAGAACGGGAGGGAAAATTTGTTATCTTTGAAATGCTTTCCCACACCATTTATTTATAGGAAAATTTCGCATGTAACCGTCGTCAAAACGACGTAGTATTGTGATGATAAAAAATATATATTACGAACCCGCCCGTCACGACCCGACCCGACCGGACTTGGAAGTCAATTTTCTCATTCAATTCAAAACTCTTTTCCAAATATAACTGCACATTGACCCACACACACACACATTCATATAACAGTTTCTTGAAAAGTGGTGATCACTGTGGTAACACGGATGTCGGGGGGTGCCTAACACTTTCCCTCCGCATAATTAAGCCACCGGACCCTAATGAATCTCGGTTTTACAGACCCGTTTAGCAGTGTCACATCACTTGGTCAACATAGAAACCTTTTCTCAGTTGTGTTGGTAAAACCATATAAAAAACCAAATGGCAACTCTCACAGTCAAATCGTCGATATATAAATGTCGGACCTTTTCACAACTTATTTTTTCAAACAAATCTCACCTAACATGAGAACACCAAAGAACAAGATTAGAAAAGGGACAAATAAAAATCCCGACGTCGACACCATTGTGGAGATTTTTTGGGTTGCCCAGAAATGCAAAGTCAAGACTGCTCAACCTACTTTGACCATTAATAACTTGGAATATGGACATGATATGAACATGATTCCACTTCCAGATTAGTCTCCTCATAGCATACTACAACACTGATACATCTAACAGGTCTAACAATTAACAAATTTGGATCTATGGCCTCTGACATTTAATTTGACTGTCAGGTCATATTTTAGGGTTCTTGACAGTTTTTAAAAACTTTATTTTCCAGCAATTAGATGTTATGGATCCATGATATATCATCATAGATCACTAAATAACATCCTATAACACATAAATAAACATAAAAACACAAATTTTATCTTAGCATACAAGATCTAACTTTGTTAGGATTTATACCTCTCTTTGAATATCTTTTGATCCTTGCCTCCTAATCTAATCTTGGGGTGTTATGGACTTATCTATGGACTGATTTACTAACTAATTTCATGGCTTGAGAAAGAGAGAGACTTGACTAGTGTATAGAACATAAATGAAACTTATCATTGGTTTTTCTCTTTCTTTAATCTCTCACTTTGATTCAATGAACTTAGATGTTGCTAGGTGGCATATAAGATCTGATTTGGGTTAGATTTGGAGCACATGGTAATATCCAAAGTGATGAGTCACAAGATTTGGCAATATTTCTTAACTTAAAAGTTAAGTAAAGGGTATTTTAGTAATTTCACCTCTAAAAGGGTATTTTTGTAATTTCTCATATAATTTTAAGGGTAGTTTAGTCATTTGACATGTTTCTCTTTAATCTTAACCCTTAGGGTTTAATAATCAACATTAGGGTTTGATAATTAGGGTTTAGGATTTCCAAATAAAAAATTAAGGTTTTCAAAAATACAATTAGGGTTCCTAACTTATCGTTAGAGTTTTTTAACTGTAGATTAGGGTTTCTAATCTAACATTAGGGTTTACTAAGGTTATACCTTATCTGATCAACACTTGATCATTAATCCTATATTGTGCATGTGATAACCCGAGATTTCGAATAATCAAAAATTTGCGAATAATTTTTTTTTATTTAATATTAATATTAATTATCATTTTGTGACAAGTATCTGTGATACGAGTCTCGAGAAAGTCAATTTGGGTATTGACTAATAAAATTAGTGTAGAGTTGTGCTTAACAGAGAATAGAAACCCTAACCCTAAGTCCGGATAGGGATTCAATATAAAATATAATTAAAATAATTATATTATTGATTACGTGTTTGTACTGTGTGGTAGTATTGATCAATGATTGATCGGGTAAGGTTTAATATTTATAAACCCTAAGAAGAGATTAGAAAACCTAATCTCAGGATGAAAAATCCTAATGTACCGTTAGAAATCCTAATGGAAAGCTGGGAAACCCTAATTTTATATTCGAGAATCCTAAACCCTAAATTAGGAAACCCTAATCCTAATTGGCAAGCCTATTGTCTGTATAAAACTTAAATATGATTAGAAAATCCTAATTATATTTTTGTTATATTAATTTCTATTTTACAAACCTTAATTGTAATTTAGAAAATTTATTTTTCTTATTAAAATCCTAATTCGTGGGTTATAAACCCTAATGACCATTTTGATCCTAATTGCTAAATTAAGTAATTTTAATTAGGAATATTAATCCTAATTAGCAAGATTGAATTTTATGAATAGGAAATATTAATATATTTATCGAATCCTAATTGTAATTTAGAATTATTAATTTCCTATTTTGGAAACCGAAATTTAAAAATTTTGAAAATTAAATTACAAATCTAAAGGGTTTAAACCCTATACCCTAAAAGGTCCAAACCCTAAACCCTAACTTAAACTCTAAACCCTAAGAGTTTGTACAAATTTCAAGTTTGCCATTAAATTTATTTTGCAAGTGACCAAAATACCTTTTTTACATTTTAAATGAGCTAACTTGTAAAAATGGTTAAAGCTTTAGTGGTTAACCAACTCAATTGACTTTGTGGCATTCAAATCTCAGCAAAACAACCCCAATGTGACAACAAGATCTGATCATGCATGAATCAAAGTAATATAAATAGATTTGGAGAGAGAAAGTTCACAAAAAATTGTAAAATTGCATCCAAGCTCTCACCTACTCTCTCTCTCACCAAGGCTTTCGAAATTCTTTAGTGAATCAGTCACATAATCAGCCCTAGATCAACCAATAACAGATTAGGAAGATCAAGATCAAGATTTGGACAAGAAAGGTATAAAGCTAATTTTAAATTTTGATCTTTGTTGCTTAGAAAATTTTTGTGTTTTAGTGTTTAATCTTATGTTATAATATGTTTTTAGTTGTTATATGTTGATCCATGATGGATCCATAGCATCAAATGGCTTAAAAATGAGTTTTACAAAAATCTGTTCTTGAGCATTCTTAGTGGTCTGACAAGTAATGTCAGTCGCCACGGATCCTTGCTCGTTAATGTTTTCGGATGTTTTAAAGTTGTTGCATGTAGCCTTGTATGTGTTCTGTAAGTTGCAAGTCGTAGTATAGCCATTTGATGTCTGGATTGGAAGTTATTAACGGTCAAAACTCGTTGACCGGGCATGACCAATAGAATTCTAGGCAACCCAGAAAGGCTAAATCCGAGTCTGACAGCTTTTTGTGAGGCCTGGATCTGACAGGTGTTAGGTTGTTTGATGTTGTGTTTGTAACCATGTTGTAGCCTATAAGATGGACTCTAGACCCATGCTTGTATAACATTAAATCAGTAAATATATCGATCGTGGCAAGTAGTCAAAGTAGGTCATTCGACCACGAATTGAATTTATGGAAATTCCAGAAAATATTTTGCACGAACTTTCTGACCATGTTTGACCGAACTTTATATTGTGATTTTGTTGTTTTCAGACTTATTTGTTGTTATATTAATGTACCTTGACACTAGTACTATAACTTTGGACCATAACATAACTGATTCGACCATCGGAGCTGGAAGAGAATTTAACCACAAAGTAGACAGTCGAAGCTGTCTGGGTTTCTGGGAAACCCAGAAAGCCCAGAAGCTTCTGACAGCTACTTTGGGGCTTCAGATCTTGCAAATTTGTTATTGTATGATCAAGTTGTTGGTTGTGTGTTGTAGTATTACATTCCTACTACACGATCACAGTTAGAGCTAGCCCAGAATCGATTTACACAAAGATTAGAAGCCGGGCAAAGTTGACCACTTGTTAAGCCGGCTGTCAGTGTTTTTGAGCTCAAGAACACCAACAGCGACGCTTTGTGTCGCTATAGGCCATTAGCGACGGATTAATTAATTTATTTTCTGATTTTTTCTGGTTATTAATTAAAAATAGAAAATAAATTATAAAAATTATTAAAAATTGTTTTAAAAATTATTTTAAATTTTGAAAAATAATTTTTGACCAATTAGAATATTTTTCTTTAATATTTATAATTATTTAAATATTAAAATTATTTAATTTATTTAGTTAGTGTATTAAATAAATTAGAGAAAAATGATTTAATATTATGAAAAATCATTTTAAGTAAGAATAATGTTTTTAAAAATATTTTGAATTATAAAATATAATTTTTAATATTTTTGGAGCATTTTCATTAATAATTTAATATTAATGATATTAGATTTATTTAATTACTAAATTAAATAAATAAGTTAAAAATGATTTTAATGATTTAAAAATTATTTTAAATAAGAATAAAGTGTTAGAAAATATTTGGAATTATAAAATATAATTTTCAATATTTTTGGAGAATTCTCATTAATAAATTAATATTAATGATATTATATTTATTTAATTATAATATTAAATAAATGAATTAAAAATGATTTTATTGATTTAAAAATCATTTAAAAATGAGAAAAATATTTTAAGTTATAATTAATGACTTTTAATATTTTGATAATAATTACATTAATATTTAAATATTAATGGTGATGATTTAAAAATGATTTTAATTACTTTAAAAATTCATTTAAGAAGAATATTGATGATTTAAAAATATTTTAAGTTATTAACAATAACTTTAATATTTTGACAAATATAACATTAATATTTTTATATTATTAAATATTAATAATAATAAGATTATTTGATAATTAAATCATTTAAAAATGATTTAAGTGTTTGAAAAATTATTATAAATTATAATAATTGTTTATAAATTATTAAAAGCTTCCGGAAAATATTATAAACGATATTTGATTTATCTAAAATAATATTGAAGCTTAGAGACTAATATTAATTGACAATCAATGTGTCAATTATCGGATAGGGTGACCAGAACACCGAGAATGGACCGAAGTCCACCCAGGCCGAACTAGTTAGACTTATTAAGTGTTTATATAGGTTATAAACACTAATGTGACTATGTGGTAATGTGTCTAGGAGAAGTTTGGCTGTAAAATACAGTGTTACGTGTTATAAATGATTGTGCTAATTGTGAGATCGACATTGTTGATTATAGGTCTTATAAACGCAGTTATTTATATTGTGTAGCTGTAATCAACGTGAAAGGCAAGTTTCCTAACTCAACCTTGAGTTATATTCATTCAAATATTATAATGGTTAATTATTGCTAATTATACCATGTCCAGGGAATTTATTGTTGATTATTCACAATTAGTGCATGATTTAAATTCAAATTGAATTACTGATTCGAAAAATATATATTCGTAGAATTAATGTTGTTGGATATTTATATCTGCAGAAACTAATATTGACAGTACAGATAATTCCAGTTTAGTGTCAAATTATATTGAGAAAAGTCTTAGCTAATTATTCTGGCTAGACGAACAATTGTTAGAACTTGATAAATACGAGAAGAGAAATCAATTGTTATTGATAGATTGATGTCAGTTGTTTCGGCTAGATCGATAAGTAGATAAAATTTGAAATCACAATATTTCGTTGTTAAATCAAAAATCTTGATTCTGAGACTGAGAAGAACAACCTTTTATATAAAGGGAACATTTTGGGTGGTATATTTGACCATTGCGCGCTGTTAAGTATTATGCATAATATAGGGTACAAGGAGTTGGCCGGCTCTAAGTACTTGCAGAGGGGTGTGATTTAATCTTTATGGTTATCTGATATGCCTGCGTATGTATCAAAGTAAATCTTTGATAGATACCCGAGAAAATAAGTTTTAAAATCTGGTGGGATCACTCAGCATAAATCTGAAAATTATTCCACTTTGTTATTGCTTAGAATTGATTCTTGAGTATTCAATAGAATATCGTAGAAACTTTGAAAGCGTTGTACTCTTTCATTATCAAATTATTGTGTTGCCTAGAATACAAGAAGAATTGTTATTGATTAACGATTTGTTCAGGTATTTCAAAGTTCCCCGAACTTTAGTTTCATTATATCAAAATAGATAGTCTGTTCTTGTTGATTCATATACCTTTATTGTATGTCTTAACTTGCGGGGCAAACTTGTTGCTCACCCTTGCTTTAAATAAAGCATTTCAGCTAGGAACGAAGAGGCCAGCGGGTCAAAGAAGAACAAAGGCAAAGGCAAGATGTTGGAGTAGTTATAATGAACAATATTATTATGTTATATTGTATTGTAAACCCTTTTTGTATATCTAAAGGGGTATTTCTGTAATGTTAAGGTTAGTGGACCTGGGACTTATGTATTAACAATATATGTTAATGACTTATGTAATCCTATTTATATATGAATGGGTAGTTAATTGGTATTATATTATGGATCGTGAACACCAAACTCGGGGGTCAGGTAACCCGGATTTGGGGGTGTCACAATACAAATACCTAATCATAGATACAATTATAATAGCTGTATTAACTATCAAATCCCTATCCGTGATCAGGGTTAGGGTTGTCATCAGTTGTTTAACATAACTTCATACATATTTCTTAGTCAATAAATAGTTTGACTATCTTGCTTTGCTTATAACATAGATACTCAACATAATATTGATAGTCAATTTCGATATCAAATAAAAAAAAATTATTCGTAAAAATAACATTGTTTAAAATTCAGGGTCCTCACATAACATATTTTAATATAATTAAAATAGAGTATTATTTAATTAAGTAAACTCTCTAATCTTATTAGGGATAATTAATTAAACTCTTTTAATTAATTTGCCTCATAATCTTATTATGAATAAATGAAAGTAATAATATTAAATTAATTTATAAACTCCTTTAGAAATTAAAATTATAATAATTATAATAATATTAATAAGACTGCTCTTATTAATTTATATTTAATATTTTTAAAATATTAAATAATAAATATTAAGCTATTTAATTTATTCTATCATCATAAATTGAATTAAATATACTTAACATATTATTACGATTATGCCATTAACTTCTTAAATAATTATTCTTCCTTTTATAGTGTGACCCTTTAGGTTCTCCATATAAAAACCGGTTGTGAATAAATCAATTAGAACAATTCTAATCTTATTTAAATAAATAAATTAAACAATTAATTTATTTAAATAAATAATATTTATTCTACAATGAGGATAAGCCTCCTTAGCAATCAACAACTTTCCAGTTAATATAGATTTCAACATTTATTATTAAAGAGAGTAAATAGTTACCGTATAATTTAATCTTTCCACCATACAATGTCCCAATTAAATATAAGACATGGAATTACTGTCAAGTCTTATTTTATTTAATTATTTGTATTTCGATTCCTAAATGCACAACTTCTTTTGAATGCAAATTAGAAACTACTTTCTAATTTCATTCCACCTTGGCCAAAGATTCCTGGATTGTCATTTATCGAATCACATAGGACATTTCTCTTCTTTTACTAAAAGTGGTAAATTCTTTATTTATCATTCATTATCTCCATATATAACTTTTTACACCCAAACATACCCTTTGATATACCACAAGGGTCTTAAGGAATAAGTCAAAGTGTAAATCATTATATACAAGATACTATGATGATCTCAAGTCTAAGGATTACTTGTATTACTATCACTACAGAAATTTCAATTGACATACAAGTAAAACTCCATTAGGTATTCCTTAGCAAGTCACGTTCAGTGAACTTATTCTCCAATAAGCACCTACATACTTGCTTTAGTGTCTCCACACAAATGATCATGACATCAATCATCCTCATCTAATGAGCAAGCAACGTATGTACCAATCTATCCGAATTCACTAACTCCCTTTTTAGTAATCCATTGATTGGGAACATTTTAGTTTGTAAGCTATATAAGAATTTAAATCACATTAGCATGATCTCGTCATGATTCTAAAAGTATTACTTAAAACTATGAGTTTATCACATATTATTAAAATAGCACCATGTAGATAAATTAAATGCCTTTATTAAAAAAATACTTTTATTAATAAATAAATAGGATTGATTACAAAGTATATGCTTTATCATCATACATGATTAGCTTGTATGCATACTACTTTCGATCTCCCACTTGCACTAAAGTCAATTTCCATGGTATCTCATACCCATCTTCTTTAAGTGATGATTGAACTGCTGTTATGTTAACGCTTTAGTAAATCGATCTGCAATGTTGTCTTGAGAGTCCACATGCTCGAGGGTGACATCTCCTCTTTCAATAATTTCTCTAATCAAATGAAAATGCTACAACACGTGTTTGAATTTCTAATGAGACCTAGATTCCTTAGCCTGCGCAACAGCTCCGGTGTTGTCACGGAATAAAGGTACTAGTCCTCTAATGCTAGGAACCACATCAAGTTCGGTTTATGAACTTTTTCATCCAAACAACCTCCTTTACAACTTCACTTGCAGCTATGTACTCTGCCTCTATCACTAAATCAACAATTGTTTGCTGTTTGGAACTTTTTCAATTCACTGCGCCACCATTCAAGGTAAACACATACCCCAAAATAGATTTACTGTTATATTGGTCTATTTGAAAACTTGAGTCTGTAAAGCCCTCTAGTTTCAATTCAGACCCACAGTAGACAAGAAATACATCCTTAGTTTTTCTTAAGTACTTTAGGATATTTTTCACTACCTTTCAGTGCTTTTCTCCTGGATTCGACTTATATATGCTTTTTACACTAAGTGCATGAGCGACATCCGCTCTAGTATATATCATATCGTGCATGATAGATCTTATTACTGAAGCATAAGGAATCTTACTCATACGATTTCGTGGAGAGATGTATTCCATGGCTCATCGGCATAAGACCTCTCTTAGAATTTTCCATGCTAAACCTCTTTAGCATTGAGTCAATGTACATTCCTTGGGACAAGCCAAACATCCTTTTAGATCTATCTCTATAGATCTTTATCCCCAAAATATAGGATGCTTCTCCCAATAAGTGTTTAGATAACCAGATTTTAATTGATTGAAGTATAGGAATATCATTCCCTATAAGTAATATATCATCAACATATAATACAACGAATGAAACAGTGCTCCCACTAACCTTCTTGTACACACATGGTTCATCCTCATTTTAGACAAAATCAAACTCTTTGATTGTCTCATCAAAATAGATGTTCCACCTACGAGAAGCTTGCTTCAATCCATAAATGGATCGTTGTAAATTACAGACTTGATTTGTTCCAACCGTTGAAACAAATCCCTCTGGTTGTGTCATATACACATCCTCCTCAAGTTTCCCATTGAGGAAGGCTGTTTTCACATCCATCTGCCAGATTTCGTAGTCATGGTAAGCTGCAATCGCAAGCAAAATCTGAATGGACTTGAGCATCGTTACTGGTGAGAAAGTTTCGTCATAGTCAACTCCTTGTCTTTTTTTAAAACCTTTTGTGACCAGTCGGTTCTTATAGGTCTCTACCTTGCCGTCTACTCTAGTCTTTCTTTTAAAGACCTATTTACACCCAATAGACTTAATGCCTTCAGGTGGTGAACTCAAAGTCCATACTTGGTTTTCATACATGGAGTCTATTTCGAATTTCATGGCTTCTTGCCATTTCTCTGAGTCTTTATTACTCATAGCATGTTCATAATTCAATGGAGCATAATCATCTATGATGCATACTTCATCGTCATCCTCTATGACGAATCCATACCTATCAGGTATCTTCGGTATTCTTCTAGATTTATGAATAGGGTGTGTTACAATAGGCTCTTCCACTTGGTTAGGTACCTGACTTTGATCCATAGTATTTTATGGTTCTTAAACTTCTTCAAGATATATCTTACTCCCACTGACCCCTTCAAGGATAAACTCCTTTTCCAAGAAGGCAACATGTTTCGTAACAAACACCTTTTGATTAGTTGGATGATAGAAATAATACCCTGATGTTTCTTTAGGGTATCCCACAAATCTACACTTATCAGATCTAGTCTGTAGCTTATCATTTTCAGACTTTTTGACATAAGCTGGACAACTCCAAGTCTTAACATGCTTAAGATTTGATTTCCTCCCTGTCCATAACTCATATGGGGTCTTGGGGATGGATTTGGTAGGTACCTTGTTAAGTAGGTATGCTGCTGATTCTAGGGCATATCCCCAGAAAGAAGTTGGAAGATCAGCAAAACTCATCATGGATCGAACCATGTCCAACAATGTTCGATTTCTCCTTTCAGACACACCATTAAGCTGTGGTGTCCCTGGTGGAGTCCATTGTGAAATTATACCATTTTCTTTGGGACAATCAAAAAACTCACCACTTAAGTATTCACCACCTCGATCCGATCAAAGAATTTTAATAATTTTGTCAGTTTGTTTTTCTACTTCACTTCAGAACTCTTTGAACCTTTCAAATGATTTAGATTTGTATTTCATTAAATACACATATCCAAATCTTGAGTAATCATCAGTGAATGTAATAAAATAAGAATACCCTCCTCATGCATTCGTTGTCATAGGTCCACATACATCTGTGGGTACTAACGCTAACAACTTTGTAACTCTTTCTCCTTTTCCACTAAAAGGAGATTTAGTAATTTTTCCCATAAGACAAGATTCACAAGTTGGATATAATTCATAATCTGATAGCTCTAGGAGCCCATCTTGATGCAACTTTGATAATCTTGTTTCATTAATATGACCAAGTCTACAGTGCCACATGTAGGTATAATTAACATTATCTCTTTTCCTTTTCTTAGTTTGTTCAATTTGAAGTATATTTTTATACAAGTTAAGTATATAAAGTCCATTTTGCAAATTACCAACACCATATAAAACATTATTATTATAAATAGAACAACTGTTGTTCTTTATTATAATGTCAAAACCAACCATATCCAATACAGAAATTGAAATAATGTTTTTAATGATGTTTGGAACAAAATAACAATTATTAAAATTAATGAACTTGCACGTAGGCAATGCTGAACAATAAGTCCCTACAGCTAATGCAGCAATCTTTGCTCTATTTTCCACTCGTAGGATGACTTCATCCTTGTTCAACTTTCTACTTCTAACCAGTCCTTGCATATTATTACATATGTGAGAACCACAGCCGGTATCCAATACCATAGTAGAAGATTGACTTTCAAAAAAATTAATTTCAATCATAAACAAACCTTGATTAGGATTCGAAGCTTCTCCAAGCTTCCTCTGCTTTTGTTTCGCAAGATAATCCTTGTAGTTCCTCTTCTAGTGACCCGGCTTGTTGGAATAGAAGAATGATCCACTATTAAGACATGGTCCTTCTTGGATGGGAAGTGACCTTTACCAGTTTTCATGTGAAAATTCACAACAAATTATGAGACGGTGTCCGGGAGTGACTGCAAGACTAAATCTTGACTCACTCCCCATCCATGACGAACCCAAGTTGTCCAAGACATTCAATCAGATTAATCATCTTTAAGACATGAGTCTCAACAGTAGTGCCTTCGGTCATCCGAGATCGAAAGAGCTCCTTAGATATTTCATATCTTGCTGTCCTACTTTGCTCACCATACAACTCTTGTAGGTGTAGCAGTATAGTAGGAGCATCCATGGTTTCATGCTGACGCTGAAGCTCGTTACTCATGGATGCGAGCATGATGCATTGAGCCACAGATGCATCATTTTTCCACTGTTTAAAAGTAGCAATCTCTTCCTCAGAGGTTGTCTCTGCAACTTTTGCAGGTACAGGCGAATTTCAGACATAAGAAATCTTTTTAGTAGTGAGAACAATTCTCAGATTCTATAACCAGTCCGTGTAATTCAATCCGGTCAGTTTGTTAGCATCAAGTATGCTACGCAGTGAAATTAATGAGTGTGACATTTTTTCAAATTTCTGCATGTGAAAAGATAACATTTTAGCAAACATTCATTTAATTAATTTATATTACCAAAATAAATTAGGTCTTATTTTATATTGGCATCTCCCACTATTTTCTTCAAACTATATTACCCTCATGCATACAGTTCAGCAAAATCTAATTAAAGTTTTTGCTAGCGAGAATAAGGATCCCATTTCAAATATATATAATCTTGTGGTGACACAAAAAACTATATATAAATAAATAGGTAGACAACTCATTGTCAATTACATCATTATGTAACTCCTTTTCTTTTGCCTCTTAAATTATTTTGATCAAGTGGTGGCACATCCGAATCAAAATTATATAAGTTAAGTCCAACCTAGCACTTCCATATATTCAAAAAAAAAATATTGTCCTTGTGGTGACACAACAAAATAATATTGTTCAATCTTCTTTATAAGCATCAAATGTGATAAATTAACATCTTAAATATTTAATACTTGCCTTGTGGTGACACAACAAACTCATATTAAATATTTAATACTCTATTAATTTTATCATGCTAGAAGGCGATGTTCGATATTCCAAATATCTTTGAACGCTTAGGACTTAATATAAATTCTTTGAGGGGTTTGTTATTATTTGTTTCATCTTGTTTAGTGCGCATGCACACACACACACACACACACATACACACACACACACACACACACACACACACACACATATATATATATATATATATATATATATATATATATATATATGACGCGTGTTTAATAATATGGCGCGTATTTTATATATATATAATACTAGCATGCACATATACAATAGTATATTTTACCCGAATTGATTATGGACTTTTATTCTAGTTTGGTTCACTAGAGCCACTAAGTGAACCAAAAGGTCAAACCCTAGGGTGCAATAATAAATATTTAAATATAACTATTACATTTAAACCCAGGCTCCATTACAAACGGGACTTCAAGCGCTCCTTGCTCCTTGATCTCCGGTTCTTCGTGAAATTCTAACTAATCCGATTACATAAACTATTTAATTTAAATCGAAACCTTGATCAACAGTCATGGGAAGTACATATGAGAGAGATAGAATTTGCAACAAGAAGAAAATCAGAAAAGCTGAGGTACGCAGACCCCATTTAATAAGAACCCATATATAGACACTCGAAAATTTTGCATTTTTGTTACTAACTTTGCAGGAGGGCATAATCTTCTTTCAGAGATAACCCTGGAAGTCAAAGCAGCGCAGTCCCAGAGACAACCCCAGGATACTCAGTTTGCCATCTCAGAGACAACCCCGAGATATTCAGATCCAGTCCCGGAGATAACCCCAAGATCCTCAGTTTGCCATCTCGGAGACAACCCCTAGATATTCAGCGCAGTCCCGGAGACAACCCCAGGATACTCAGTCAGTTCCATCTCGGAGACAACCTCGAGATACTCAGTTCCAACCCCGGAGACAACCACGGGAGTTTTATTTTCAACCTTGGAGACAACCCCGAGGCATGCAGTTACAATTCCGGAGATAACCCCAGAAGAGCTCGTTTCAATCCCCAGCAATCAACTTCAACCTCGGTGATAGCCTCGAGGCACTCAGTCCCAAACCCGAAGATAACTCCGGGAGATCAGGCACACCTCAGAGACAACCCTGAGGACATTCAGCAATTATAGCAACCCAATCTCAGAGATAACCCTGAGCAACGACTGCTAAATTAGCCCAGATGTAAGACCCCAATTTTTATAAATAAAGATGAATTTTCTATAAATATCATTTTTGAATATTATGGAGTTAATTTGATATAATGTTATAGTTGTGGGTAATATTTATAAATTTTGCAAAGTAAGCAAGTTGTTATAAAATATTCGTTTGGTCGGAGAATATTCTTTTTGTCGGGGAATATTCGTACGACGGCACAATCATTGGTGGACCCCACAACGGAATTATTGTCGGATGGAGAAAACGACAGAATTATCTTTCTATAAAAATAACGGCTGAGGTGTTACCGTTAAAACTGTTGAACTACTCGGTAGTAAAAGTACAGTAATACGCGTGGTTGCATAGTAGCACACGGTATTGATTATTGATGCTTACGTGAGAAGTCACTCAGCTATACTCAATTATTGCTACAGTAATTGCTGCATCATATCTCTTAAATTATTGTCATAGTATCATCTGTATAATATGTTATATTATTGAGACGTTGTGGTAAGTTTGGTTATTTTATGGGGGGCCATATGTCATCATCTAAGAGTCTCTTCGTCAATAGTAATTACCGTCGTCAATAGTAATTACCGTCGTCAATAGTAATTACCGTCGTCAATAGTAATTACCGTCGTCAATAGTATTTACCTTGGTCAATAGTAATTACCTTCGTCAATAGTATTTACCTTGGTCAATAGTAATTACCTTCGTCAATAGTATTTACCTTGGTCAATAGTAATTACTTTCGTCAATAGTAGTTGTCCCTTCAATATTACCAAGAGTCATTTGACCCTTCGTTAAGACCAAGAGTCATTTGACCCTTCGTTAAGACCAAGAGCCACCCTCAGTTTTTCTATAAATAGAGGCCTAGGGCTTCATTATTTTTCACGAATTCATTCAAGCTATAGAGAGAGAAAGTATAGAGAGAATAAGAGAGAGAGAGACTAAAAGTATTCTGCTACATCACTTTTCCAATATCCAGTTCTTTTAAGGTAGGGAATATTATTTCTTTTATATTCATGAAGAGAACTTCTGTTATTCCATTTGTTATTATTCTGTTGGAATAACCAGTATACGCGGTCTACCCTATACTTGGTGACATTCTTCTATTATTCTGTTGGAACATCCTGTCTGTGTGTTTTACACCGGACCTGGTTCCGTTTATTATTCTGTTGGAACATCCTGTCTGTGTGTTTTACACCGGACCTGGTTCCGTTTTATTATTATTCTGTTGGAATATCCTGTCTGTGTGTTTTACACCGGACCTGGTTCCATTATTTATTATTCTGTCGGAATATCCTGTCTGTGCGTTTACGCCGGACCTGGTTCCATTATTTATTATTCTATTGGAATAACCTGTCTGTGCGGTCTATCGCATGCATGGTGATTTCTTTTGTTATTCCATTCTTTATTGTACTCAGTTGGTTAAGTTTTGACTTCTATACTCCATGAAATTTGTGGAATATCCTTGATAGTTGCGTTTCATCCAGTATCTTTTCAAGAAAATATTCTTCTAAGCGTTCTTGAATTTTACTCCACAATGCAGTATCATGTTGACAATTTGGACGTTGTTAATTCCTGGATAAATTAATTCTTGAACTTGTTTTATTGAATTCTTATATCATTGTCATCATCCTCATGTTTATAAAATGTTGAAAGTCATCTGTGGCATGTAGTGCATAGATGGACTTGGTATGATTATGACCAGGGATTATTCGGTATAATCATGACCGTAATGTTACAAATGATGTGGTAAAAGTCCTCATTGGCCCGTAGTGCATTGATGGACAGTTGTTGGCATGATCATGACCATTAATGAATATACGAATATCCTTGGCCGTAGTGCAGGGGTGATTCGATGATGTGGATTATTTTATTAAGCTGAGTCTCAGCGATCGCAGTGTTGAAAAACCTTTTAAATCATAAAAGATAGTAGAGTTTATTTTCTACTTGACTCTTTTAATGGATTGCTTGTTCCGCTGCAGTTAAACTTGATGTCTATTATATTTTATCAGTTTAACATTGTTGAAGGCTAATGATAATTTATTCTGCATTATCTTAGTCATAATATTTCTTACTGGGCTAGTTGAGCTCACCCTTTCTTTCACTGTTCTCTTCAGGAAATGAGAACGTAGCTGGGACAAGTCGGGGTACGGAGTGATGGTCCGAATGATAGTATTAGTTAGTAGTCCTCACTATTCTATGTAATGGTGTGTTAATAAATGTAATGAGGACTCCTTTTGAGTATGAATACTCTCTAGAAGATAATATTTGTATTCAAACTCACAGTTTATGTTTTGTCGTATTGTACACGACAGTTGTATTATTAAGTTGTATTTGTATTCTGTACTATGTATCTGACGACCCAAGATGGGTGATGTATACCTAATTTTGGGGGCGTCACAGTTGGTATCAGAGCTTAGGGATATGATCCCTGGCTAAGATGTGAGAATAGAACTAGGAGGGGAGAGACGGGGAATTCCTTCGCTAGTATGACATACCTAAGTTTATTTGCATGGTATTTAATTGGTCGGTCATAATATAAGGATAATATATGACATATCAATTAATTTTTATTTTGTGGCAGTATCTGAAAATGGCATCCGAGAATGTTGAGAATAGCAATGGAGCACAGACGACTGTTGATTCACCACACATCAATAATCATGATAATGTGCATCAGGAAGGTGTCAATCCTCATGCAAACAACAACACTGACCAAATGATGAATGATCAAATGTTCAGAGGCTTTATGCAATTCATGCAACAACAGGTGAAAGCGGCTCCTGTCCACAACGTAGGTGGAAATACTGGAAACTCTCAGGCGGTCACCGCTAAACAGTTTAAGGAGCTGGGACCACCGGAGTTTAAGGGAGAACCCAAACCACTTGTAGCTGAAACATGGATAAAGCAGATCACCAAGATATTTGATGTCTTGGGTTGCTCCGAGGAGCAAAAGGTTCCCTTTGCCGCCTTTATGTTGCGAGGAGAGGCAGATTACTGGTGGGAATCGATAAAGCGTACTCAACCTGCCGCACTGAAGATGTCCTGGGAGAAGTTCCAAGAGCTGTTTAACGACAAATACTTTCCCGAGAGTATTCGTCACATGAAGGAGGTGGAGTTCATCAAATTGGAGCAGAATAATATGACCGTGTCACAGTACGAGGCAAAATTTGCGGAGTTATCCCGGTTTGCGTCCCACCTGGTGGATAATGAAGAAAGAATGACGCGGATGTTTTTAAGAGGTTTGAAGCCGGAGATACGTCAACATCTTGTTTCTCATAAACTATGTTTGTATTCAGATGTTGTAAATAGGGCTCAGTTGGTGGAGCGCGATAACGAGACAACGCAACAAAAAGAGAGCAGCCGGCAAAATGATAATACCAGTGAGAGCAGTCATCGAAGCGGTGACAACAAGCGTGGAGGGAATCAACAGGCCAGAAATGGTAACCACTTCGGTGGTAATCAGGGCCAAAACAATAAGAATGGACATTTCAAGAAGAGGAGATTCAACAATGATGGAAAGACGTCAGCACCAGCACCTGTCGTTAAGGAAGGAGAACGACCACCTATCATATGTTTCAAATGCGGAGGGGAGGGGCACATCAGTCCAAACTGCGCGATGCCGTCCAAAGCATGTTATAATTGTGGAAGAGAAGGTCATTTAGCCCGATTTTGTCGTTTACCGAAGACAAATTCAGCTAGGATGGAGGCACCAAAGGCCGTCCCAGAAAAGTCAAAACCGGTTGTGCAAGGGAGAGCGTTTGTTGTGACCTCCCAGAAGCAAGGAACCCGAATGAGGTCATCACGGGTAAGCTTATCATAAACTCTAACGAAGTCTATACTTTATTTGATACCGGTTCAACCCATTCTTTTATTTCTCCTACTTGCGCTCATCGATTAAATTTGATTCCGGAGAAATTAGACTTTGACTTAGCAGTTGAAACTCCATTGGGAGAAACCTTCATTACATCCACGGTTTATAAGTCTTGTTTGGTTCAAGTTGGTACCCACACATTACCTATCGATCTGATTTCATTAAAAATACTTGCATTTGACGTGATTCTAGGGATTGATTGGTTAACTACTCATTATGCAAAAATTGATTGTTTTCGTAAGGTTGTTAGTTTTCATATTCCTAATCGACCTATTATGCGAATTCAAGCAACCAAACCATTAAAATCAATCGCTGTCATCTCAAGCCATAAAGCTATTCGTTTATTGAAAAACGGATGTCAAGCTTTCTTAGCTCATGTCACAGATCTAAACAAAAATACGTCAGCTTTGAATGATATTTCTGTTGTTAATAAATTCCCTGACGTATTCCCTGAAGAACTTCCTGGCCTACCCCCAGAGCGTGAAATTGAATTTTGTATCGACCTTGAACCTGGTACAAAACCCATTTCCAAAGCCCCATATCGAATGGCTCCTATTGAACTTCAGGAGTTAAAGACCCAACTGCAGGAATTGTTAGACATTGGTTTTATTCGTCCTAGTACTTCTCCTTGGGGTGCTCCTGTTCTGTTCGTGAAGAAGAAAGATGGAAGTATGCGACTTTGTATTGATTATCGGGAGTTGAATCATGTCACCATCAAAAATAGGTACCCATTGCCACGTATTGATGACCTGTTTGACCAGTTGCAAGGAGCACAATTCTTTTCAAAGATCGATCTTCGTTCTGGATATCATCAGCTGAAGGTTAGAACTGAGGATATTCCAAAGACGGCTTTTAGAACTCGGTACGGGCATTATGAATTCTTAGTTATGTCTTTTGGATTGACTAATGCTCCTGCTGCCTTCATGGATATGATGAACAGGGTATTTAAGGAATATTTGGATCACTTTGTGGTCGTCTTTATCGATGACATCCTTGTTTATTCCAAAAGCCGTGAAGATCATGAGCAACACTTGAGGCTGGTACTCCAAAAGCTTCGTGAATACAAACTTTATGCCAAGTTGAAGAAATGCGAGTTTTGGCTGGAAGAGGTAGCATTCCTTGGGCACGTAGTATCAAGTCGTGGAATATCGGTTGACCCGGCAAAGATTGAAGCTATTCAAAGCTGGGAGCAACCTAAATCAGTGACCGAGGTACGTAGCTTTCTTGGTTTAGCTGGTTATTATCGGAGATTCGTGGAAGGATTTTCTCGAATCGCTACTCCATTAACTCAGCTGACTCGGAAAGATACAAAGTTTGGTTGGAGCGAAGAATGTGAGCAGAGTTTTCAAGAACTCAAGAGGAGACTCATTTCAGCACCTGTTCTAACAATACCATCTGGCTCGGAGGGATTTGTCATCTACAGTGATGCTTCGAGCAAAGGGTTGGGATGCGTTCTCATGCAACATGGAAAAGTCATAGCCTATGCATCAAGACAACTCAAGGAATATGAGAGGAATTATCCTACTCATGATCTAGAGTTGGCAGCTGTTGTCTTTGCACTTAAAATTTGGAGGCATTACTTGTATGGGGAGAAAGTGGAGATCTTTACGGATCATAAAAGCCTCAAATATTTCTTCACTCAAAAGGAACTCAACATGCGACAACGACGTTGGCTTGAACTGTTGAAAGATTATGATCATACCATTCAATACCATCCTGGAAAAGCGAACGTGGTAGCTGACGCATTGAGTAGAAGATCATATGCGGGTACAAGTGCAATATTAACAACGCAAAGGCCCATTTTGTGTGACTTGCAAAGGATGGAGATAGAGTTGAAGACTCCAGGGACCCATGTGATGATGGCGAATATACGAGTAGAACCGACTTTAATCGATAAAGTTAAAGCTGCTCAAGCTACAGACCTGGAGCTGATGCGTATGAAGAAGAAAGTGCAAGAAGGTGCTATATTGGAAGCAAGAATCGATGAAGAAGGAATACTTCGAGTCAACTCCAGACTCTGTGTTCCTAACAACCCTGATTTAAAGTATGAAATCATGATGGAGGCGCACAACACACCATTTGCAATCCATCCTGGAAGTACCAAAATGTATCATGATCTTCGTCATACATTTTGGTGGAGCAATATGAAGAGAGAGATAGCGTTGTTTATCTCAAGGTGTCTAACTTGTCAACGAGTCAAAGCGGAGCATCAAGTACCAAAAGGTCCATTGCAACCACTTGAAATTCCAGAATGGAAGTGGGAGCACATTACCATGGATTTCGTTACCGGTCTTCCTAGGGTTTCTCAAGGTATTGATGCGATTTGGGTCATTGTTGATAGATTGACCAAGTCTGCTCATTTCTTACCGATACGAGAAACTTATACACTTGAACGTCTTGCTCGTATGTACATAAACGAGATTGTAAGACTGCATGGTATGCCAGTATCCATAATTTCTGATCGAGACCCAAGATTCACTTCACGATTTTGGGTTAGTTTACAAAAAGCTATGGGCACGGAGTTACGATTTAGTTCAGCATATCATCCTCAGACGGACGGACAATCAGAGAGGACTATTCAAACTCTTGAAGATCTATTAAGACTCTGTGTCTTTGACTTCAAAGGAAGTTGGGACAAGTTCTTACCATTGGTGGAGTTTTCCTACAACAACAGTTATCAAGCAAGTATTGGCATGGCTCCATTCGAAGCATTGTATGGAAGAAAATGTCGTTCTCCAGTATGCTGGGATGAGGTGGGCGAAGCAACGTTGTTGGGACCGGAGTTGGTACGTATGACTACAGAAAAGATTCAAACGATCCGACAACGTATAAAAACCTCACAAGATCGACAAAAGAGTTATGCTGATCTTCATCGAAAGGACGTGGAATTTGATGTAGGAGATCATGTGTTCTTACGTGTTGCTCCATGGAAAGGAGTTACGAGATTTGGAAAGAGAGGAAAGCTAAATCCTCGATTCATCGGTCCATTTTTAATCCTCGATCGAGTAGGAACTGTGGCTTATAGACTCGCTTTACCGCCAAGTATGTCTCGTGTTCATAACGTTTTCCACATATCCATGTTACGCAAATATGTGGAAGACCCGAACCACATTATTGAGTTAGAACCGGACGAAATAGCGGAGGATTTGACGTATGAAGAAGTTCCTGTTCAAATCTTGGATAAGAAGGAACATATTCTACGCTCCAAGGTTATACCTCAAGTTAAAGTTTTGTGGAGAAACCACGATGTTGAGGAAATGACTTGGGAGTTAGAATCAGAAATGAAATCAAGGTATCCTTACCTCTTCGACATACCAGGTACGTACCCTAATTTCGAGGGCGAAATTTCATAAGAAGGGGAGGTTGTAAGACCCCAATTTTTATAAATAAAGATGAATTTTCTATAAATATCATTTTTGAATATTATGGAGTTAATTTGATATAATGTTATAGTTGTGGGTAATATTTATAAATTTTGCAAAGTAAGCAAGTTGTTATAAAATATTCGTTTGGTCGGAGAATATTCTTTTTGTCGGGGAATATTCGTACGACGGCACAATCATTGGTGGACCCCACAACGGAATTATTGTCGGATTGAGAAAACGACAGAATTATCTTTCTATAAAAATAACGGCTGAGGTGTTACCGTTAAAACTGTTGAACTACTCGGTAGTAAAAGTACAGTAATACGCGTGGTTGCATAGTAGCACACGGTATTGATTATTGATGCTTACGTGAGAAGTCACTCAGCTATACTCAATTATTGCTACAGTAATTGCTGCATCATATCTCTTAAATTATTGTCATAGTATCATCTGTATAATATGTTATATTATTGAGACGTTGTGGTAAGTTTGGTTATTTTATGGGGGGCCATATGTCATCATCTAAGAGTCTCTTCGTCAATAGTAATTACCGTCGTCAATAGTAATTACCGTCGTCAATAGTAATTACCGTCGTCAATAGTATTTACCTTGGTCAATAGTAATTACCTTCGTCAATAGTATTTACCTTGGTCAATAGTAATTACCTTCGTCAATAGTATTTACCTTGGTCAATAGTAATTACTTTCGTCAATAGTAGTTGTCCCTTCAATATTACCAAGAGTCATTTGACCCTTCGTTAAGACCAAGAGTCATTTGACCCTTCGTTAAGACCAAGAGCCACCCTCAGTTTTTCTATAAATAGAGGCCTAGGGCTTCATTATTTTTCACGAATTCATTCAAGCTATAGAGAGAGAAAGTATAGAGAGAATAAGAGAGAGAGAGACTAAAAGTATTCTGCTACATCACTTTTCCAATATCCAGTTCTTTTAAGGTAGGGAATATTATTTCTTTTATATTCATGAAGAGAACTTCTGTTATTCCATTTGTTATTATTCTGTTGGAATAACCAGTATACGCGGTCTACCCTATACTTGGTGACATTCTTCTATTATTCTGTTGGAACATCCTGTCTGTGTGTTTTACACCGGACCTGGTTCCGTTTATTATTCTGTTGGAACATCCTGTCTGTGTGTTTTACACCGGACCTGGTTCCGTTTTATTATTATTCTGTTGGAATATCCTGTCTGTGTGTTTACACCGGACCTGGTTCCATTATTTATTATTCTGTCGGAATATCCTGTCTGTGCGTTTACGCCGGACCTGGTTCCATTATTTATTATTCTATTGGAATAACCTGTCTGTGCGGTCTATCGCATGCATGGTGATTTCTTTTGTTATTCCATTCTTTATTGTACTCAGTTGGTTAAGTTTTGACTTCTATACTCCATGAAATTTGTGGAATATCCTTGATAGTTGCGTTTCATCCAGTATCTTTTCAAGAAAATATTCTTCTAAGCGTTCTTGAATTTTACTCCACAATGCAGTATCATGTTGACAATTTGGACGTTGTTAATTCCTGGATAAATTAATTCTTGAACTTGTTTTATTGAATTCTTATATCATTGTCATCATCCTCATGTTTATAAAATGTTGAAAGTCATCTGTGGCATGTAGTGCATAGATGGACTTGGTATGATTATGACCAGGGATTATTCGGTATAATCATGACCGTAATGTTACAAATGATGTGGTAAAAGTCCTCATTGCCCGTAGTGCATTGATGGACAGTTGTTGGCATGATCATGACCATTAATGAATATACGAATATCCTTGGCCGTAGTGCAGGGTGATTCGATGATGTGGATTATTTTATGAAGCTGAGTCTCAGCGATCGCAGTGTTGAAAAACCTTTTAAATCATAAAAGATAGTAGAGTTTATTTTCTACTTGACTCTTTTAATGGATTGCTTGTTCCGCTGCAGTTAAACTTGATGTCTATTATATTTTATCAGTTTAACATTGTTGAAGGCTAATGATAATTTATTCTGCATTATCTTAGTCATAATATTTCTTACTGGGCTAGTTGAGCTCACCCTTTCTTTCACTGTTCTCTTCAGGAAATGAGAACGTAGCTGGGACAAGTCGGGGTACGGAGTGATGGTCCGAATGATAGTATTAGTTAGTAGTCCTCACTATTCTATGTAATGGTGTGTTAATAAATGTAATGAGGACTCCTTTTGAGTATGAATACTCTCTAGAAGATAATATTTGTATTCAAACTCACAGTTAATGTTTTGTCGTATTGTACACGACAGTTGTATTATTAAGTTGTATTTGTATTCTGTACTATGTATCTGACGACCCAAGATGGGTGATGTATACCTAATTTTGGGGGCGTCACACCAGAGCTGGAGATAACTCCGGTGAGGGATAAAATCATCATTTTGCCACCTCGATCCCACATTCACGCCATCTCAACAACATTTCAACCTATAGGCTACACAAAAATGTCCTACAAGAATCGTAGCTCTAATCCCGAGTGGCTACTATACAAGACAGCACACCGGATAGAATTTGAAGACTTGGGCATGAACCCATCTTCCTGACTTCGCACAACCTCTTATCCCATGTCATTGTGTAGCTCTCGACAACAGCATTCCGTAAAAGGTCTTATACGCCTCAATCGGATGCCCGGATTGAAGTTCTGAAGGTTCGATACGGATAACACATTGCACGAGTACACGTACTTCGAGACGGCAGGTCCCACAGATCCCGGGGCAGCCCAGGAAACCACAGGTATATCTGCGGCTACTGTAGGTACACCTACGACTCCCCCTCTATAAATAGAGGGCTTGGGGTGGCCATTTGGAAGAGAAAAAATGTGAGGAAGCCCTGTCCATTTTGCTCTGTACACACTATAAACTGAGTGCTTTCTTATTTCTAACACTTGTGAGCTTATATATTGCTACATTTTACCAGTGGAAACCGAGTGTTCATCCATTTAAAGTTATTTGAAGTCTTCTTTGGCAGCCCACTGTAACCCTTCTTACATTTCTTAAAGCCTTTTCTCTACTTTTGTGCACACACAATTAATCACGTTGAGAGTCGTGTGTGTGTATATGCCCGGACCGTAGGTCCGTGGCTTTTATTGCTTTTCTATATATATAAATATATATTTACATTTTGTCCTGCCTAGAGTTTACTTCGTGGTGCTTGATTGCACACACACACGCGCGCGCACACACACACACATACAGATATATATATATATATATATATATATATATATATATATATATATATATATATATATATATATATATATATATATATATATATAATTGCTTACAACTTTCATACATACTGCATCATCATATGAGCCTAGGAATCATGTGATCACAGATTCATCTCCTGAATCTAGATTCGGTTCCCATGATTGACATTTTTGGCTGTGACCAGCTTGTAAATTATTCATGGTGTTTGAATTTCCTTAGACGGCTCTCATGCCCACAATGAGTTCAACACTGTTTTTTTTATCTTATTTTCTCGAAGATGCTTCGCATCTCGAAAATAAAAGCAATCCAGTCGAACACATAATAAAATAGAAGTATCAAAGGCCTCAATTACTATTAAGCACAAGGGTTTGAAAAACCTCTTTTACAAAACATCATTGCTATATCTTGCTAAAACTGAACTTTTATACAAACTTCAAACCCTTTGTATATAGGTGCAAACGAGGCATATCATTACTTCCAGATAATTGCACATTGACCCACACACACACACATTCAAATAAATGGTTTAAATTAAAAAGTGGTGGTCACCGTGTTATCACAGATGTCGGGGGTGCCTAACACCTTCTCTCCGCATAATCAAGCCCCGGACCCTAACGAATCTCGGTTTCACAGACCATTTAAATAATGTCACATCACTAGGTCAATGTGCAAACTTTTTCTCGGCTGAGTTGGTGCAACCATTTAAAAATACCAACTGGTGCTCTGACAGTCCCAATCGTCGACATATACATGTCGGACCTTTTCATAACTTGTTTTTTTTGAAACAAATCTCACCTAACATGAGAACACTAAAAGACAAGAACAGAAAAGGGATAAATAAAAATCCCGACATCGACAGGTGGCGACTCTACTGGGGACCTCCAGTAAGAGGGCTTAAGCCACTATTACAAACTTTTCAAAACCATTATCTGCTTGTGTGTGGATGTTGCATTTACATTTGAATGATTATGTACAAATGCATTTACTTATTGCACTTAGTGCTTCACACCGTATCTACTTGTGATATTAGTGCTTCTCACATGTCATCATTTCCATACGGTGAGACACGTTGTATGTGAATGTATGTTGTGTGGTTCCTCCACCAGGAGGCTATCCTGTCGGTGTTTGATTACTGGACTCATAGGAAGACTAATTCCAACGAGGCTCAGGAAAGACACCACCTAGATTCGCTCTAGTTGAAAGATCGGATTAACTTCCCGTCGAGTAAATTGTGATGATTTGGGAACATTTATGCCAAAAAGCCGCGAGAGTAACCTAAGATAGGTCAGCCTCTGATAAACCAAACGCGGAGAAAAGCCTCTTCATACTTTCACATTTCAATTACTTGTAATTATAATTACTTGTAATATTATTTCCATGTCAATCTCAATGTAATGGAAAATATGAAGGAATATGTGTACATGCATTCCCCTTCTTATCAAAACATGTTATGCTATCTTGTCAACTGACATCCGTTTCACAGGATAATACTCTTAAACAAACATATTACATAGCATGTAATATTTCCACATTCCTTAAGACTAAACTATATAAGTCTTTTTTTAGGAAACAATTGGTCCTGTTACCCGTTCAAAATCCAAAAAGGCAATAAGCCTATAGCCAAGCATGGCTACACTTGGCCAGTCTAATCCTACTCCTGTCTCTCGCGAGGAGTTCGAAGGATTAAGTAACCAGATTACAGAGTTGAATGTTCTGCTTAAAGAACTACACAAGTCCACTCAGGGTCCACAAATATCGGTACATACAGAATCCTCTACACATAGAGGATCTCAGGACCAGACAAAGAAATTCCTGTACCTGAATCTTAGTTAGACAAAACCAACAAAACTCCTAAAACCCACCCATCTCAAAGAAGATCTAGACACCGGTGATATCAGGAAAAAGTCCTACAAATGGAAGAGATCATTCGGTCTATCAAAAGGATTGGAGCACATGGGAGTGTTTCATATTCAGACTTTGTATCTTCCCTGGGGTTCATTATCCAGAGAAGTTCAAGACTCCCGATTTTGAAAAGTATGAATGATTGTGAGATCCTTACACACATTTGAAAGTCTTCATTGGGGAGCTGGGATCTTATGCCGAGGATGAAAAGCTCAGAATGTAGCTGTTTCAGAAGAGTCTGACTGGAGAAGCCAGATCATGGTACACCAGATTAGACAACTCTAAGATTCATAGCTGGGAGGAGCTAGCTCATGCTTTTCTCAGCCAGTATAGTTTCCAAACTCAGATGGCTCCTGATTAGTACCAAATTACCCAGGTCAAGAAATAAGCTAGTGAGTCTTTCAGAGAGTATGCCCAAAGATGGAGGCGTCTGGATGCTCAAGTTATTCCATCTATGACTGAGTCTGAAATGGTGATGACCTTCATAGATATTCAAGAAGCTCCCTTATATGAGATAGATTTAGCTGGCATAGGCAAGCCATTCTCTAAAATGATCAAACATGGAGAAATGGCTGAGATGGGATTGAAATCAGGAAAGATTCAAGACCTTTCCGTTCTCAAAGCTATAGTTGAGCACATCCAGTCTGGAAGTTATGGAAACAACCCCCGGAGGGTCCATAAGAAGAAAGTGGAGGATTTTTCCTTGATACTACAAGGACAAAATGGCAGTCAGAACATGTCTATTCAGAGAAGAAACTACTCCCCTTTTCCAGCTCAGTCTTCAAACCTTCAGTGCCAAAAGGTGGAGAAGTCAGACGCACTCGAGTGTTCACACCCTTAGGGGACTCACTCAAGAACATTCTCAATCTTTTGACAACTTAGAAGAAAATTACTCATCTTCTTCCACCAGCCAACCCGAGTAGGAAGGGTTTCAATGCTAACAGAAAGTGTGCTTATCATGCTAGAGTTCCGGCCATGATACTCAGGATTGCTGGGCCTTGAAACATAAGATCCAGGATTTAATTAACAATGGTGAGATCGTGGTGACTAAACCCGACCAACCCCATGTGCAAGATAACCCTCTTCCTCAACACAAAGAATAGGAGGTTAATATGATTAATTGTAGTAGTGGACAGGCTTCCCACTACAGTGGTGGATCCTCCCAAACCAGCAAGGATAGTGCTGACAAATGGATTATGCACAATTCCATTTATGATTGAATGAAAAATGAAGGCTCTGCACGAGCAAGTTAATCAATTGGCAGAACTGGTGGTCTATCAGCACCAAGTCACACGTCAATTATTCAGCTAGGAGCATGCTAGCATCCTTCCTCTTGTAACAAATACTCCACCATGTACTCTAGAAAGTGAAATACTGGAGGATAAAATTACGAAGAGAGCAAATGCTAAAGCCCGTCGGATTAGCCAACAAAAGGGAATTTACCTATTTAGCCAACCGATGGAGGAGATATTATAGATGTTGATCAATGAAGGAAGAATCACAGCTCTGCTACCTCCAACCAGCCCACGTTCAAGACGGTTTGATTTTAATGGAGTATGTCAATACCACTCCCACTCTCGCGGTCACAGCACTGAAGAATGCTGGGCACTCCGCCATCTTATTCAGAACCTAATTGACAGCGGTGTCCTACAAATGACAAACAATAACGCTGTATTGCTGGAGCGGGGACACATTTCCTATAAAGTGGAAGAAAGTCGTAGAAGTTATATCTTCTAAGACAGATTCAGCTACCCCATCACATGCAATTCAACTTATTCAACTCAAAGGTGTTGAAAATCCTTTGAAAGTGGCTGCGTCAGAGCCAATCATCTTGCCATTCAGACCACAATATCCTGTTGTTAGCCTACATAAAGTTCCATGGAATTATGGAGAGGCTGAAGGATCCACATCCCACGTAACTACTGTAGTGTCGAAAAAAAATCCACTGTATCTTCCCCAATGGGTTTTGAAGCCTGCCATCAAATTAAAGGGGAAAGTTCCCATAGAAAAGATTAAAGAATTCCTCCGTACTATGGGACACAATGAAGCCAATGTGGTTTTAAGCTTGAAAGAAGCTCCACAACAGGTTTCCATACTGGACTTGGTATTCTCCTCAGAGGATCACAAGAAGGTCTTACTAAGAGTTTTATAAGAAGTTCACCTTACCAAAATCAATGGATGTTGAAAAGTTCCATCACCTGATTGATCCCATTTTTAATAGCAATGTGATATCATTCACTGATGATGACA